>OW387136.1:19389848-19646450 GCA_936440205.1 Lepidonotus clava | reverse complement strand
GGACAGCAGTCCAGCTCTTCCCTGCCTGAGACCAGCAGCTCGGCCACCACCGAAGCCACCACCGCTGAGGATGTGTCCACTGCTAGCACCGCTGGAGAGGCCACCTCCACACCTGAGATGACCACAGCCAGGCTACCTCCACTCTGGCTGGCACTACCACTGGGGCAGAGGAGACCACCACCGGAGAGCAGTCCACCTCTTCCCTGCCTGAGACCACACCTGAGATGACCACCGCCCAGGCTACCTCCACTGTGGCTGGCACTACCACTGGGGCAGAGCAGACCAGCACAGGACAGCAGTCCAGCTCTTCCCTGCCTGAGACCAGCAGCTCGGCCACCACCGAAGCCACCACCGCTGAGGATGTGTCCACTGCTAGCACCGCTGGAGAGGCCACCTCCACACCTGAGATGACCACAGCCCAGGCTACCTCCACTGTGGCTGGCACTACACTGGGGCAGAGGAGACCACCACCGGAGAGCAGTCCACCTCTTCCCTGCCTGAGACCACACCTGAGATGACCACCGCCCAGGCTACCTCCACTGTGGCTGGCACTACCACTGGGGCAGAGCAGACCAGCACAGGACAGCAGTCCAGCTCTTCCCTGCCTGAGACCAGCAGCTCGGCCACCACCGAAGCCACCACCGCTGAGGATGTGTCCACTGCTAGCACCGCTGGAGAGGCCACCTCCACACCTGAGATGACCACAGCCCAGGCTACCTCCACTCTGGCTGGCACTACCACTGGGGCAGAGGAGACCACCACCGGAGAGCAGTCCACCTCTTCCCTGCCTGAGACCACACCTGAGATGACCACCGCCCAGGCTACCTCCACTGTGGCTGGCACTACCACTGGGGCAGAGCAGACCAGCACAGGACAGCAGTCCAGCTCTTCCCTGCCTGAGACCAGCAGCTCGGCCACCACCGAAGCCACCACCGCTGAGGATGTGTCCACTGCTAGCACCGCTGGAGAGGCCACCTCCACACCTGAGATGACCACAGCCCAGGCTACCTCCACTCTGGCTGGCACTACCACTGGGCAGAGGAGACCACCACCGGAGAGCAGTCCACCTCTTCCCTGCCTGAGACCACACCTGAGATGACCACCGCCCAGGCTACCTCCACTGTGGCTGGCACTACCACTGGGGCAGAGCAGACCAGCACAGGACAGCAGTCCAGCTCTTCCCTGCCTGAGACCAGCAGCTCGGCCACCACCGAAGCCACCACCGCTGAGGATGTGTCCACTGCTAGCACCGCTGGAGAGGCCACCTCCACACCTGAGATGACCACAGCCCAGGCTACCTCCACTCTGGCTGGCACTACCACTGGGGCAGAGGAGACCACCACCGGAGAGCAGTCCACCTCTTCCCTGCCTGAGACCACACCTGAGATGACCACCGCCCAGGCTACCTCCACTGTGGCTGGCACTACCACTGGGGCAGAGCAGACCAGCACAGGACAGCAGTCCAGCTCTTCCCTGCCTGAGACCAGCAGCTCGGCCACCACCGAAGCCACCACCGCTGAGGATGTGTCCACTGCTAGCACCGCTGGAGAGGCCACCTCCACACCTGAGATGACCACAGCCCAGGCTACCTCCACTCTGGCTGGCACTACCACTGGGGCAGAGGAGACCACCACCGGAGAGCAGTCCACCTCTTCCCTGCCTGAGACCACACCTGAGATGACCACCGCCCAGGCTACCTCCACTGTGGCTGGCACTACCACTGGGGCAGAGCAGACCAGCACAGGACAGCAGTCCAGCTCTTCCCTGCCTGAGACCAGCAGCTCGGCCACCACCGAAGCCACCACCGCTGAGGATGTGTCCACTGCTAGCACCGCTGGAGAGGCCACCTCCACACCTGAGATGACCACAGCCCAGGCTACCTCCACTCTGGCTGGCACTACCACTGGGGCAGAGGAGACCACCACCGGAGAGCAGTCCACCTCTTCCCTGCCTGAGACCACACCTGAGATGACCACCGCCCAGGCTACCTCCACTGTGGCTGGCACTACCACTGGGGCAGAGCAGACCAGCACAGGACAGCAGTCCAGCTCTTCCCTGCCTGAGACCAGCAGCTCGGCCACCACCGAAGCCACCACCGCTGAGGATGTGTCCACTGCTAGCACCGCTGGAGAGGCCACCTCCACACCTGAGATGACCACAGCCCAGGCTACCTCCACTCTGGCTGGCACTACCACTGGGGCAGAGGAGACCACCACCGGAGAGCAGTCCACCTCTTCCCTGCCTGAGACCACACCTGAGATGACCACCGCCCAGGCTACCTCCACTGTGGCTGGCACTACCACTGGGGCAGAGCAGACCAGCACAGGACAGCAGTCCAGCTCTTCCCTGCCTGAGACCAGCAGCTCGGCCACCACCGAAGCCACCACCGCTGAGGATGTGTCCACTGCTAGCACCGCTGGAGAGGCCACCTCCACACCTGAGATGACCACAGCCCAGGCTACCTCCACTCTGGCTGGCACTACCACTGGGGCAGAGGAGACCACCACCGGAGAGCAGTCCACCTCTTCCCTGCCTGAGACCACACCTGAGATGACCACCGCCCAGGCTACCTCCACTGTGGCTGGCACTACCACTGGGGCAGAGCAGACCAGCACAGGACAGCAGTCCAGCTCTTCCCTGCCTGAGACCAGCAGCTCGGCCACCACCGAAGCCACCACCGCTGAGGATGTGTCCACTGCTAGCACCGCTGGAGAGGCCACCTCCACACCTGAGATGACCACAGCCCAGGCTACCTCCACTCTGGCTGGCACTACCACTGGGGCAGAGGAGACCACCACCGGAGAGCAGTCCACCTCTTCCCTGCCTGAGACCACACCTGAGATGACCACCGCCCAGGCTACCTCCACTGTGGCTGGCACTACCACTGGGGCAGAGCAGACCAGCACAGGACAGCAGTCCAGCTCTTCCCTGCCTGAGACCAGCAGCTCGGCCACCACCGAAGCCACCACCGCTGAGGATGTGTCCACTGCTAGCACCGCTGGAGAGGCCACCTCCACACCTGAGATGACCACAGCCCAGGCTACCTCCACTCTGGCTGGCACTACCACTGGGGCAGAGGAGACCACCACCGGAGAGCAGTCCACCTCTTCCCTGCCTGAGACCACACCTGAGATGACCACCGCCCAGGCTACCTCCACTGTGGCTGGCACTACCACTGGGGCAGAGCAGACCAGCACAGGACAGCAGTCCAGCTCTTCCCTGCCTGAGACCAGCAGCTCGGCCACCACCGAAGCCACCACCGCTGAGGATGTGTCCACTGCTAGCACCGCTGGAGAGGCCACCTCCACACCTGAGATGACCACAGCCCAGGCTACCTCCACTCTGGCTGGCACTACCACTGGGGCAGAGGAGACCACCACCGGAGAGCAGTCCACCTCTTCCCTGCCTGAGACCACACCTGAGATGACCACCGCCCAGGCTACCTCCACTGTGGCTGGCACTACCACTGGGGCAGAGCAGACCAGCACAGGACAGCAGTCCAGCTCTTCCCTGCCTGAGACCAGCAGCTCGGCCACCACCGAAGCCACCACCGCTGAGGATGTGTCCACTGCTAGCACCGCTGGAGAGGCCACCTCCACACCTGAGATGACCACAGCCCAGGCTACCTCCACTCTGGCTGGCACTACCACTGGGGCAGAGGAGACCACCACCGGAGAGCAGTCCACCTCTTCCCTGCCTGAGACCACACCTGAGATGACCACCGCCCAGGCTACCTCCACTGTGGCTGGCACTACCACTGGGGCAGAGCAGACCAGCACAGGACAGCAGTCCAGCTCTTCCCTGCCTGAGACCAGCAGCTCGGCCACCACCGAAGCCACCACCGCTGAGGATGTGTCCACTGCTAGCACCGCTGGAGAGGCCACCTCCACACCTGAGATGACCACAGCCCAGGCTACCTCCACTCTGGCTGGCACTACCACTGGGGCAGAGGAGACCACCACCGGAGAGCAGTCCACCTCTTCCCTGCCTGAGACCACACCTGAGATGACCACCGCCCAGGCTACCTCCACTGTGGCTGGCACTACCACTGGGGCAGAGCAGACCAGCACAGGACAGCAGTCCAGCTCTTCCCTGCCTGAGACCAGCAGCTCGGCCACCACCGAAGCCACCACCGCTGAGGATGTGTCCACTGCTAGCACCGCTGGAGAGGCCACCTCCACACCTGAGATGACCACAGCCCAGGCTACCTCCACTCTGGCTGGCACTACCACTGGGGCAGAGGAGACCACCACCGGAGAGCAGTCCACCTCTTCCCTGCCTGAGACCACACCTGAGATGACCACCGCCCAGGCTACCTCCACTGTGGCTGGCACTACCACTGGGGCAGAGCAGACCAGCACAGGACAGCAGTCCAGCTCTTCCCTGCCTGAGACCAGCAGCTCGGCCACCACCGAAGCCACCACCGCTGAGGATGTGTCCACTGCTAGCACCGCTGGAGAGGCCACCTCCACACCTGAGATGACCACAGCCCAGGCTACCTCCACTCTGGCTGGCACTACCACTGGGGCAGAGGAGACCACCACCGGAGAGCAGTCCACCTCTTCCCTGCCTGAGACCACACCTGAGATGACCACCGCCCAGGCTACCTCCACTGTGGCTGGCACTACCACTGGGGCAGAGCAGACCAGCACAGGACAGCAGTCCAGCTCTTCCCTGCCTGAGACCAGCAGCTCGGCCACCACCGAAGCCACCACCGCTGAGGATGTGTCCACTGCTAGCACCGCTGGAGAGGCCACCTCCACACCTGAGATGACCACAGCCCAGGCTACCTCCACTCTGGCTGGCACTACCACTGGGGCAGAGGAGACCACCACCGGAGAGCAGTCCACCTCTTCCCTGCCTGAGACCACACCTGAGATGACCACCGCCCAGGCTACCTCCACTGTGGCTGGCACTACCACTGGGGCAGAGCAGACCAGCACAGGACAGCAGTCCAGCTCTTCCCTGCCTGAGACCAGCAGCTCGGCCACCACCGAAGCCACCACCGCTGAGGATGTGTCCACTGCTAGCACCGCTGGAGAGGCCACCTCCACACCTGAGATGACCACAGCCCAGGCTACCTCCACTCTGGCTGGCACTACCACTGGGGCAGAGGAGACCACCACCGGAGAGCAGTCCACCTCTTCCCTGCCTGAGACCACACCTGAGATGACCACCGCCCAGGCTACCTCCACTGTGGCTGGCACTACCACTGGGGCAGAGCAGACCAGCACAGGACAGCAGTCCAGCTCTTCCCTGCCTGAGACCAGCAGCTCGGCCACCACCGAAGCCACCACCGCTGAGGATGTGTCCACTGCTAGCACCGCTGGAGAGGCCACCTCCACACCTGAGATGACCACAGCCCAGGCTACCTCCACTCTGGCTGGCACTACCACTGGGGCAGAGGAGACCACCACCGGAGAGCAGTCCACCTCTTCCCTGCCTGAGACCACACCTGAGATGACCACCGCCCAGGCTACCTCCACTGTGGCTGGCACTACCACTGGGGCAGAGCAGACCAGCACAGGACAGCAGTCCAGCTCTTCCCTGCCTGAGACCAGCAGCTCGGCCACCACCGAAGCCACCACCGCTGAGGATGTGTCCACTGCTAGCACCGCTGGAGAGGCCACCTCCACACCTGAGATGACCACAGCCCAGGCTACCTCCACTCTGGCTGGCACTACCACTGGGGCAGAGGAGACCACCACCGGAGAGCAGTCCACCTCTTCCCTGCCTGAGACCACACCTGAGATGACCACCGCCCAGGCTACCTCCACTGTGGCTGGCACTACCACTGGGGCAGAGCAGACCAGCACAGGACAGCAGTCCAGCTCTTCCCTGCCTGAGACCAGCAGCTCGGCCACCACCGAAGCCACCACCGCTGAGGATGTGTCCACTGCTAGCACCGCTGGAGAGGCCACCTCCACACCTGAGATGACCACAGCCCAGGCTACCTCCACTCTGGCTGGCACTACCACTGGGGCAGAGGAGACCACCACCGGAGAGCAGTCCACCTCTTCCCTGCCTGAGACCACACCTGAGATGACCACCGCCCAGGCTACCTCCACTGTGGCTGGCACTACCACTGGGGCAGAGCAGACCAGCACAGGACAGCAGTCCAGCTCTTCCCTGCCTGAGACCAGCAGCTCGGCCACCACCGAAGCCACCACCGCTGAGGATGTGTCCACTGCTAGCACCGCTGGAGAGGCCACCTCCACACCTGAGATGACCACAGCCCAGGCTACCTCCACTCTGGCTGGCACTACCACTGGGGCAGAGGAGACCACCACCGGAGAGCAGTCCACCTCTTCCCTGCCTGAGACCACACCTGAGATGACCACCGCCCAGGCTACCTCCACTGTGGCTGGCACTACCACTGGGGCAGAGCAGACCAGCACAGGACAGCAGTCCAGCTCTTCCCTGCCTGAGACCAGCAGCTCGGCCACCACCGAAGCCACCACCGCTGAGGATGTGTCCACTGCTAGCACCGCTGGAGAGGCCACCTCCACACCTGAGATGACCACAGCCCAGGCTACCTCCACTCTGGCTGGCACTACCACTGGGGCAGAGGAGACCACCACCGGAGAGCAGTCCACCTCTTCCCTGCCTGAGACCACACCTGAGATGACCACCGCCCAGGCTACCTCCACTGTGGCTGGCACTACCACTGGGGCAGAGCAGACCAGCACAGGACAGCAGTCCAGCTCTTCCCTGCCTGAGACCAGCAGCTCGGCCACCACCGAAGCCACCACCGCTGAGGATGTGTCCACTGCTAGCACCGCTGGAGAGGCCACCTCCACACCTGAGATGACCACAGCCCAGGCTACCTCCACTCTGGCTGGCACTACCACTGGGGCAGAGGAGACCACCACCGGAGAGCAGTCCACCTCTTCCCTGCCTGAGACCACACCTGAGATGACCACCGCCCAGGCTACCTCCACTGTGGCTGGCACTACCACTGGGGCAGAGCAGACCAGCACAGGACAGCAGTCCAGCTCTTCCCTGCCTGAGACCAGCAGCTCGGCCACCACCGAAGCCACCACCGCTGAGGATGTGTCCACTGCTAGCACCGCTGGAGAGGCCACCTCCACACCTGAGATGACCACAGCCCAGGCTACCTCCACTCTGGCTGGCACTACCACTGGGGCAGAGGAGACCACCACCGGAGAGCAGTCCACCTCTTCCCTGCCTGAGACCACACCTGAGATGACCACCGCCCAGGCTACCTCCACTGTGGCTGGCACTACCACTGGGGCAGAGCAGACCAGCACAGGACAGCAGTCCAGCTCTTCCCTGCCTGAGACCAGCAGCTCGGCCACCACCGAAGCCACCACCGCTGAGGATGTGTCCACTGCTAGCACCGCTGGAGAGGCCACCTCCACACCTGAGATGACCACAGCCCAGGCTACCTCCACTCTGGCTGGCACTACCACTGGGGCAGAGGAGACCACCACCGGAGAGCAGTCCACCTCTTCCCTGCCTGAGACCACACCTGAGATGACCACCGCCCAGGCTACCTCCACTGTGGCTGGCACTACCACTGGGGCAGAGCAGACCAGCACAGGACAGCAGTCCAGCTCTTCCCTGCCTGAGACCAGCAGCTCGGCCACCACCGAAGCCACCACCGCTGAGGATGTGTCCACTGCTAGCACCGCTGGAGAGGCCACCTCCACACCTGAGATGACCACAGCCCAGGCTACCTCCACTCTGGCTGGCACTACCACTGGGGCAGAGGAGACCACCACCGGAGAGCAGTCCACCTCTTCCCTGCCTGAGACCACACCTGAGATGACCACCGCCCAGGCTACCTCCACTGTGGCTGGCACTACCACTGGGGCAGAGCAGACCAGCACAGGACAGCAGTCCAGCTCTTCCCTGCCTGAGACCAGCAGCTCGGCCACCACCGAAGCCACCACCGCTGAGGATGTGTCCACTGCTAGCACCGCTGGAGAGGCCACCTCCACACCTGAGATGACCACAGCCCAGGCTACCTCCACTCTGGCTGGCACTACCACTGGGGCAGAGGAGACCACCACCGGAGAGCAGTCCACCTCTTCCCTGCCTGAGACCACACCTGAGATGACCACCGCCCAGGCTACCTCCACTGTGGCTGGCACTACCACTGGGGCAGAGCAGACCAGCACAGGACAGCAGTCCAGCTCTTCCCTGCCTGAGACCAGCAGCTCGGCCACCACCGAAGCCACCACCGCTGAGGATGTGTCCACTGCTAGCACCGCTGGAGAGGCCACCTCCACACCTGAGATGACCACAGCCCAGGCTACCTCCACTCTGGCTGGCACTACCACTGGGGCAGAGGAGACCACCACCGGAGAGCAGTCCACCTCTTCCCTGCCTGAGACCACACCTGAGATGACCACCGCCCAGGCTACCTCCACTGTGGCTGGCACTACCACTGGGGCAGAGCAGACCAGCACAGGACAGCAGTCCAGCTCTTCCCTGCCTGAGACCAGCAGCTCGGCCACCACCGAAGCCACCACCGCTGAGGATGTGTCCACTGCTAGCACCGCTGGAGAGGCCACCTCCACACCTGAGATGACCACAGCCCAGGCTACCTCCACTCTGGCTGGCACTACCACTGGGGCAGAGGAGACCACCACCGGAGAGCAGTCCACCTCTTCCCTGCCTGAGACCACACCTGAGATGACCACCGCCCAGGCTACCTCCACTGTGGCTGGCACTACCACTGGGGCAGAGCAGACCAGCACAGGACAGCAGTCCAGCTCTTCCCTGCCTGAGACCAGCAGCTCGGCCACCACCGAAGCCACCACCGCTGAGGATGTGTCCACTGCTAGCACCGCTGGAGAGGCCACCTCCACACCTGAGATGACCACAGCCCAGGCTACCTCCACTCTGGCTGGCACTACCACTGGGGCAGAGGAGACCACCACCGGAGAGCAGTCCACCTCTTCCCTGCCTGAGACCACACCTGAGATGACCACCGCCCAGGCTACCTCCACTGTGGCTGGCACTACCACTGGGGCAGAGCAGACCAGCACAGGACAGCAGTCCAGCTCTTCCCTGCCTGAGACCAGCAGCTCGGCCACCACCGAAGCCACCACCGCTGAGGATGTGTCCACTGCTAGCACCGCTGGAGAGGCCACCTCCACACCTGAGATGACCACAGCCCAGGCTACCTCCACTCTGGCTGGCACTACCACTGGGGCAGAGGAGACCACCACCGGAGAGCAGTCCACCTCTTCCCTGCCTGAGACCACACCTGAGATGACCACCGCCCAGGCTACCTCCACTGTGGCTGGCACTACCACTGGGGCAGAGCAGACCAGCACAGGACAGCAGTCCAGCTCTTCCCTGCCTGAGACCAGCAGCTCGGCCACCACCGAAGCCACCACCGCTGAGGATGTGTCCACTGCTAGCACCGCTGGAGAGGCCACCTCCACACCTGAGATGACCACAGCCCAGGCTACCTCCACTCTGGCTGGCACTACCACTGGGGCAGAGGAGACCACCACCGGAGAGCAGTCCACCTCTTCCCTGCCTGAGACCACACCTGAGATGACCACCGCCCAGGCTACCTCCACTGTGGCTGGCACTACCACTGGGGCAGAGCAGACCAGCACAGGACAGCAGTCCAGCTCTTCCCTGCCTGAGACCAGCAGCTCGGCCACCACCGAAGCCACCACCGCTGAGGATGTGTCCACTGCTAGCACCGCTGGAGAGGCCACCTCCACACCTGAGATGACCACAGCCCAGGCTACCTCCACTCTGGCTGGCACTACCACTGGGGCAGAGGAGACCACCACCGGAGAGCAGTCCACCTCTTCCCTGCCTGAGACCACACCTGAGATGACCACCGCCCAGGCTACCTCCACTGTGGCTGGCACTACCACTGGGGCAGAGCAGACCAGCACAGGACAGCAGTCCAGCTCTTCCCTGCCTGAGACCAGCAGCTCGGCCACCACCGAAGCCACCACCGCTGAGGATGTGTCCACTGCTAGCACCGCTGGAGAGGCCACCTCCACACCTGAGATGACCACAGCCCAGGCTACCTCCACTCTGGCTGGCACTACCACTGGGGCAGAGGAGACCACCACCGGAGAGCAGTCCACCTCTTCCCTGCCTGAGACCACACCTGAGATGACCACCGCCCAGGCTACCTCCACTGTGGCTGGCACTACCACTGGGGCAGAGCAGACCAGCACAGGACAGCAGTCCAGCTCTTCCCTGCCTGAGACCAGCAGCTCGGCCACCACCGAAGCCACCACCGCTGAGGATGTGTCCACATCAACCTCTTCTCTGTCTCCCAGCACTTCAACTTCTGTCATAATGACTTCTACTGGTAAAAATTTCTCTTTTTCAGTACTTAGGAGTTTTTTGATACTCATCTATATTATTTCTTTTTTGAAGGCTTGAATCCTTTCGTCTTTGCAGTTGGGTGTTTTTTTTTCAACACTCCTCATGGCTGTTACAATCGAACATTTCATTATTTTTATTTATTCATTCTCTGTCCAATTTGCTTAATTAGTTTCTGCATACTATGACAGCTTGAACTATAGAGGTTGATTATCTGTTATTTGTTGTGTGCGTTAATTGTTGTAATTAAGTCATAGATAATAACTAGCTCTGTACGCAGGCTCCTCCCTGTCGACTGCTGTTGTCCAATACATAATCATAGTTCCCACATCATGTAAGACATGATCACTCGCGTGGAAGGATATTGTTGTTTATTATCCAGTGTATAGTCATTCTGTGACAAGAACTCGATTGACCATGATCAGTCCCGAGGTAGGAATCCCCTCAAACACATTCAGTCAACGCTCCCTCGCACTTACACAATTTCTATGCCTCAATCCAGAACCAATTAAGACTGCAGGTTAAAGGTCCAACCTTCCAGAATGTTACTCACACAGCGTTACAGCAAACTCTGACTGACTGAGAGCGGAACACGCTCTTTTAGAGTGGTAAGTCACACCGTGACTCCTCCCCCGTTTCACTACTGACAAAGTGAAACACGGCTTACACGTGTGCTTCTAAAGCTCACGCCTTACTGCCTAAACATGGACTGACCACCCACGTCAGTACAAACTCTCGAAATATTTGTGGGTTCAAATTAAACCCAAAATATGATGGTTAGATGTTTTTACAAAATCACGATTATGCGACAGTTTAAAGTTCATCTGAAGTGATTCCAAGAAAAGTGAGTTTCGGAACAAGGTGATAATATTAATTTCAACCAAATTTTCTGTCGCAACCTAAACTTTCCAAATCTGAAGACGTTCTCGGGTGAAAGCATAAGAACATCTGATTTATTATTTGACATGCATATTATATGTGATGTTCCTGGCAACGAGGTAGGCCTACTCGTCCACTGTTTTATTTCAAAAGACGTGTTAATTTGATGCCAGTTAGGGATGACTCTTCTAAATACAACGATGCTCAATGGTCGAATTCACGTATTTCTTAATTATTGCCTGAATAGTTTGTTTCTTTTCTGAGCTTAGATTGGATGATAAAATGGGGGAAGAAGTTAGGCCTGGAATGCGGGATGAGAGGGATCGAGTGAGTGGTCCTTCAAGTCACAAAACAAGGTTATTCAACAAATGCGACATCTTTAATCTTTGTTGAATTATCATCATTTCTGAAGGAAACTAATGTGATTCATTACTTTGCTAAATTTCCAATCCTAATATTATCCAATCGACGGCAAGTGTTTATTTCACTGCGGGACAGAAAGGTATATGACACTACAGATGGCGCTATAATTCGTATTTGAGATTCGTTTGATGGTTCATTTTCCGTCATAACTATTGCTATTACATCCATAAGCGCATGGTACACTACGTAGATCTATGAACATTACATTTGACAAAAATACGGCAAGATTAGTGATCTAAAAAATATAAACTAGTCGTAAAAATGCATAACTTGCCATGTATAGTAACAGTATTCTCCAGTAGGGGCGCAGAATGAAATTGAACGGCGTATCTTTTTTTTATCTCCCGCACAAAACTTATATCATTAGACTACCAGAAATAGCTAGCAAGGAAGCTAGACACTGAAATCGCTCGAGGTCTCCCGAAATTCTACTAATCGTCCTCAATTGTTGGTAACAAATATTTGTACCCTAACATATCTTAAATTCGACATTATTATTAGAGCCCCCTCAAAATTTCAATTCTCACCAATTAGAAGTATTCAAAGTACTTGTGTAACCAATGAAAGCATCCAACCAAGATGCTTGACTTTATCCGTTCCAATTCTCATGGAAAGGGGCAACCTAGAATTGCCGAATTCTCATTTCGCGTTATCATTATGATATTGACACCGTCATATATGAAAATCCTGATTTGTTAAATTTCATCTACACTTGTACCTCGCTATTCTCTTTCTTTTCTTACACCATTGACTTTAAACATTGGTAAGCTTATCACAGATTGTCTAAAATGTTTAGTTTCAGCGTTCTCCAAATAGAAAAATGACTCCATTTTACGCAAAAAAAAGTAGTGGTCAGAAATTGGGGGAAATTCGTCACTGTAACCTGGAGATGATAGATAATATGTTTGACAGACCATTGTAAAATAGACTCCCTTTGATGATCGTCCGGCACCGACGATTCGTAATTTCGTAATCTAGATTAAGCCTATAGACATATTATTCTTGCTTGAAACTATTAACATGAGCGGCCCCTATTGACTAATCCTACTAGATCTAATTCACTCGAAGTTTCATTTAACCCTACTTAGTGGCTATCTCGCGCTAAAAAAAAAGAATTTTAGTCGACTGATCAGTCAGAGTTCTAGTGACAAGTTGCGTCAAGCATGTTACTAGTCAGGCCTTTAAAATCCCGTTTTTATATTAACGATTATCCAATCTAGTTCACTCCCGATGTTTTAAAATGTGTCCAAACCGACGGTCCCGAGGGTCGAATGAACCCTTTTCCGTCATTTATCTGATTATGGACATGTGAAGTTTACATAGGCATACCCTTTCTCCGTGTCTAATCGGAACACTGATGGATACCATTTTGACGAACGGGGTATGTGGACTTAGATACTTATAACTCTGGAGGACAAGGGGTTTACCCTAGGGGGTTACAGGGGTTACTTCTGAAGATTGATTCAGAAATTTAAAAAAAAAAAGAAGAAGAAAAACAGAAAAAGAAAAAAAATCAATCAGATTAATTTTGCCATAATAATTATTGCCTCTTGTACTCCTCTCCCACAGACATGGGAGTCAACGTGACTGTGACCTCGGCCACCTTCAACACCAAGGCGGGAGAACGGGCCGTCTTCACCTGCTCCTCCTGCGCCCCCCTCCAGGCGGGCTCTCCCGTGTCCTTCACCTGGAGGTTGGGGGACCACGTCATACAGCCCCGGGCAGGGGGCAGGTTAACAGTGATGTCATCCAACCTGACCTCAGGCGACGGCTGTGGCCAGTCTGTGCTTTACATTGATAAAGTTGTCAGGACAGATGAAGGTAAGTTAGCAGTAATTTTTAATCTAGTTGATTATATACCACATGTATCTCATTCAAATAGAAATGCACAGTATGAATGTATAATTCCCAGCTGCACTAAAACACAATTAACTGTTAGGCTACCATATTGGCTGCATATATGATATTAAAGGTATATTAAATGTGCAGCGACAGTCTTTTGACCTAGGTGCAACCACTCACTTCCAAGTTCTCTCGACACCTCCTAGGCGCCTAGTCTCGGTTCTAGACGCGACCTCTCACCTTTTGTCAACACATCTAGGCCACTCGGTCTTTGTTTTGTGCACGACAAGTCATCTTCAGCTGGTTCTCTCAACACCTTCCTTGTTCTAGGTGCGACCAGTCACCTCAAGGTCCTCTCAATACCTCCTGGACGCCCCTCTATGTTCTAGGCACAACAACTCACCTCCATTTCCTCTCAATATAGCCTACCTCCTGACCGTCCAGTTCTTGTTCTAGGGGCGACAACTCACCTCTAGGTCCTCTCAACACCTCCAGGCCCCTCAGTCTTGGTTTATTGCACAACTCATCTTCAGGTCCTCTCAACACCTCCAGATCACCTACTCACCAGTGACCTGAACTTGTAATACACCAAATATCTTACTCAGGTATTTCAATTGTCCACTGAAAGAAGGGACAATCATCATTTGGGACAAGAAAGTTTGTCCGTTGTCCAGAAAAGCAAATTTTCCCCTCAACTAGAATTATTTTACATCAATCTATACGGGTAATTGGCCGGGGTTTACGTTTTTGTACGTCTAATGGCGATGTCAGGTGGATTAGGAGTCCATTTAAGCAAGAGTCAACGTGTATATAATATAATACATTTTAACAATCTATCTCACACTTTGTTCCTATTCATCATTTCAGGCCGTGTGGTATGTGAGGTCCACTCCCATGACCTGGCTGTTGGGGTGGCGGGTGCCGAGTTGGCCGTGTTGTTGTTGCCCGTGGCCACCCTGTCCCCGCAGTCTCTGACCGTCACCCCCACCTCGGCCGACGGCCGCCTCTTCACCTTCTACTGCTCGGCCTGTGTCCGAGTCACGGCACACCCAGACTCCAGGACGGCCCCCAGTATACTCTGGAATATTGATGGAGCCCTCTCTGGAAGTGAGTCCTTGCCAACGAATAAAATGTAGTCGTTGCCATATTATTTTTATAAATCATTTATTGAGATGGAACAATAATTATGAATTAGCAAATGGATGCTAGTTTACATCGTACACCAGTATATAAGCCGAGTTTCCCATCAATATCAATTACATGTCATAGATCATGATGGTGATGTAAAAAAGAGAAAATAAAATAAAATAATACATAAACAGCAAACAGCAAACAATACCAAATTATGATATATGAGATAATAAAATCCCCCAAACAATCATACAAATAAACGGACTGCATGCAAGACAAAATAATCATAAACGTTTGTAGTGAGAACTATATTTAATATGGTAAAAACAGAGCTATCTGATTATGGTAAACATCAAGTTTCAGACCTACAGGTTGTTTTCTCTGAGGCATGTCATTACAATTTTGGCCATGTAGCATTCTTTACTAAATCGGACAACCATGTGGCATTCTTTACTAAATCGGACAAGGTTCTTAATTCTGAACTCCTTTCAATTTCAGTGGACGACGCTAATACTCGGTGCACGGGATCTGAACTGGAGTGTTGTCACTATGGGAACTTGTCCCTGGCCAATGTGACCTCCTCAATGACTGTGTCCTGTACTGCCACTCTGAACCAGGACCAGAGCCAACCGTCCAACTGCCCAATCGTCTTTGATTTATCCGACGGTAGTAAGTTGAATTTTTTTCTTTAATTACCCTTTGCTTTTGTCACAGCAAATTAAATACACATTATATATATATAGAATGGTTGAAAATCACTTTACTTGTTGTTAACATCAGATTAGGAGTCAGTAGTTTCAACGTAACGTAATTATTATATAACTGTACTGTGTATGCAAAATATGAATCTTTATGTATATTGTGTTGTTTTTCACTATAATCTTCTGGAAGATTAGGGGCAACCCTGAAGTTGATTTTGAAAAAAAGACATTGTATATATAATCGGTGCTACGTTTGTTGTATATACACTTGCCTATAGATCTGACCTTTCACTGAATTATTTCAGAATTCATCCGTTGCCCGGAGACCGTGGACTCGTTCGGGGTGACCTGGCGTTCCATGCTGGCGGGGGAGGCTGCCCAACAACCATGTCCTGAAGGATACTATGGTACGGATAGGTTGTGTCCTGGATACATTGTGCGTGTTTAATTTGTATGTGTGTGTGTGTGTGTGTGTGTGTGTATTAGATTATACTAATTCGTGGATGTCTCAATGTTGTGTGGTTTATGTGAGTCAATTGGGCTTATCAGCTGCTTACATACTTTAACACGTTAATAATTAACATTTTGCCAAACACTCTAATTTGTACTCGTGATCTATAGGCGTTGTGTGATAGCACTATAGCCACTAGTTTACAACAATCTTATCATCTCATGACTAATCAATGTATTTTAAAATGTAAGAGATCAAGCGAAAGTGCAGTTCTCTGACTATCTATCAATGGATTTGAACATTGCATGTTGCGAAATGTTTAGTTTGTCCCTAATATCACAATTCTGCTTCCAGGTACTGCCAACAGGCTTTGTTCCGCGGCTGGCGCATGGAGCAGGCAGATAGATTACACTGCCTGTCGGCAATATCAAATTCAAGACGTCTTAGAAGATGTAGGATATCAAAACCGTTTCTATATCTGAAAAATGTATTCCAATGAAATATTAGTAGGCAAAAGGATGCATTTACTGTAATTGTTAAAACAAGATGCTATTTTCCTGCGCTATCCTAAACAGCTAAATGGTGCAGTACTTATATTTGTTGTCTATTTGGGCCCTTGATTGGAGGGGGGGGGGGGGGGTTCCAAGTCACCCTTGCAAATTTAAGAAGAGGCGATGTCCCATGTCACTAATGCCTGAAATAACCATGTGGCCATGTCGAATTTAGGTGTGTAGGGCGATTTTATTCTTCTTTTACATAAGGCTTGAACTGGTTACCATTTCTAGAATTTATTCAATGTCAAGCTTACCTGACCAAGCGTCTGCTAAGTAGATGTTTACACCCGTTTCAGTTGGAATCTATCGCGGAAGGAGTTGGAGATGTGTCTCGGATTCAAACCATCAGTGCCTCTCTGAGGAATGCTACAGCGCCCCAAGGCCCGTCTGGGGCCCCCCGACTGGTGGCCGGAGACCTGATCGACGTGACCGAGGCACTAGTCAGGATGGCCACCATCCGAACGGCCAACAGCCAGGTCCCCATCAGCGAGGACGAACTGAAGGTAACATTCAAATGACCAAGGTCTGATTAAGTTATCATAATATCAGATTGAAGATACTGCTCTAGTGATATCAACTCTTCACGATTCCATGCAACTAAATCTTAATGCAATACCAATAACTTGAACCAATTATTTTAGGTTCAGAACATTACATTTTTGGGGCGTTTTTTCCCTGAACTTTATAGATTCTGACAACAGTTCAGACCTAGTCTTGCCATGATATTTAATTTTCTACAGCATGAGGGATCTTGTACTAATGATAATTAAAATTGTGATCCAATTTCAGAGTATTGGTGGCACAGTAGACAACCTTTTGTACGATGAAAGTGTAGGACAGTGGTCGTTTATAAAACAGGTAAGCATGCATACAATTTAGCAATACATGTATATCTATCTAATAAAGAAGATTCTTCGCCGTATCCAAAATATAAATGTCTTGTTTAAACGTAAACATAATTATTTGATTGCGATTAAAAAGTAAAGTTATTATGTATACAATAGTATACAAAATTTCCCGCATAAACATGAATTATCCTGCAATCTCAATGAATCACCAGCCACAACGTATTTTACATGGCTAGTAGTTTGTCATAGCTGGTCATGAAGGTGCTTGTTTATTTCTTTGTGTGTGAGTGTGTGTCTCTGTGTGTGTGTCTGTGTGTGTGTGTGTGTGTGTGTGTGTGTGTTTGTCTGTCTGTCTGTCTGTCTGTCTATTTGTATTTTCCAAGTTAAATATCAATGTGAGTTAAGCTCTGTTTCCACCAGCCGATTTTACTACCGATTTCAGAAATCGGCAGTGGGAATATCTAATTTGGTTAATTATGAACATGTTATATACCATTAGAATAGGTTGTTAATTCTCTTTCAAATGGTATGTAAGATTATAATCCTTTGCATATTAACAGTTAAAAGTGATAAATTACCAACAAATTGGTAGTAAAATCGGCCGGTGGAAACATGGCTTTAACCTCAAACCTGTTGTAACTGACCGTTGACTGCCCTCTCCGTAGACCAACGTGTCCTCTCTGGGCGGAGGGCTGGTCTGGGCCCTGGACGTGTACGTCGGGGCCGCCGCCCGCCAACTGCCCGACAGCTCCAACAGGTCCTTCGTCGGCACCAACTTACGTAAGTAAACAATTTATAAATACATACAAGTGTTTACGCACATAGGAATGCTTCCACTTTGCAATTTACCAATCGGACAGGGCAGTGAGCTCTTTTAAGAATGCCTATAATGTCTAAATACATTGGACTAAGTTTCTGCAATGTAAAAAACTATTTTTTACCAGTTGACATTTAGTGTTGAATAAGTTGGAAACAGTTTCTACCTACCCCAGAATGCACTGCAGTAGGATATACACACTCCACTAGTTGTCTTAGTTAAAGGGGCAGGGGGGGTATATAAAGGACAGAACAGCCATAACGTACCCAGTGGGGGGTCTATCATTCAAACAGTTCAAAGGTCTCCTGGAAATTTAGGGGTTTTCCCAAATATCTAAGGGACAAATGATATTATCATTCAATTTTGTAGATGGGCTAACATATGAACATACTGAGACTCATTGCTGGAAAAATTGAGAGAAATATCCTTCTAAATCTACCCCTACCAGAAAAATTATTTTGAAAATATTTCAGTTAGATTTCAAAGTTGTGGCTGTTCCTCAATTAAGCTTACACCCCTCTTCTATTGAGGCTGTTATATCAAAGGGACACTGGTCAGTAAATGACACCCCTCTTACTTAACCCCCCTCTCTGACCCCAGGATTACTTCATTAGCATATCCATTACTCCAGGAGGGACTCAGGAGGTGCACAGCAGGGTGCATTCGTTAGGTACCTAACAAGTTCTGCCCCTTTAAAGTCTTCCATTCTGACCCAGTAGATAGCCGTTTAACTTCAGAGTTAGGAATACACCCTACTTCCACTGTCAAATCCTACTATTGATACGCTGAAACTAAAGTTTACCATTTATTTATATATCAGTTTATGCTTCTTTCAGTTGTTCAGATGCAGTCGCTGGCCCGTTGGGACCTGCCGACCCTGGAGGAGGTGACCTACCCTGACCTTGGCCTCCTGGACCAACCCCCCTCAGGGTGGGTGGGGGCCGGGGATGACGCCATAAGGGTCAAGGGCAGCACCCTGGAGGCAGTCCTCAACAGTGAGTTCTTGATTCATAATTATGGCAATTGACAATAAAAACGTTAATAATAACAGATATATATATATATAACTTATTGTAACCTTAATGTTACAGGTCACTTTGCCTTGAGATACTTCGAATGCATGTCTAAATCATAATAATATAATATTTTAGGGGGGAAGAATTAACCCTTTAGACCCCAATACAGACGTAGCAGCCCAAAAAAACGGCCATTTCCCCCCATTTTTTCCATATTTGTCCAATGAGAACAGATCCATAAGTCTTTAACGTGTAAAAATGGCAAACATAATATCGATTAAAAGCTGGTTTAATTTCCTATTCAATGCTTCAAACCATTATATCTATAATTCTAATCGATATTGACATGTAGGACCTTTGAAATTCCCCAATTAAAAGAAATTTAGGGAATCAAACGAAATCCTGGGGAAATGCAGCTTCCCGCAATAATGTGGGTTCTAAATTGAGACCTGACGACACAAACTATATTACTGCACCTTTATTGGCAAGACAAATAATGTCAGACACATTCCTGGGCGCTTTATCATTTTGTTTGAAATACTTCTCCTTTCAACATTAGGCTATATTAATGGTAAACAAATATTAGATATTTTGCTGCCTTTATTGTTGATACATTTTATATCAAGGTCATTGCATAGATTCAACATTTTTTCCGTGTTTTTTTCCAGATACGGGGCACCTTCAAATCGCGTTATCCAGCGTTTATTATAGGTCTATGCACATCATTCTACCTGCACCAAGGTAATGCCATATCAGTGGCTTATTTACAATATAATGGCTGTTTCCATCAACATTCATACATTTATTGATGGCGTATCGTCTGCCAGTGATTTATGGTCATACTGAATGATCTGCAATGTGATTAATGGCAATGCATTATGTCGGACAGTTTGTCGGAAGTACAGTGGAAATAGTGCACTGGTCGAAGGTACATTACCAGGTGCGGCATGTGACCATCAGTTACTTTCAGAGGACTGTGATTCTAATTTTAAAGCTGTCATATCAAGGGTCATATACATGTACATACACACACATTGCCATTTTGCTGTGATGACAATCTATCACCATTTCGGTCCAGGTAGACTTTAGAGAAAAATATATATCATGCGTTCTGATTTACTTTCCCCTGCTGAAAACAAATTTAAGTAGGCATCCTTATAAGTCACCAAACTTTATTTTGACATATATTTGCTTAATATCAGATAATAAGTACTGTCCAAACCAAGGACGTGAGGTTGCACTACGTTCCACTAACGTTGCAGAACATCCCAGAACGTTGATCGAACGTCGCAGAGCATGACCGTTACGTCGCTCCTTGACTGAGTGGCACACCCTTACTATAACACTTGAACCAACTTCAAAGATAATAATCATTGTCATAAATCTTGGTCCTCCAGCCCACTGCCGACCGTCAGTCCGGCCGTGGGGTCCCGTGTGCTGTCTCTGAGCCTCCAGCCTGGTTCTAACGGTACCCTCGACCCACCCATCTCCCTCACCTTAGGCCGCAGACAGGACAACCTGGTGAGTCGTGGCGATAACCAGCACTCCATTACATGCCACCTGCCGACCATTAAAGCAGTCGAATTCATGAACTGATAATCGTAAAAAAAACTATTTGAGGCACAAAATAGACTTTCTAATAAAATCAAGAGACCCTGAATATAATTTATAATATTGTACTTGGTGTAGGCCCTATATCATACATGTTTCTGGTTTTGACAACTACCTCCCCTTTCAAATTTCAATTTTGGTTATATTAAAAGTGCTAACAGTAACCAAATTGTGAAATTCTGTATATGCAGTTCCTATTGTAGTGGTAGCTGCATGTAAATCTTTCGGGATTATTATCCAGAGCAAACACCTTTGTAAAACGGAGTACCCATATAAATATATAAATGTTTAGATTAATATACATCAATAGAATATGGACACAATGGGCTATCAGTGATAAAGCAATGCATGCTATTTTTCAGGCGAGTCAAGATCAATTCAATGGCCAATGTGGTTACTGGGACTTTACTAGGTAAGCCTTGACAAAATCCAACCAATCTAATACAATTTAACCAGTTTTACCATTGTATAATTTGAGTATATCCTTTTGTCAATAAAGGTCACTAAGGCTAAAATGACCTTTATAGGCATCTAACGATAAAGTCTGGCTATGAATGCACCTGTCCATCATAATTAAAAAGAGAAGCTCAATGCGAAAAAATTAATATCAATGTTTAATGGTTAATACTTCTAATCACTGAACGTCCCTAAAACTTCTTCTTGATGCAGTTCCCTGTTTTCCCTATTGCAGTTATTACTTCTGTAATATGATATTGGTATAAGGTGTATAAGGTGTTTGGTGTAGACCAAAGATATTGGCTTGAATATGTTTAAGGGGTAGACCCCATTTCATATGATAATTCTAGGACTGATAAATGTTTCATATTAATGGGAAATAGAAAAATATGTCACTATTCATGTTAGTGACGAATTGTCATGATCAAAATAGGCATATACATTGACTATTACAAAGTACACTTTGAAATATTTTTAATGTTTTGCTCGATTATCTATTTTCCTGTTATTTCAAGTTCAGTATCGCATTTGGCCTAGGCCTATTCCATGATAGACATCTTTTAGAATGGCAATTTTGATGTCAATAATTATATTTGGTTGCCTTATCCAGGGGTACCTTCGGCGCCTGGTCTACTGACGGGTGTGTAACCATAAACCACAACGACACGGAGACCACATGTCAATGCAACCACCTGACCAACTTCGCCGTCCTCTTAGAGCCTATCAAGGTAAACATCTTTAAGTCAAAGCGAAATTTGTTGAAGAGTTTTTGTATACATTTCCAAAAGTCTTAGTATCTGTACTGAACATTGAAATTGCTTTAGATACTCATTGAATTCATTCGTGTTATTATTTCATATGTGTATAGTTTGTCAAATGACAAGCTTATCTAATGCCAGAAGCGTATAACGTCAATCATTTGATAATTCCGAATAATATTATATCCCTATATAAGCGAACCAGCTAAACGCGCATCATACAAGAGACAGTGCACACACGACGTAGACTGTATGATAGGAATAAGCGACAAGATCCAAAGCAGTCTTTTCATATACTACTCAAACCGTATAGGCCTATGCACACGTCGCTTGGTTCTATAATACAGTATAAACGATATTATTTAGATCCCCATTTTTTACCAATGTATGTGATTTTTCAGCGTTGATTTCAATTCAATGTGAAATATAATATATTAACATTCTGACAGAGCTATAGTGATGGTCAGTCACACAATCATCCATATCTAAGCAACGTCATTTAAATAGGCCTAATTGGGCTTTATGCATGGTATCACAAAAAAAAACATTGATACAATATCAGCGACGTCGTGTGTATATATGGTGTACAACGCACGCGACAAGAATAAAAATTCCATTTCTGTGTACTATTAACGCAATCATAAACTATAGCGTATAAAGTGGATCATATGCAAACGATGTAAGTGTCTATAAATTCCTGTTTCCATGTGCCACTGATATGTCCCACAAATCGTGTAATTGATGTGGGCGACGTCGCTTATATAGACGTCGCGGATGTACAATGTACGCGACGTGCTTAAAATCCCCGTTTCTATATACTACTTATATCATAAGTTGTTGGTTATACAGTAAAGTCAACTCAGGCGATAAATTCGCATGTATTGTGGAGCCTATTGAGGCAACGTCGCGCATATAGGCAGCTCGTCAACGGCTATAATAATATTATTCACTATTGATTATGGATACGGCAGTGAAATTTGTATTTTGTTACAGGAGGCGCTGCGGAAGTTGTACGATATTGCCATAATCGTCGGATGCAGCATTTGCGGCTTCGGTACCCTGGTCACACTATTAGTCATCCTAATTACCTGGAAGTACGTATTCTATACTTTCTATCTCACATCTGGAAGTAACACCGCTTTTTCCCCTTTCGAATACATTAAGGAGCCGGGAGGGAAATGTCTGTGGTAAAACTCATCTTCAAGGTCCAGTTAAATACGAGCTTGACATATTCTTTATTCTGGATTATGAGCTGGTTTAACACAAGTAATATTACAAATGTGTTTATCGCAGGGTTAATCTTAAAGGAGCCAAATAGTCATTATGTTATAAATGTTATTCTTTATTCCACAAGTGGCTCTAAAACATAACGCTACAATACATGACTTGTACTACAGCTGTACAGGGCATAAAGCAGACTGGACCACATCTCGCTTTTATTATACTCTAGACTTATGACACAGTTGTTGCAATGTTAATGCACAGTCGTGGCACCCTTGGACATTCAATGAAGACCTGGTGACCCCAGGGGCACGTTGCATGTTCAGCTAGGAAGATTTAAATCCAAGTTAACAGCTCCATGTCCTGTTGCACATTATCCACAACTCTCTTTGGTCTTTTGCATATTGTTGCAGTTGTGTCCATGGATTCAAGTTGGTTTCAAGTGGGGGTTGATCAGAAAAGGTGCCATGAAATGAATAGAATGTGAAAACAATGGTGTTTTTGCCATGCATTCTTTTAAATCACGCCTTAATAAGTGTGATTTAAGATCTAGATTGCTATATTAATTGGTTAACATTCGTTTGTCTCTAAGATATATTTCTGTTTGAAAATATGAACACCCACTTCAAATTCTAGATCAACCAAAGTGAAACCCCTTTTTAGTGGGGAGCTGAGTAGGACTTGAGGCGGTCCAGCTGTAGGTTCAGGTGTGCTCATTTAATCATGTGAATGGACGAAATATAAATCATGTAACATTACTGACATGGGGTCGCCTCTATATCAGATTATTCAAGAGTGTAACATTTCGATGTCCAGGTAAAATTTATTTTCACCCAGTTATTTACCAATGGAATCCCTCTGGTGTTCTAAAGGGCTATACCCACTAGGCGATTATCCCTGAGTCGGCTGACAAATCAGCGCTAAAATAGGCCAATTATGCCCTTAGAATTGGCCGATTCTAGTGCCGATTCAGATCAAATATTCACATTTCAATATACCATACTGACAGGCAATCCTAAGATTCAGCCAGTTGCCGGTCGCCAGTTGCCAGTAAAATCGCCTAGTGGCTATGGGGCTTTACAATTAACGGACTCATAATGTTTGATGGCCCGGCACATGTTTCCTACATTAACTCGGCCATTGTCTGTTGTGCGAGGACAACCCACTTGGGTCGGAGCATTTTACACAAAGACATGATAAAATTTAAACCCTTCAAGAGAGAACAGAATTGTCAAAATAATTATAATTTCAATAATTTAAACCTAAAAAGGGGACTGGCGAGCCTCCCAAAGTGGAACTTTTCAATATTTTGTCACATGGGTTTTACAGTGAATTTTTAGAGGAAAGGTGGAACTTTTTCACAAATTTCATCTGTGGGGGTTTACCACCCCCCTAGTTACGGTCCTGTTAAGTCTTTACATCTCCATCATCTCATACCCCAAAATACTTTGGAACCATCCCTCTACTTTTTATTGAATCATGCCCCAATTCATGCTTATTTTACAAAATCTTCCTCTCACACCAGACACACGAAGACGTTTCATCACATGACGGTGATCCACGTTGCTGTGGCCCTAACTGCAGCCAACGTCCTCATGGCCGTGGGCGCCTACCGCACCGACCTCAATGTAAGTTACCATAGGGCCTACAGTTGTTACATTTAGTGCAAAGAAATTCCCCATAATCAGGACTAAACAAGCGCTCAAATGATGTGAAATAAACTTTTTTTTGTTTTGAATGTTTATGGTCAAATTCATGCAGAGTACATACATTTTCCAGTCGACTTATAGGTAATACACGATGTAACATAATCTGAAAATGCATATTACTTAAAAAATATCCTGGGGATGTCATCATAATTCCTAACAAATATCATGGTGTTGAAAACAAATTTACGCTTTACCATGCACAGTGCAGATGACATACTGGTTCTTTTTACACTCTCTCTTTTGTAATTGTGTAACATTTTTCAAACTATAGGATACATTGGTTTTTTTATTTTCCTTATAGGGAGCGTGCACGGCGTTCGCCGCCTTGTCCCACTACTTCCCCCAAGCTGCCATGTTCCTGCTCATGGCCGAGGCCCTGCACCACGTGGCCGACTTCAACAACATCTGCTTCACACGGAAAACCGCCTGGAGTGCAGGCCTTCTGCTGGGGAGCTGGGGTGAGTTTGGACTGATGACTAAACGATAAAATTCATGTTAGATTGGCATAATTATTATTATGACAAGGCTTTAGAGTAGAGTACACGATAGATTAACAAAGACAGCCCAAAGTGCGAATGAAAATTTTAAGGTCAATGAGGTACATATCTAAGCACAATTATGGAAACTTGTTTCGTTATGTATTTTCAACCGTTATTGGCTGGTTACTACGTACCAGAATGGGAAGTCCTGTCTTATAACCATTCCATACATCTCACAGAATATACCAATGGACTGTTAACTACACGCCCAACCCACATTCTGAGGCCTAATCTAAAACAGTTATCATACTACTGAAAAATGCTACTGGTTGGCTTGGAACACGAAGAAAATATGATGTTATTTTTATTCATTTTCAGTTCT
Source organism: Lepidonotus clava (assembly GCA_936440205.1). Taxonomy (NCBI): domain Eukaryota; kingdom Metazoa; phylum Annelida; class Polychaeta; order Phyllodocida; family Polynoidae; genus Lepidonotus; species Lepidonotus clava. The sequence goes on along the minus strand of OW387136.1, from coordinate 19,620,840 downwards.
TCCTGGAATAGCCGTTCTAATTACGTTCTTGACCAGGATGTCTACCTATAGAAGTTCTTCTTAGTAAGTACAACTTTATCATGAATGCTTGCTATTTCCATATTTCCAATAATGTAATCTACCTGAGAACTAAGTGTGTTAATGCTGTACTCATTGTATGTTAGGATCAGAGCGTTATCAATGGACACATTAAATGATCAAATAAGATAAGAATATCAATGTTGTCTTTCCTCATCAGTTGCTGGTTGTCAGAGGCCCAGGGAATTGCCGTCTCCTTCATAGCGCCCGCTATAGGCACTCTAGTGGTAAGTAGGCACGTTTCTCATGTCACTGGGGTATTCTGTTTGGTATGATGTCTTCGCGTAACACCGGGACAAATAAATATTATGTTATCAATAACATAGAGATGCGTAATATGTATTATACTTCATCGTTGTTTTGCTCTATTTCTCATAATATTATAGGTAAAATGACTAGCTAGTTGCTAGAATCTTATATATCATGTTTGACCAAATACAATGACCAATTGCATAGTCAGCTATACCCTGATTAAGACCTTTGCATGTTCTAAGTTTGACTTTGGACATTGCCAACCTTTTAGGATTTCACAGCATCCAATGAAATGGAGATGAATTAAAGTATTTTCAACGTGCATTATATTAAAAGTATAATAGTTGTTCCCGAGTTATTCGATGTTACAACCTTGGTGTTATAATATACGTATAGGAACATTCATCTTAAATGCTGGATACAAAGAAAATAGATGTTTGTGCCCTCCCCTTTAGACTTTATGTCCCACACAGACATCAGGTGTCAGAAAATGGAATTTTGATTTGATATTATCCCCAAAATTGAATAAATTACATGAGAATGACCCTGGGGCCCAAAAATATATGAGTGACCGGAAAGAGACGAGTCTGTCCTTATGTCAAAATGATCTAAATAATGGAAAATTCAAACTTTAACAATTAGTCATGATTGCGGACATAAAACAAGTCCTCAATCTTGGCCAACGGCTAATTAAGACCCCTCGAAACGACTCCCTGATGTGATGACTCATTTGTCTTTTTCTAGACATGTTTTTGTCTCATACCTTGTGTTTTCTTTGGACACAAAAGACGTGTTCTTCTTATCAAGGTTCGATATGATTGTGGGGAACTATAATTGCCAATAGCACACTGACCTGATATTGACGTTTCATTCTACCTTAAAATGTATAATAACGGGTTATTTATCTTTCGGTTATAATTATATGGTATTCGATTACAATGTGTCAGGGACAAAATTTGTAAAAAATAATATCCGTCTACTTACAAAGAGCTATGAGGAGAGGCGAAATGTCATTTTGATTAAACCACGGGTCCATCGTCGTGAAAACAACTATCATAGTTTTGTATTTGCATAAGATTTGCTTGTTATGATTTCCAGGTTGCTGCTGCATCGCTTCTATACGTCATGTCAAAAGGAAGATACATCCTACGCCCTACACGCAGAGAAAAACTACTGTAAGTTCATATCAATTTGTAAAACATGTGTTGTGATGTACGACCATCATTAATTAGACGCATATTCACATGAAAAAGCAAAGATTTGATATGGCAAATGTGCTTTTGATGTCATCATAATGATACTGTATCCACTCTTAGGTAGATCACACGTGAATTTGAAAGAAAGATACCAGCAATACCAGTATAAGGCGAAACTTGTTGTCGATTTAATTATATTTATATATGTTGTTAGCAATTATTGCTGACATAATTGTTTCTGAAAGAATACAGCTAAATCCATAATATAAACGTGTTTTTCCAGGTTAAGTCTTCGGAGTATTGCAGTCTGCATGCCCTGGTTGGTGCTCGCTTGGATTGTCCTATTGTTTGCACTGTCCAGGGACATAGTTGGACTCAAATACCTCTTCGCCATAATAAATGGAACGTTGGTAAGTACATACAAATGTTTGGCGCATGGAATAGTTGGTCAGGGTGAATTTGCTATTGATATTACTTAATTCATGATGATTAAATATACACTATTACGCCCAGGCATAGACACATGTTTAGTGAAGTAATGGTATATAACAGTAAGTTGAGATGTATATGACCGTAAGTAGCTACAGAGCACTGTATACGTTGTGCAGATTACGTCACATCTCGAAAAATGTTTTGGGCACCATAATTTGGTGATCAATTTAAACATGATATTCATGTTATTTCTTATTCATGATTCATGATTCCATACATCTAGAATAGAAGTCTAGGGCAATTGGACCTTTAACAAATTCATAGAATCATAATCAACAATTATCATTCAGATTTTGTAAGTTTTAGTTTATTTGAAAGCCACATGATTATAGTGACCACAGGGTGATGGCCAAAACCTGGTCACATGATATGCACAAGATCTATAGGCATTAAAGCCTACAATTCTACATTGTGATTTCTATATGTAGCGTGACATTGTTAAATCTGTCAAATCTGATGTGATATGTACCTTATTTTGAAACCTTATTTTCCAGGGCGTTGCATTCTTCTCCGTCAATGTACTTTCTGATCCAAAGGTAGGAAACGTGCTTAAAACTACATTATTGACTTCAATATATTCTTTTCCTTATGCATTAGTGGATCTTTGACATTCAAGTTTTCAGTATGTTTTTATCGACGAAGACATCGGAAACACATAAAAACTTTTCAAATTTGCAGTGATTACTCGAGCTTGTAAGCACTGGGAATACTATCGAACGTTCAAGTCTTATATGAAGGCGCAGTTCTATAACCTAATTACATTATAATCCGATTATTTACACGTTATTTTACAAATTATAACTAATCCACTTCTTTTTATCAATAACAGGTACGGTCAGTCTGCATGCCAAAAAGTTACACTTTAAGAATAAGGAACGACACGGAAGAAACACGAGTATGTATATTATTACCAGCCCGTTTTGATATAATATAATTTTCATCTGACGTCATGCTTTAAACTTAACCATCTAGTGTTCACAGTTTCCTAGTTAATGAATAATAATTTTAGACTAAAGCAAACCCAGAAACTAAAAAAAAAAGAAGATAAAATTAGCTACCAAAACAATTATTTCCCACGTATTAACTAACATAGTACTTGGGGTAACATATTATGTGCTTGTTGTATTTCAGAATCCCGATATGGAGGCCTATGTGACGTCACAGGACCCCATCGTGCTGTCGGGCGACGACTTCCCCTCACGGGAGGCGACGATGCCGGGTAGGGGAGGCTGGCAGGCCGGGGACGACATGCCAGCTGCTTCTGCCTACCTGCCGGCAGGAGGGCGGGCCTTCAGAGACCACACCTTGATCGCTGGGGTCCACCTGCCCAGGTTCGGGCCGCAGTCTCGAGACACCACTACTGTCTCTGCTGTCTCTTCCCTGTCCCGGGCGAGTCGCCTGTCTAGGGAAGGCACTCTCAGGGAGGTGGAGCTGCCTGGGAGCAGTCAGTATTCCCGAGACGCCACGTTTTGGCGCCCAACGGACCCCACGCCCTCTGATGGCGTGCCACTCACCAAGTGGGGCTGGCAATCCCCGGGCCACACGTCCACCTCCACCAGCCCACACCCTAGTCCCTCCCTGCCTGTCCACCACGTCCAGGCCGAGGTGGAGGCGTTGGACATCATCAGCATTGACCGCTCCTTATCTAGGGGCAGTGTGAGTAGCCCTCGGGCCGACCCCTACATCCCGCCCACGGACTATGAGGTGCGGTGGGCAGAGGTGGGTGCTGACACCCTGGAGGATGGCTTTTCTGAGGTGTCCTTCTTTGGGGACGACCTGGAGGAGTCACCCAGAGAACCACAAACATTACCTCGACCCCCTGTCGGAGGGGTGCTGCGACTGACTAAACCTTTCGACTAACCTCGTCACTGTCTCGACTCCATTTCACACTACCATCCATATGAAGTGATAAAGCGCCTTTTTATACATTGCACTAAAATTACCGAGCGTCATATCAAGCTGCTAGTCATACATAAAAAGAAAAAGACAGTTTGAATGCGTTTCAAATGAAGGCAATGCTGCGATCTTATTTTGCGCGGTGAAAGTAGCGCAAGCCTTCCTTAGTGCCACCCTTTTCATTAAGGATGGATTAGGGGGAAGGTTCGGAGGGGCCCTCTTCATAAGGTGGTGTGTAAGGAAATGGTTAAAAGAGGGGGATATGAAAAACTTTGGTTCAAGGACCTGTGTTTGGACCCCCTACTCAAAATACACCTTTCGAAAAATAAGATGTAGATATATATAATATATGAAAACAAAATATGTTATTTTATCTTGAATGATAATGATCTCAAAGCAGACTATTTGATTTGGATTGGAATAATGTTAAACTTATCATAAAGATTGTGCTTTTCATAGTATGCGGCCTGTTCGATCGATTCTACCTAAATATCGTATTCTAATGATATTTGTATAATCTATATCATATTTAATGTCTTGTTATCATGTATGTATTACCATTCAACCTTATATATCCTCAATGACAGACTCCAATTAAATACTCACCAGAGAACTCAGGAAATGTTAGATTTCTTGGCAAGCTGGTTAATTGAATATTGGCAATACTGACTGTGATATAGTTATAATGTTATAGGCTACACATAAAGCTCAACCGTTTTAGTGACACTCTAGTTTTGTATATGTAAATAATAGGTTAAATGCTGACAGTTCTAGGTCTATATTTTATATGATGCATTTATAGATTCAATAAAATATAAAATATAGAATATCTGTCAATGTTTATTCGTATTCCACTTTAGCTTAAACACCTCATAACTGCCAATGCAACCGTATAAATGCATGGCGGTTGGAGGTTGTGTGCAACGTCTCATCCAAGTAGTGACTTGCATTTACATGGCAAAGTACACAACCACGTCCCTGCTTTGGAATATCAAACAAGAAGACTCATTTGGATCCTTAGATAGGAGCTGAACAGTGATCCCAGGAATTAAACGATTTCTTGACTTATTCTATTGCCTTATGTACAAGAACCATTCATGTTAATGATTCGCCCTGTATTTTGGCACCTCACCAAGTCCTAAGGTTAATAATCAACCAACCAATCATGCAATCGTGAAACAGACGTATCACATATAATATTATGTGACGGCTTTTGGATAATCAGAATAAGGTATAATCATGCAACTACAAGTACAATAAATACAAAGAGTTAACATTCTTTATATTATTGCTACAAGATACATTACCAGTAATTTAATGAAGACAACTAGGCCTAGATCGGGTCCCGTAGGTATTAACATTAGTTTCTCTTTCCTATTTTTGTCAAACTAATGATGTACTTAGGGACGGAGAACATGCCGAATTGCTAATAAATTGAGAATATTACATTTTTCGAATACAAATTCTTGAAAAAGTAAAAATGAGTGCCAATCACCAAAGTGGATTCACCTTATTACCAAAGTCTGTAAAGTTTCAGCTGTAAGGCGTTGTTTGCTGAGTACATCACTGCTGCTTTGTCTAGAACCAAATGGAAGAACTCTAAGGTCCTATATAACAAGTAAAATACCACCCTGGTCCCATACAGTAAGTCAAATTTCCAAAGTCAATTACAATGATACGCCAAAATTATAAAATATTGCTCAGGTATAAACCTACTTTCAGGTAATGGATTAATGACCTCACATCATTAACTTAAAAACAATCCCTTACACATTTCTATATTTGGGAGCCCAATGTAAAAGTGCATTAAAAAATCTAATTCCATCTCCCCTTGATCACACTTGACCCTGAAGACCCTAAGCTGGCCCGGCGCCCGCGTGTCCCAATGCCCACGGGGCCCCGATAACAGGACAACAGGTGCGAGTTATTTGGTGTGATTTGGCCCGATTTATGAGCCCCGCTCGCCCGTGACACTATATGCGATTTGGTCCTTAACTTGTGTTGACAGGGTTGCGTGTCGGTCGGGTTGTCATTCAATATTAACCCAAGTGATTGTCCTGGCCATGTCCGACTCATATCTCCCAACTCGCTGGCGGCATGTAACCAGACGGCGGGGGAGTCCTGCAGGGCTGATGTATAATTCACGCCCAACACCAGCACGTGGAGCCCCGACAAAACTCGGCTTGGTTTGGGGCAGGAAGTCACCCGGATATAATGTACAATGGACATATACATTATACAGCAGAGGGTATATGTCACACATACATATGTGGATATATCGAGTATGTAGGGGAATCACCGGAAAAGTATAGCTTTGCGTTCAGATTCATTAGGGGAATGAAACTGCAGACAGGAAGACTTGATTTATGCCGTCCTAAAAAGAGGAGATTCAGTTCCGAAAAAAGTTATGTACACGGTGTACATGACAACAAGGTTTCTCGTCTAAAGCTTTAGATTCTTGCAATTGAAAGATACAGTATTTATATGGATATGATTCAACTTCATCATTCCATATGGATGTGATTTCTCCGGAAGTCATTACGTAAGCTCGTATTTAAAGAAGGTGGACATCTGAGATCACTCACACGTTCTGCATTCATTTTAGCGTTTGTGCCTTTTTTTTTTACCAGAAAGTTATCAACTGCTTCATCTACATTCATGTTCCTCCAGTAGTTGGTGATTAAAATGATATAATGTAGATCTATCAATGAATTTGTGAAATTTGATGAGTAATAAAAGCTTTGTTCCCAATTTGAATGACAGAACTAATGTACCGGCTTCTGTTTATCTGTGTGTATCCGCGCTCGCTCGCTCACAGATGCCTTAGCAGCTCACTGCCTGAAGGAGAATAAGCAGTATAAGCTCTGTTTCACTAAAAATGGAACTGCTTGCACAAAAGTAGATATACAAAGCAACCCAAGTCTTTTAGCAGTTTAAACGAAAACAGCTTTGAGCTGACTACGGCCAATGACTTCGAAATCTTTGACTGTCGTAGGCTGATTTCATAATAATCAAAGATATCTAATTTTTCTTTTTGACAATAGCTGATGATTTCATTTAATGCGAATTTAAGTTATTGTTTTCTGTCAGGTTTCTGACAATAGTCGATCAAGGAGTCCAATGACCAGATTCTGTTTGACCACCACAGCTGACAAGTAATGATATAAATTCATATAAATTTGGAGGAGATGATATGGGCGCTGTTAATCCTTTGAGAAGCAATGTTTCTGACCTGTCTATGAGAATGAAGTAAATTGGCACTAAAATTCCGAAACCAAGTAGTGGCATAAGTTGTTTTTACATATTAAACACAAATGATAAAAAGGACATTAAATGCTTGAACAACACCGGAAACTGGACACCCAGTGATCAACGTTATTGGTGGGAGCCCTCAAATCTACTTTACTAAAATATCACAGTCCATTGCAACAGAAACCAATAGATAATGAAACTGTGGGACTATATTATAATGTTATATGGTTGGCTTGGTAGTCATGAGGCAGGTATGTAGCAAATCAAACTGCAAAGCACTGGTATTCTCAGGTACCCCATTCACTTATCCTCTTGGGACTCTCTTTTTGTTATACACCCAAGCAATACAGGTCAATCAGGCCGTCTCTAACCTCCCCCAAGATACTTCGTTCTCAATGGCAGCAAGAGAAGATGCAATAGAAATATCAATCATCATTCTTATTTTGACTAAAATACCACAGATATAGAGCAATTATGGCATAATCCACGTTAAGTCTTGCATTTCATGTATAGAAAATGGGAAAAAATGAAAACGATATGTCTATCTAATGTCATTATTATAGGCCTTGTTTTCCCAAAGATTTGGCACATATTATTTTAGAAAATACAGCTATTTGTAAAGAAATCCTCAATAATCTTATAATAAAAAGTAACCTCCGTCAGTTTTTCAAGCCAATTTGATAAATGTTTTAAAAAAACTAAAGTTAACACATATTTTGTAGGTTTTTATAAAAAATAATCATAAATATCTAGGTTACTCTAAAATTAATATAAAACGGCAAAGGCAGTTAAGACATTGCAGTCCTGACGGAGGTTTTCCTGGCCGAGGTTACCCTGACGGAGGTTATCCTGATGGAGGTTACTATTTTTAATTCTCTGGCTCAAAATATGATGCCTTATTGACTTTATCAAGTTCCTATCTTGTAAATCAACTTATATATTACATTTCCAACTGTATTTGACAAAAAACGGATTTTCCTAGGTTTTAATCAAGCCAAGATGGATCCTGACGGAGGTTACTTTCTTAAATATATTCATGCTAAAATATATTTTGAAGGACTGTAACACTTTTGAATCCAGAAAATATTGCACTAATATACTATCAATTATTAAAAGTCGCAGGGCTTCAAAGATTATTGAATTATCATTATCAATTTATTGAAGGCATAGTGCTTAAGGCCATCTTTTGTATTATCCTGACGGAGGTTACTATATATTGTGGACAATTTCAAAAATTCAAAAAAGAAATGAAACTGTAGTCAAATATTTACTTAAGTTGAAGAAAAATAATATTTTGATAGGAATGCAAGAAGACAAAAATTAGTTATTTCTATGGACATAGCATTTTAAAAGGGTATGCTTTACAATGGCTCATCCTAAATCAACATAGTATCAATTTTTTCAAAAAATAATCAATATAATATTTTTCTCTTGACATTATCTTTGAAAAAAAAAAAATTAAAACATTAGCAGATAACAAATATGAAATTCATGAATCCGTTAGGCCAGCAGACAGGCTTTGCAAGACTTAACGTGGAATGTATAAATACAATGCAGTTATGATTATTAGGAGATTGACAAGATGTGCCATCACTGTATGCGTCTTAATTGCCCATGGCATTCATATTTTTATGCATCACCATACATGTTTTGATATCAATCTTTTTAGCATGCTGTTGTATATTGGTGGTCACCTATTTTGTAATCGCTTATGCACCAAAAGCTGACAGGAACCCTTTGAATTGAGGCATTGGAGCGTATTTTGAACCCAGACAGTGGACAGACAGGTAATTGTGATTTAAAGGTGCACGTTCAGATACTATCCAGAATCTATAACTGCTGGCACTTGTCTAAATGACCACTGGCATCCACCATAGCACAAAGAAGAGATGGTCCTGGTATATACAGCTGAGACAGGTGTACCCCACATATACGGTTATCACTAGTTTCTAGAAACCGTCAGATGTCTTCGACTTAACACAACAATCTATACATCACCCACAAGCCTCAGAATCTGATAGCGTCCGCCCCGGGGCACCTGGGTTGGTTTTAGTTTAATGCACCTGTGCGAGTGTCTACACTTGGCCATCAAACTCTGCATCCCGCCCCTGTCGTATTCATATGAATTTAACATTTAGATATTAAAGGACTTGACATGAATACGAAATAGGCAAGTGTTGTGACAAAATTAAGTAAGAAAATCAGTGAATTCTAGCGTTTTAGACCTGTCCACTTTGTCAGCTAGCCCACCCCTTATTTCTATGATATCAATATTTTTAGAAAAAATTAATGTTCATCATACTTGATTCACAGTAATTTTCCTAGTAGTATTATCCAAAACTAAACTTTATAAGCTTTTGTTTTCAATATGATGTTAAATATGTAGCTGTAGAACTGGAAAGCAAAACTGGCATTTTCCCATAGGGAACAGTGTTAAAGCCCTTCAGCTTTGCTCACAATGTCCAACCCTAAAATCATAAAAACATACCTTATTTTGGTTCACCTAAAAAACCGTAACTACAACTAGAAAAGAACACGACCTCACAGAAGCACTAACCAGCACCCAGTTAACGTTAGTTTGCACCCTGATTATTGAATTCTTCTACTTATTTTGATCAAATAATCAATTGGCATTGAAAGACTTGATGGCACATTCTAAAACTATTAAACTCAGTTCTTCAAACTCTTTGAGTTCATTTTTTATAGCACCGCTCTCTACAATTAAACAGATTTTGACCATCCTGAACGGGCCTTAACAGTAAGGAAAGAATAGAGGGATAAGATTGTTGCCTCTCAAAAAGCTCTCAGATCTCGTGTTCTCGATGCTGGTTTCACTTGCCAATCACTGAAAGTGTTTACCATGAAAATCCTGTTGCTTTTAGTACAATAATGACGCAACCACCAAAACAATTGGGTAAAAAGCTAGGACAATGCAATAAAATGTAGGTGATGCCTGCTGCCATAATGAGTCGCACCGGGAGTAAGGGCGGCCCGGGGAGGGTTGGCAAGGTGGGAGGTCGAAGTAGGACAGGATATCACATGCCAATTACCTAGGAATCTTTGGAGGTTTTCGGCAAAGATGACCTGGATGATGTTGTCTAATTGTTCTCCTGTGGTGGGTGTGATTGTTAAGGGGTTTTACGTTCGACATTTAATAGGTTTGTGGTCTTTAGCTTCCATACGTCCTTCTTGACAACTCATACCATATACGATCGTATTACGTATAAAACCCGCAACATGACTTTCATATTCTCATGAGTGGCAATACGTGCAAACAAGTTTTCTGTTTTCATTCCATGGTATGTCCAGGTGTGCATAATAATTCTGATGTGCATACTTTTCCATAGAGCTCTGAGACTTTTACAACTTCAGAAATTGAACTGACTTAAAAAATCAAAACCAAAGTATTAATGAATAAATCTCGGTTTAATCCTCAGTTTGTAAATTATTAAAAAAAAACAATTAAAGGAATCATGAATGTGAAGTTTTGAGTCGGAACCCTCCTCTCCCCTCACATTCATGATTCATTTAATAGTTTTTTTAAAAAATTTACAAACTGAGGATTAAACCGAGATTTATTCATTAATACTTTGGTTTTACAAAGTAAAATCAGGTGGTTGATAGGTAGTGTCTACACCTAGGGTCACAATTTCTCCCATGGTTTTCTGTCAAATGCTGCTTTCCTGCTGTGCGTACAAATGGGCAATATTAGTTCAAATGGCACTGGGCTTCCTGGCCTGTGGATTACCCTTGTGCACTGCCCACCTGTGACCCAGCACCCACCCCAAACGGGCAGTTTATGTGACCTATAACTGACACCCTGAGATCACAGAGCTTAACGTAGTAATCCCTTATTCTCCTTTGCCACGTGTAAACAAGTTCCCCCCAGTTATATTGTAACGTCCTAAAACGACATAATTCGACATTATCCAATATTCAATAAATAGGAACTGTTATTGGCTGCTTATTGGACAACTTCGTTTTGAAGAAAAAAATAGTATGTACTTGATACACCTCTTTGAAATAACATTGTTGAAGGTATCTACCTCGGCTTTTAGTCATGTATGTCGTGTGTTATAATTTAATATAGCATTAAGACGGACTCAAACGTCAAAGTCTTGAATTAGGATAAAGAGTTTGAAGTTATCAATAGCATCCAGATTTATAGTTACCATGGCTAAATATGTACAAGGGAGAGAACATACAACCTGAACGTATACTTATTGATATACCAAGACAAACGGCACTTTGCAGACGGATTCTTAAAACGATGTGTTGGGAATTGTGTATATTTTTGAAAATCAAATTAGTTTCATGGCTTAACGATCAAAGCAAATAGCTACCTTGATCACTAACATTATCAACTGGAGTGATTAACGTACGTCGCGCCCTTTTCATAACGAAGGGCGTTTCCACCTTCCTATCATTATATGCAATTCATAAAACATACTCAGGCGGCAGGATTGCGGACCGCCCATGGCCAGAATACCCCTCTGCGCTGAACATACTTTGCAATAAATGGACTATTCTTGTCAATCTGCAACTGATATCAATCGTAAACACAGGCCTGCCCACGTTCTCCATAGCCGATAGGTCTTTTAGTTGGCAAAGGAAACTCTCAGCTGGTCAAATAGCAAGGAGTTTGTGTTTGGGATATCGTTCATATAATCTATACATATTGTCAAACACTACTATCAAATCTGAAAGATGCTGACAAATAAAATATATTATGATAACTGGTTTGGTGTTTATAGAAAAAGCATATAACACACTCTGTGTCAATAGAAAACGAATTCACTGAGGGTTTTCTTTTTCTATTTCTCTTTTCTTTAATCCTTATCTTAACATCCTTCCTTGGTCACATACATATATTTCCATATGTTACTCTTTGTGAAGAAATATATTTTTAAGATCGCAATATTTTGAAAAAATTGTGACGATACTATCGTGAAGCCTTGGCTCGAGTATCGAGTAAGTTTTATGGTTGTGCTTTGACTCGTGATAATTATCGCAAAATCCTAATGGAATGGCCTCAAGATCTATATATCTATTTATATCTTCATGCACCAGTGTACTTCTAAAACATTATGATTTCTTATACCTCAACAATTTGCAGATCTGCAGGTTCGCCAGCCAATAAAAATGCTGTACATCTGGACAAAATAGGATTGGACATTATATGCTGGACTGACCGGCTTTAACATTGGTTTCTATGGGAAAAGGGCCGATATATAAAGCTGTATTTTACAGAGCTTAGGACCAATTTGACGACCAAATTGCTTTGGTTAATTTTGTACTATGCAATTGTGTATCATGCAATTTTGAAAATTATTCATGATAAACTTTACTGCTGGTGTAAACTGGGATGGGCTTATCACGCCTTGATGGTAATTAACGTACATGAGGAGTCATCTCAGGGGCAACTGTCTTCAGGAGTAACTGTATAAGGTGGAGTTTCCCGATGAGAGTTGCCCTTTGAAGCTTTGTTAGATAGGGGTAGTTGTCTCCAGGGTACTTGTCCTAAAGTCATGTTAATAGATATGAAGCGGCAAGAAGTGACACAAGTGGGCCTAGTCTGTAATGGGTATAATGGACTCAACGGGTTGGATCACTTGCAATAGGGGTCTTAAATGTGGGGTCGTTTTTGTTAGGTATTAGCTTGTCTGACATTATCTGGAAACATTGGTCTCAAAAGCGTCTGGTCGGACCAGCCCTCTAACAACCAAGTCACAGTAATCCTTTGATAGAGGGTGACGTGATAGGATTTATCAGCAAGCATTTGATGAACACAATGAGTCTAGGGGGAATAGAATTCCAGGGAAAACATTCAGGTGCAAGATCCCCAGTTTTGAAAAAGGCTGTGACCAGGCATAGCAAGGCAAAACGAACTTGGTTTGCTAAATGAAATGCACAAGCTTCCTACCATAGGAATAGTTGTCCACCAATGGAGGCTATTTGAAGGGATAATTGTCCTACCTAAAGGGTTTATTTTCCCCACCCATTGACCCATGTTGGTAGTTGTCGTAAAAGGTAGTTGTCTAAAAGGGGTAGTGCACATAGGAGGTTAGTGTCCTGCAGGTGATTGTCCTAGGGGATAGATGCATCGGTGCATGCAGAAGTACTTTCCAGCCAAGGAGCGACGAAACTGTGACGTTTTATTAACGTTCTGTCACGTTATTAGAACGTTCTGTGATGTCACATCCTTGTATAGCTATATCGATATATAATGTGTGTAAAGGTATGGAAGGAGATTAGGGGGTAGTGTACCCAGGGTTTTAGGGGGAAGTGTACCAAGGGTATGGAGGGGGTCCTGGGGGGTGACAGGACACTTACCCTGGATACTTACCCTTTGAACACTTACCCCCGGACACTTACCTCCTGGACACTCACCCCCTGGACACTTACTCCCTAGGACACTTCCGGTCAGAATCAGAGTTATTTTGGGAAAACGTGGTTTTCCAGTGGGAAAACAAGGTTTTTCCGGTAGGAAAACAAGGTTTTCCTGTAGGATAACAAGGTTTTCCCAAAATAACTTTGATGCCCACCGGAAAACAGTGCTTTCTGGTCGGGAAACATTGTTTTCCCAGTTTTACCCATTCGGCTTGCAATAGACACCGACAACCCACTGAATACAGAGAGGTATGTGCGGGGCCTGGTTCGAAACCCACTTGGGCGGTAAGGCCCTATTACACTGTACAACACAAGCTGCGATATGACAATACAGTCACACATGACTTTTATTAGAGACATAATGTTTTCTTACACATGTGTAAAATACTCCAAATTGCAAATTTTTAATAATTAAATGACTCATATAATATTATGCGAATTTGTCTGTAATATCATCATAAAGCACCCATGTCGCAGCCCAAGTCGTGTAGTGTGATACCGCCTTGAGGAGAGGGGTGCGAACTTGTATTTTGAAATATTCCCTTTGTTTCACATTTAAGGTAGTAACCACTGCTTTGTGTAAATAGACGATGAACCCAAAAGCATTAGGGAATTAAAAACAGCTTTGATGGTTCGAAACAAAGCGGTACAAATATGATAGAATTTTCGGGTGGACAAAAGAACACCAATCAATTATAATAAGACGTTTAGAAGTAGAAACATATGTGCCACACCCACTACCTCTTTTCTTAGATATTGACAAAGGCAAGTTTATAAACTTGTGTAAGTATAATATGAAACTCCAAGGGGAAGTTGTCCTTGAGCCAAACAATAGACTAAAAAAAAGTTGGAAATTTAGGTGGGTTGTTGCTCACATTTTAGAGTGTCTCTGCCTACTCGCCACCTATAGGCGGCCATACCGTTAAGCCCCTGCTACGGCGGGCGGCGCGGGCCTGTTCGGACCGACCTACCTGCCTGGTTCTACTACCACCGACCGCGCCCACACCTGATGACGCGTCATCGCGCCGCGCCGCGCCATCCAAAAACGCGCCGCGCCGCGGAATAAGTAGTAGAGCAGCAGCGCGAAAGGCCTTAGTGTCAGGCGCCTACCCCAGCAACCCGCGCAAGTCCGCGCTTCCAGCATTGGTCACAATACTCAACAACAAAACTTTGTTATACCTCCACGTCGGTTAGTCATCTGTAGAATGACTGCTATTCACGTAGGACCAATATCGGCGTTCTGACAAGACCTGAAATGGTATGTGGGGATTTCAATTATCTTTCGTCATTTATAATGCAGCATGCGTATATTGTCATTCTACCCTTGGGATAGGGTTGTACATAGAGGGAAATTGCAGTTAGTTGTGTCATACAAATGGCACAAGCCATCAGTGTATACGAGGTGTGAAATAGACCTGTATGTTATCTTTGTTTGATTTGTAGTTATTAATTGACGCAACCCTAATTGTGATAGACTTGGTATATACATCCATACAAATACACTTCAGTCTAATATCCAAACCTACAACGTTGATTACATCAAAAGGTTTCAAATTATTCAAAACACCAGTGATTTTGTACACTGAATCTTGCTTGAAAATCTAATGGATATTTAGCAACAATGAAATTAAACAAAGTATTATCTATAGTGCAGTGTTTCCGAGCGATTTTGCTCCAAACATCTTTTCTGTAGGACTAACACCAACATGATAGATAATCTATTGTTCGCAGAAGGAAAATACTGCAATGGATAAACTTTGGCAGAATCGTGATAGTAAATTATGGGTAGTCAATGCCACAGAGACGGGAAACATATACATGTATACCTACTGTTTCTCAATTTTTCTGTTTGTAAGTATCCCACCAACCAGGGCTCGTGTCTCTTCAACCTTAACACATGTTTTATTCGTTGTAAAGCTGGTTGGTCGGTGCACAAACTCCAAGTTTAGTCCAATGAAACCAAAGATTCATTACATGAGTTTTGATATGCATGGTGTTCAATTAGAGTGTTTTAAGCAAAAGAAACCCATAGAATACACGAGATTCACAATCATGTGTGACAACTTAGGGAGACATTTTAACAAAATATCATGATTACCATCTCTTTTTGTCCCCTGAAAAACAGATGTATAGTTTCTCGGGTTGGCTTGTCCCGATAATGCATTAGACCCAGTACAAGCCACAGAATAGCCTACTACACTACTGCTTCGTGCCTTGGGGCTCCCTTTACAGACTAGCCTCAGAATGTGCATTACATCCATTCGTCACTTACCCTTTACGACCTCGGCTCAGAATTCGCATTTAGCAATGACCGTTTAATGTAGGCATTCTTTTCATTCTGATCCTAGGCTATGAAGGGTGTTAGGCTGTTAAGAGGATCTTATGATTGATTTCGATGGCGACCTGTAAATATGATATTTGAGACTACTTTTTTCGTCTTTATATTTATACTTAACGTTTTATAGTAGAATTCATAAATGTGAATGCCAAAGGTATGATCGAAATGTTTAATTCCAGCAATAGACTCACACTAATTATATTGGCCTTTTTCTCTAGGGCGACGACTGAATCATTAATACGTCCACACCAACCCCCGTATCGTATGACATATACCATTACTGGTCGCATTAGTCGTGAAATGTACTTCTTTGTCAGTGGCAACAGTCAGGTCATAGTAAAGCGGCTTCAACAAACCCACTCTCATTGACCTAGCTAGTGAAGGAGTATATCAGGACATCAACAGGAAATCGGGAGACATGTGGGTCGATTGATTGCATGGTTCGCCTAGTATCATGTAGGGCCTTTGATAGTTCAAAGTCCGTGCAAGGTCATTTTGTCTATGTGTGTCAGTGATTTTTATAACATCAATGGAACCATTAAACGTTGATACTCGCCATCGGTGCAGAAGTACTTTCCAGCCAAGGAGTGACGAAACTGTGACGTTTTATTAACGTATTAGAACGTTCTGTGACGCCACATCCTTGGCTATTGGATTGTATAGCTATATCGACACTATACGTTTGAAATCAGGTTTGGTCGATTACGAGATATACTAACAGAAAATGAACTTCAAATTCTTCAAAATAATGCTCTGCGATTATGTTTGAATATTAAACTAAAAGATAGATATACTCGTAATGAAATTCACTGCATGTGTAAATTGAACTCACTTGAACAAAGACGAATTGTACAAATTTTGAGACAAATGTATAAACATAGTTTGAAGACTGAGGCTATTAAATCTCCTGTTCATGTAACTAGACAATTTAATAAGAAAGTTTTTGTAATTCCATCCAAAATTCATTGGTCTTTCAGGAAAAATCCATTCTTCTGTGTCCTAAAATATTGGAATAATTTGAGTTCCGATCTGCAAAATTCAGAAAGTGTGACTGTCTTTATGAAATGTATAAAGTCTATGAATAAGGATTATATTGATTTGTTGGACATGTGATTGTAATTCTTAAAAGATTTGAGCGCTTATCTTCAAAGCCATTTTGATTGGTTAGACATGTAACTGTATTTGATATTTTGTGTAAAATTTATTGACCATTAGTATTATTTATTTTTCTCTATATAGGTCACCTTTTTTTCATTTTTCATGTTTGTAATGAACTGAAAAACATAGGTATTTCTGACGTTTATTACTGAATAAAGAGTTTATGCACACAAAAAGAATTCTAAATATAGGCTGGAATCAACCCCTGATTAGTCGAGATTTGTAATAGGTACACCTGCTTTGGATATTTCTAGTTGTTTATCAACGATATCTGCTCATTTTCGACTATTCCTGATCATTTCTAAATTAGGTACTAACAGAATTGCAGTTGCATCGCTCAATGATCCTCAATAGGTTCCCCCCTTTCGGGAAGGGCTGTTTGGATCGCGTAATACCAGAGTGCTTTTAGTGGAATTTTAAACAGGCCTTAGGTTTCTCTATCCTACTATTTCTAAAGGTTGTCAATGAATCCTTTATGTACAGAGTTTCTAAGAAAATGGCACTGGCCAAGGCTTTTGGTAGCTAGAGTCCTACCCTTTTCTACAAGAAGGCCTTACGTCCTTTAACTTTCCGTAGTCTCCCGCCAACCAGACCGCGCCATCCTCCGCCTCCTTGACAGGATTGCTATGACTCCCTCAAAAGACGTGGAGTGGCTCTAGGTGGTACACAGGGGGGCATTTGACCGCTCAGGAGACATTAGCAGTGTTCCCAAGTAGTGCCAAACCTGCCACTTCAGGTCAGTGTCTGGGCTAGACCTCTGCAGCAAAATCCGTTCTCGCCAACCACATTGGACTGCCTCTTTAGAAAAAGTCATAGTGCAAGCTGACATGTAGGTTTAGTCATACTGCAGTTTCCTTGTCTTTTAGGTTCCTGGAAAAAAATGTAGAAAGCAACATTTTAGTTATATCAAATGTAAAATAGAAATAAAAGACATGTATCTTAGAAATAAAGCAGTCATCGTTTCTTGTTTTTCCGGGTGATCATTTGACTGAAGGTATAGGCCTACAGTAGGATTGGATACCTTTAATTTGGTTCTACTTTTATTCTTTTAACAAAAATACTTCTCTAAGTCTCGGGTTACTTGAAGTTCACGTGAAGGCGTCAATTATCGGAGGTCCAGAGAAATGTGATGTAACGGGATAACTGACATGTTAGTTTCCTTATAAACATTTATCTAAAAAGTGTCCAAAATATAGTCGGGGAAACTGAAATGTCAAATACACAGGTAACGACTTTTGTGGGGATCAGTTTCACAACTTTTTAGCACCATAAATAAAGATGTGTGCATATACATTTATAATGAAGGTAAATATTGTAGGATTATTGGGAAGCCGACCTTTTGTATACTTCTGTTGTGGATATGGTTGCTTGTGGGGGTTTTTTCAGTCATTTTCAACTAGCATGTCTGTCTGATAGCTCTTCTCCTCATATACACTAGTTATATCACAGATCTTAAAAACATTCTATTTCACTTGTAGTGTGGAAAAAACATAATGTGTTTGGACAAAATTTCTGAATAGCCATTTTCAATTATAAAAGATCATGTTCTACACTCTTCATTCACGCTATGGTTGACGTTAGATAGCAGCTAGTTAAACTTGTTATGATCATTATACACAATATAAAGTATGCAATTCTGTCATGTTTTGTTGTATTAAGGTTTTTAGATTATTTTGATAATAATTATTACGCATATGCCCGGACATCTCAGTACCACTAGCGGATTAATAAATAAGAAATTGACATAACAAATACCAACTGGGCGATCGAGAGAATTCTTGTCCAAAAAAGAGATTACTAGTGATCAATATCTGACATTGTTAAATATTTTCCAAGCAACAGATCATATTTTGGCTATATTTATGGTAGTATCACTCAATGAGAACACAAATTCTGGTGATTTTCGACGATTTGAGATAATTTTCAACAATTCCTGATAGCGACGAGATTCCACCAGAATTGCATACCTTATTGGTATTCCAGTATCCATGCATATGATTCTTGTCATCCTTCAGTTTGCATATTGCATGCTTTGATTGTATGGCAATATATTGCTTACTGCCAATGCTATTCCCTTCGTGGGACATCCAACTGTGGTCAGAGTAGGAGATTCTATAGGTGTGACATCTGCCATTAGCTGGCTTGCTGGGGGATTGTTGATGGTACTTTTAAACGTTTGGTTTAAGAATATGGATGTTTTATCTATCTTTTTAAGATTTAGGTATGTGTTGGGCTATGGATTCCAAAGCGAAAGAAAAAAGTCGTGACGATGTCAAAGGGAAGCAGTGTGTCCAATATAACGGTACCTGCCTTTAGAGGTCAAAGGGCTCCCAAATACAATAGCATACACATAGATATATAATATACATTACATATTAATGGGGCTGGGTCACAAGGGGATAATATGAACGCATTTAATGGGCACTCTTTAATAAGATAATAATTTCTACTTCCAATTAATCAGAGACGAGGGACAAGGGACAATCAAGCCGCATAATACAACAAAATTGTTTGGCATTTGATGGGAGAAATTTCATGTTGGAAAGGTGTAAAGAAAGAAAGTTTCCCCGTGTATTAATTACTCGTATAAAGCCGAGTGCCGACGTAGCAGGTGGCTCCCCACTATCAAAATTACCTAGAACCCTGGGGTATGATTTTGCCTGGGTAATACCCTGATGTGTGGCCACAAAAATCGGGGAAAATGGTTGTTTCCCTGTCCCCTGAGAGGGGAATAGGAAGACCCGTGCGTGGGGGTATGGTGTCTGGAGCCCACCCACAATGAGATCAATTAAGCCCCTAGACATAGCAGGTAAAGTTACGGCACGGAAACATTGTGATGTTAACAAGTATCTAGAATTTGTGTTAGTCTAGATGTTTGTCACCTTTTCCATTCCTTGTTTACCAGAACCATAAATATAGTCAATTTTCACTTTGAAGACTTTGCCCTTACAGCTATTAAAAATGTGATTCAATTCTAATACCCTGCTTGTCTTTCGTACTAGGCAGTCAGGTCTAACAGAGAGTGAGGCTTTCAGAACACCTGTTGTGCTGTGCTCCGTCGCATAACCAAACCCTCGCAACAGCGAGAGCACAGCGAGGGTTTAGATTTAAGTCTCGCAACAGGGATATCCTTAAGGTTTTCAATGTGCCAACCCTCGCAACAGCGATGGTTTTGTACAAACTTTGAACACAGTTAATTTATTGAGAAATACATTTCCGCCACTTGCCTTCTGCATATTTTAAGAGCTCAGGGGCACACCTAACAGGAAATGAAAACAAAATGTTAAGATGACAACCCCAAAATGTCCCCCCGATATGTTGAAAATTTGGGTGTGCCAACCCTCGCTGTTATAGCCAAAGTTGGATACACTCGCTGTTGAACAGGGAGGGGTCTCGCTGTTGTGGACAACCCTCGCAACAGCGAGACCCGTTATGCGACGGACCACTGGTCTCTCTAGTCACTCCATTGAGCCAAGCTTTAATGGGACGTTTATCGTTGAAGGGAGCGTACAGTTGCAATGTCGACTCCTAGAAAGGTTTCTATACTTTTATTGGATTAGTTGGAACTATCAAGAACACCTCGCCTCTATGTAAAGCCTGTATTTTGGATTGCACTCTTTGAACCATTTGCACCATCCTTAGCAATATAGGAAGGGTGCTGATAAAAGATGATCTGGCAGTTTTCCAACAGTGTGCCCCCTTTTCCTATCAAATCATTGTGCTATTTCACGAGGATGGCACAATACATTATCAGCTCCGGAGGAGGGAAGATCTTTTATTTGATCATTATCATTTATCAAGTGGCCGGCTCGGCGAAAATGGTGTCAGATATTGGAAGGGTGTCGTTACCTCCCAGAAAAAGCAATAAATCAACGTTATACATGCATGATGCAGGTTCCTCAGCAAAACTAATCCAGCTTAACGCCTCCTCAGAATATAGATTAAACGATTATGGTGGGACCTTTCAAAGTTTCACAGGTAAACCCAACCAATATGTATCATCAGAGCAACAGGGTGGGACCGTATAAAGCCAGGGATTTTTCTTCGTATTTCGTCCCCTATGGATCACAAAACACACCCAAAAAAAATCGTATTTCGTCCACCCCCTCACAGAAATCCATCATTGTTGCTGAAATGCTTTTTATCCAATGTTCCCCTGCTAAGATTCCTACGCGGTCGGCGGTGATCACGCCACCAGTATCAGTGGTTAATCCATGGTGGGCGTGTCTGACAGCCCCCCCCCCCCCCCCCCCACAGGGGACCCCGCCCCCCGGAGGCCCGCCCCCACCTCATCTACCGGCCACCTGGCGCACAGTCCCACGCGCCCCACAAACAGGGCGTGTAATGTGATCAGCTTGGCCCTTTGACTACAACTAAACTGACAGGGAAATGGATGCATATTGTATGTTTTAATAATAGTCGATAAGATCTATAAATAAAATGAAACAATGTGATGAGGGTTTTATGGTGACGTTACACACACGCAACTGCTTCGTGCAAGGCGCACTATAGTCCAGGGATGCACCTTTCACTTATGAATTTTGGCAGACTCCACTAATTGTATGGTTTCTAGGAAAGCAGCATTATAGATCTTTCAGTAAATTACAGTTTATTTCAGTATAATCACCCTCTTATCTACACTATTTTTCCATTCTGAAAGTTTATAGATATGCTTTTAGTTAGTTTCACAAACTAAGCGGAGTACATGCACCTTATTTGTAATTAGTAATGCACGAGATGTACACGATCGACCTCCTTCATAGGTTTACATTCTGGGTTATATTATGTGCTTTTCGTTGTGTTGCAGAAAATAATAGTACAGTGTGTTACAGAAAATAATAGTACAATACAAAGGAAACAGTCGTATGAGATGTCAGCTCACACCGTAGACACATGTGATAATAATTGATTATTTATAACCATACATTGTATGATATAAAGATCAATTAAAGATCAATTAGAATATATAGACTTCGGGCTTTCTGTACATTGATAATACTCCAATCATGCAATCTCTAGGAATAGTCTGGCATAAAGTAATCACAATGGAAGTTGCTCTATCTTATTTAAAAATTTATGTTTAATTTTATTCTTAAAATGAAGGTAACTTGGTATTTGCCTAAACTCAATTAGCAGGTTATTCCATGTGATTGATCCTTGATATAATATACCATTTCTGAATGTTTTATCTTGAGGAAAGGGAATAGTGAAGTATGGGTAAGCGTGGCCTCTGATATGAATATCTCGCAACTCCAAGAATGCATTGTTTTAGGCTCTTTTGAACATAAGTATCCTAAGATGTAATTCACTACGATCTTTTAAGTAGTTTTTCTATTTCAAATATTTAGCCAGGTTATAAATCAAAGAAATTGTCTGGTCTCCTTTTGTCTGAATGAGCTCCTTTTATGAAACTATTATGTATAGTATAAATAGTGCGTATACCACTTCGCCTGTGCTAGATCAACTGCGTTTGCGACATGAATCAAAGTAATACTTCCATATACTACTCTTACATATGTCGCTCGTTCATAGTATACAACTTTCCAGCTAACCTGCGCAGTGAACCCTCCCATAGAAGCCCTATTATCAGCTATTCCCATTGAAAACCATATACCAATCGATTGGGCCTATACCGCTACCAAGGCACCACTCTATTGAGAAAAGGCCCATACAACATTTACGCAATACATTTCAAATCCCGATAACTCGGGTCAACAATTTAAGAATGTTTGTAGATATAACAGCGTCAGTATATTTATTTAATTCATATATACAAAACTATCGCTTATTTATAGTTGAAGACATCAACATGAGGTCACATGACTGTATAGCTGTGTGGGCTACATGTCATTTTTCCTAGGTTTTCTATGTTGATGGGTTTTGGTTGTCCCAAGTGGATACAGGGATCAGTGGGAGAGCAATTAATATTGTTTATCTAGCCCGAGATTATCATCCCACGTTGTTTCTAGATGAATGCAATTAAGAGTGAGGAAAAGTGAACTGTACTTGCACAGACTCAGTAGCCAAACACCAACAGTATGTCTAGAGGTATTAAGGCATGGGAAATGCTTGGCACAGAGGTGCAGAAGTCAACAACAAAGGCTGAATTTAACCCTTTCACTGCCAGATGCCTCATTTGGGCCCTATAGTAACATCCCATAGGAATACCATTGAAAGAATGCCAATTATGCTTTCAGAATCTGAAAGAATTTTTCAGATATTCCAATTAGAACCAGAGATACAGGTATTTGAACATTGGACTATCAAGGCACCCAAGAATGTTAGAATTGCGATTCGAGAAACCATAAGCATGTATTTACATTTGAATTTGCCATACTTATAAAAAAAATCATGAAAAATGGGTGAATTTATGTAAATGACATGATTTTTAATTTGCTCTAATTTTTCTTTCATTTATGATAATCACAAATTGTCTTTTGCACAAAAAAGATAATGTTTTCATGTTATTTTTATAAAGAGTGTAATAGTTATTTTATGAATTAACCATGGTAACCTGCAAAGTGTGATAGTAGGAACAATTACTCCTCGTGAGAAATTTGCCTTATTGGCACAGTGCCAACATTTGGAACGTTTTTATCAAAATTATTGAAAAAAGCTTTTCATCTGAAGAATCTTAACAAAATTTGAGTTTTAGGGAATTTATGCACTAATTTTTGTATTTTGGGCAATATCAAATTTCAGTAAATATCAGTTACATTGTGATATATCTGGCAATGAAAGGGTTAAGAGGTATATTAGGTATAATTATGTGCTCATAGCTAGCATATTTATGGTCAATACATTAGTGGCTTTAACAACTGGCACTCATCTACAGAACTTCCATACATTCATTGCTCATCATCTCATTTATGTCTGCAATGTATTGATTATATAAATACACTTTTCACCCTACACTTAATATCTGGAAGAACTTGTAATGCGTATGAAGTTGTTAATAAACACATTTTAAAAAATGTATTATGTCATAATGTTCAGCAATCATAGTGCTACCTGTCCTTGTTTGAGATATAAACCCTAAATCATGTATCATGTCCTAATGTTTCACTAATAATTACAGTCCCATCTGTTGGTGTTTGCAGGCAGCCTGCCGGGCCCCGACCCTGCTGCCCCGGATGTTCTCCACCATCGGCGGGGTGGCGCGCTCTGTAGTCATCTACGTCCTTCTCCAGTCCGTCACGTCGTACCCCGCTTCCCGCACCTCCACCAGACAGGTGCAATGTCTCAGCCGCTGCCTCCTCCTGGGCATCCGCCACTCCTACTACGACGTCAGCACCTGCCACACCATCTGCGACCACCAGCAGGGCGACGCCGCCAACGCCGACGACGAGAGCAATAACGACGTCGCTAAGACCGCGTCATCAAGGACGGAGTCCAATATGGGGAGAATCATGGAGATTTTAGACGAGATCGACCCGGCCGGTAGGACAGGGTGCGGCGACAATGTGAACGCCAAGTGGGACTTGAAATACGAGAAGAAGACGGAGTACAAGCAATTAACGCTGCCGGTGGTAGAGAAGCGGCGGTGGGGCAGTACCATCGTGCCGTGCATCGCGGCGCACTGCGCCGGGCGGACGGGCCCCTCCCGCACCGCCTGCATCGTCAAAATGTGCAACAGGAAGAGGGACGGCAAGTTCGATGAATAGGGCAAGGAATAGGACAGACATGCTAACCAAAACTTTGGGGAGATCAGTTCTTGTCATACAGACCTATTCTAGAAGTACAGCTATGTACTACATGATCTTATCAATATGTATTTATAAGCCAAAGAGACACCCCTGCCAAGTGACTGTTGTTTAATTCTCTGTCACGCGAAAACACAAATTCTGCTGCTTGACCACTGCCTGACATTTTCTCTGCGGCTACTCCTACATTATTATTGCTCCCCAATATTTCCCTACATTGCCATTCCTACACTTTCCATTGTTATAAAGGAATAGTTTTTCATTCCACTTTAGGTTTCAATTTTAAAGGACTTGACCCCCCCCCCCCCCGCCCCACCCACCCACATGGCTCCGTCCCCGATTTCCCCTCCTCTTGTAGTCACCGGACTAAGGGACTAAGGGAGTGGCCTGTACCTCCGGATACCCTTCATTCCCCTCTCTCCTCTTTCTGTATGCATCTTTTGATGACTTGTCCCCTACTCGTTAGTCACTTACGATGTGATCCTAGGCCTGTTGTTTTCTGACCTGTCCGGGACGGAGGCGCGTCCGGGGTTCCGTGCCCTGCTGCAGTGTCCTGCAAAAAGGGGCCCGTGTCCCTGAGGGATAGTAGTGCAATGGATTACAAAGGGCGTAGTTATCCCAGGGGTAATTGTCCCTAGGACACCTTTCTCTGTGTCCGTTGTCTTAGCTTAGCTGTCCTGGCCTGCACCCGAGTTCTGTTTCAGTATCAGCAATGGAATCATATATCTGATATTACAATTCATTGACACTCGCTTTATGCTTTCGAACAATAGATTCCGCTATTTGACTGAGAAAATGCTTGTCCTACCTTAAGCTGTTTTATTTTTACGAATGGTAATTGGTAAATCCGATGTTGAGCGATATCTAACGTCTTTACCATTGCTCTTCTATTTACTCTTTATTTTTCAAATAATATAATTATTCATCTTATCTTGGATATAATGACGTTTGTAATGAAATGTCTTTGTTGTTCGCTACAGTAATATGTTATAAATCGTCACTGGTAATCCATCTGATCTTACGATGCAATAAACACACTTTTGATAAATTTCTGATGTGAAAAATCCGCCCTAAATATGCGATTTCGAAAAGGGAGTTGCCAGGTTCGGAAGCATATGCCGTACTAGAACATTATTAACTGGTCTACAGTCCTACCTCAAACCCCTCAGAGATTGTCCCCACAGTAAACTGTTAGTACTTTTACATATAAAGTACATTGATCAAACCAGCAAAAGTTCGAACATGTTCATGTCCAAAATGGGCAATAAATCTAGATCGTGAACATTTAGCAGGGTCGGATATAGGATTTCTAAAAGGGGAGAGGGTCCACAATAGGCTAAGTCCTTAAACGGCATGCATTCACATACACATGGGCGAGGTCTTTTTGTCTTTGGCAAGTTAAAGTGTCCAGGGGGTGCCCAGGGGTTGTCCAGGGGGGTGGTTTGCAGGGGGCACTTAGTTCAACATCTGAAACCATATGACAGGGGGCGTTGCAATGTGATCCTAGGATTCACTTCTAAATTGTAAGATATGTTGGTTCCAAGGTGGCCATCCCAGTACTATGATATCTCAAGATGCAACAAGAGGTCTAACTTAGGAGCAAAACTTAAACTGGATTTAGAGCACTTCTTATCTTAGTGAATGAGTATTTATCTTAGTACAAAGGAAGGATGGCACTGGAACAAAAAAAAATCTTAGGATCATAAAAATTATTGTGACAAAATATGAGATATGATGATTTAGACTACATCGGAACGCCCTACACATATTTGGTCCCTGCATAAGATGGAGGTGTTTTCAGCTTACGACCCCGACCCCCGGCATCCACTCCAGTAAGGCGGAAATAACTGAATTATTTGCGGAAACACTAACAAATTGAAAATTGCTCGTTCCCTCATTAAAAAAAAACTATAATTCATAATATAAATTTCAATATGATTGCAGCTGCCATTGGCCATACTTAAGATATATAGTCTGTGGCTCCGGTGTGCATCTATGGCTAGGAAAAACTTGAAATTAACACCATGGCGCAATAACACGCTATTATATCATAATTATGCAAGTTCTAAAAAGACTTGCCCGTATTCATGGAGTCTGTCCACCCGAACTCGACTAATAAAGGCACTGGATACATCCCCAGGTATTCCACTATTTAATACAACCTTCAACATTTACTCGTGATAATGATATTGTTTATTTAATACTTATCCTGTCCGAAAGAGAACACTATGTATTTTTGTCACAATGTATATCAAATTGCTAACTAAAAGTAGCCCATTCTTTTGCAAATGATCCGAGAATCTGGTATAATTATATTATTCGTTGGGGGATTCAGTGAAGCTTATTCCAGCTCTAACACAATCCATCCTGTTTAGAACTGTGACAAATAGATACAAATGTAATTATCATATCAATCACAGTTATGTGTACTATCGTACAGTAAACAGTACGGCAGTGGGCAGTACGCAGGACCCAGATTTCTTATAATTATGTAGATGTGTATAATTATGGTGATTGTGTTACCAGAACTGTACATCCGCGACTTCTTCGTGAATCCAAAGAGGCGATTTAACTGAGAGTAGTTTTCTGTTTGTGATTGGAATAAATAGGTTCAGCAACGAAATGTTTCCATATTTGTTTATCTTTTACCGAATAATGAAAATAAATGAGAGAACGTGAACATTTAAATGAAACTCCTTAAGCTTCTTCGCCTGTTTACACGAATTTCATTTCGGCTAGAGGAATATAGCCTTATAGTGCAAATACTTCTTCCATTGCCCCGTCAATATGCCTCCAGCAAGTTAGGATAAAGATGACAATGACTAGATAACTGTTTGGACGCGTTCATTGTGTTTCATAAGCTGCTAGACTCTTTATAAAAGCTGTGATATTAGCTTCAAATAGGAGTTTTAAATGCAACCTAGTGGATTTCTTTGAAAGTTGGAAATGAAAAAAATTGTGTTGTATGAAAGTTGTACATGTAAATCAGTCCTACCATTTTACCATAAGCTATAACAGATATTTGTCTATGCTTTAAATATCCTAGTAGACCAATGGTAAATGTCTGTAATGCTATAACCAAAAACCCAGGTAACGGCTTTCCTTGAGGTATAAGGCAATTGAACTACTGTTGGTTTTAATTACCATTAAATGATAAGGTCTATATTGTTAAAGTAAGGAGTAGTTCATTGCAGTTCCTTGTTGTGCATTAAAGTAATTCAGCTTTAAGAATGACAGAGAGACTCGTATCCAGGTTGATTGCCAGTATGATATTCAGTTTTCTCCGGCTGCAGTGTTGAGGTTACGTACCTTACATAATCACAAAATGACCTATTTTTCAATTGATTTCTATGTAATGTCCTTACAAATACGAATAACTGAAATGAGTGCGGTGACTTTGGTTTTTCCTTCATTGAATATATACATCTTTAGATAGGCAAACCCCTCAATAAATAATCAGGACCATTGAATGTAATTTCAAAATCACATAAGACACCTAGATTTACCTTTAAATCATACTTTAAAGTAGTAGATGATTAGTATTTGTATACATTGGTCGTACTCAAATTGTTAAAAACCCTTGAAGCTCCACACTCAGCACGCCTAACTTTACCAAAGAGGGAGCGTCCGTCAGCGTAATGGTCAACCATGGCGCCACCTATAGCAGGACAATCCATTGGTATAAGCTTGGTATATTTAGTTCCCTGTTAAGCCGTTCGTGAAGGAAAGACGCTCGTCAAGAACCGCGCTACGTTGATTCAGCGGCCCAGTGGCAGAATTAGGGGGCCGGAAGGGGGCGCCCCCCCACCCTATTTTTGGCAAAATATTATTTTTTTTGTAATGTTAAAGTCCCGAATTTTTTTTTTACAAGAGGGCGCCCCCATCCTTTTGAAAATCTCTGGATCCGCCCCTGAGCGCTCTCCACGGGGAGGCGTTTTTAAAAACTAAATTATTTGGAAGATGTCAGTCATCATTTTTGTTTCTTGCACAAACATAATATAAGATAATTCTGTCAATACATATTCGCATCAAGAGGAATGGATCTTTCATTTACTTTTTGAACGTTTTTATCTAGGAATTGGATTCAACTTTTGTAAAATGCCCTCATTATATCTCAGATATCTACAAGAAAATGTATATGTCTGAGAAAGGAGGTAAATTTTTGTCTCGCTTGTTGACACAGCTAAAAAGATATCCTTCAATCAAAATGTGGCTCCCCGTTGCCTTGTGTTTGGCAAGAAACACCTATGTATAACCTATTCAAAATAGTTTAGAAAGCTTTCTATATATATATAACTTGTATGTATAACGAGCTGTCTAAAAAGATACGTCTCATATATCTAAGTAAAATATAATCCATAACAATTGCCAAATTGATATAACTACATATACAAGTTACTATACGTCTTTCTCTTCATGTGTACAGATTATTAAAGCTGAAGTGCTGAGCTGGTTCAGTGACCGTGACAGTGACCAGCGGACCGTGACGCCGCCCCCCGCCCCCCCGCCCGCCGTCCGAAGCTAGGCCGGGTTACCTGCACAGGTGGGCCTGACTCACCTGTGTGTATGGCCGAGGGGGGAGACCCAGTAAACCTCGCCACACCACACCACTACACCCGCGGCCACGGCCAGGCAAGATGGCGTTCCTCTGCCCGGCCAGGATAAGAAGGGCGAGGAAGAAACGAGGTGAGTTTTCGACAAATCTCAGCTGTTTTTGTCGGTGCATGTAGACGGTAGGGGAGGGGAGTCGATGTGGGAGTGTGGGTACATGCGGGTAGTGTGTAGCTTGTGTGTATTGCCGCAGTTAGAGGCATGTCTTACAAACCAGGACGTCTACAGGTACGTGTATGTTGTTGGTGCTAATTAAATTAGTCACAGCCGTGACAGCTATACAACATTCCCCAACACACAGTCACACGTAGAGCATGTGTAGATCCTTAAACTGGATAGAAGTAAAGGCAGTTGAATAACATAGTCATTCTGAGTGTAGAATGGATCGAGGCTCGGAATGAGGAGTGCATACCTGTATAACTCTGACTGAAGGTGTGTTCCTCAGTATTGTGTCAGTGGTTTTGACAGGGGTTCCCATACAGACGTTATGCACATACTACCTCCTCTCCCACGGCCCAGTTTCTGCTGACGGCCTGTGTATCGCTACCCTACAGTCTACCCCTTAAAGCCAAAGCCACGACAGTCTTACCTAAAGATATTGGTTCTTTTTACAATATAGCAAAGTAGGCAAAAGATAAAGGGAGGAAGAAGTCTAGTTCCAAATGCTAAGAAACTTGTTACTTATCGTCCTATGTGTCAAATGTATATCCATTATGAAGCATCAATTATCAATTACAATTGTATTGTAGAAACACACAGAAACATGCATATCCGATAGATATACTAGGCACAGAAACGCACACACATACATATCTAGCCTATACGTCATTTATGTAGATAAAGTTGTATAGTAGTGACTTCCTCCCTCCCAACCCATCGATTTCCACCCCTGGCTTCCCTGTATAGTCACCACACCTCGCTCTCACGGTAATACAGAAGAATATAACACATTTGCCTAGAAAAACATAATCATTACGTCTATTAACATCTACCAAAACATCATACAAATCCATTGACCTCCCGCAAAGAGAGTTGTATACTTTCATTGTTCTGCCCTTTAATTAAGGTGTATTGTTGGGATGCAGCCAACCATGACCGTGACCAGACAAAAACAATACCCGTTCTAATAGGTTTAATACCTTTCCCTTTGTAGTATTACAGCCAACATATGGCTCTCTCATAGAAGTTTCTCTTACCTGCTTACCATGTTTACCACATACATACCAGTTAGTACAAGCTGCATAGCCATGCAACTTGGTGGAGGTCAAAACAATAAAAGAAGGACGGGTTTCCTTGGAATATATAAAGAGACAAATTTGTAGCTTTGACATTAATTTTATTGCATAAAATTGCCTATGCTTATATCCACCTGTCACTCTTGCTATGATAGCTAGAACATGGTAGAGTTAAAGTCTAGAACAGAATTTACTGTATGGAGGTTGGATGAAAATTACAAACGTTGGAGGTAAACAATTTTCTCCCCAAGGAGCCAATTAGAAGACTTAAGAAACCCAGAGTTTTTGATCGTGTTTATTTGCTCACACAGTTGATTGTGATGATACACGCGTACGTATGCATGCATGTCAACTGAAAACATCACAAGATACAATTTAAATGCCCGTCCAATAATGATTATGTATACTATATTCAAGAAAGTGTCAAATTAGAATGGTGTAAAAGTTCAAACTTTGATACATGAAACCAATCTCAGTGTTCGAAATTAAGGGCGCACCCTGCACCCGGTGTGCACAATTTGGCAGCCGGGTGCATACTTTTTAGAAGGCTTGCACCCGGCATGTGCATGCTTTTTCAAAAGCATAAATGCCATTATATAGTAGTGTGTGCATTAGAAATATGCCGGGTGCATGATTTTAAACCCCTATGCACCTGACGTGTGCATAAAATAAATCCTTAATTTCGAACACTGAATCTCTATTACAATCATTCTAAATTATCATGGACATGCTTAAAGGAATCTTGGGTTATAAATCGGGTTATTGTTATTTGTATTGGTGTATTGGGAATTCGTTGTAATTTCATAAATGCATCCCTCCTGAATTATGTTTAGTTTCTGTTTATCTCTCTTTGAATGGCAATCATCATAAGCAGAGCGCTTCTCTAAAGTAGCCTTATCAAAATTTGATAATCTGAATGGTATGATAAGTTAGAATTAGGCCTCGAGGGCATAGATATTTATGCTTACATGTTGTTAAACCCGAACCTGACATATCATTATTACATGCCTGCTATCTAGGATTTTAATCAAGTGAAAGGAAGAGGCTTTCAAAGTCTAATTGTCATACTATCAGATAAGGATTCTATTAGATAGCCCATGCACGTTAGCCTATACCTTGTATTCAAAACGATCATTGAAGCAAATAGCGATCAAAGCACAGATTAAGCTTTTCCAAGGTTTTGAACTGTGATAGGAAAAGGTATTATCAATAGTTGGCATATACTATGAGTGATAAATGTACTGAGGAACTTTCTTTGTAGTTTCAGATGTTTTAAAGCATTTTCCACCTTTTAGATTGACAAATTATCCTTGGAATACATACAAAACTTGGCCAATTATGCACATTATAATCATGTGAAAAGCACCATACTTGAAAACTGATATTTTCTATTTAAAAGCCTGATTGATGAAACTATGGACTAATATTGATCAGCTTTTTATAGAATTAAGGTATTTGTAGCATCTGGCCTTTATATCTAACTAAATATTAACCTTTTAATATCAATGAGCATGAAAGAAAGGTATATAACAACTACATTTGACCCCTGAGAGCAACCCAAATACGTCAGTTATGTCATGTTTGGTAAGATACAAGCAAACAGTTGGACATTATCATGCTGTATAAATACATGTTACCCACACAAACTGTTATGATTGCAATATTTTTTATACTTTCCCATTAGAAAACCTATTAAATAGTAATAATAGATAATAATATAAAAAGACACAAGAAATATAGACAAGAAATAAGCAAACATTCCATAATAGAATTCAAATTGCTGCTCAGCACCCAGATGGCTTATTGAAAGAATCTGTGCAAAATGATGATATTTCATTATTTGACCTCAGCCTTCAGACTGTGTTCATTTGCTGAATAATGCTTGTATATGGGTGAATGACACATCATTAGATTCCAAATTTAATTCTCTAAACTCTCTATCGAAAGAATTATAATAAAATATAAATTGAAAATTCTATTTATAATGAAGTTAATGGAAGTCAGGAAAAATACAAAATTTCGGCAAATTTTGGAGGACATTCCAAACATTCCAAATTATTTGGAATGTTCTATTGGAACACATTTCATCCAGATTCATATTATACATCTTCCTAGCTTTAGAACAATACCAAGATTATTGAAATTGATCAAGAATTGTAAGAATTATGAGGATTTCTTTGAAAGATTTTAGGGCAACTTAATGTTTTTGATCGCAATTTGCTGCAATGATCTATAGATTGGTCACGAAGATGCTAGTCAAAAGATATAAACAACATAGGCATTATTGTCTGATATAAATGGGTGGTTTATACAACTGGCCATGGGTATTGACCAAGGTTCTTGATTAATGTTGAAGAAAATGCAGCACATCCCCGGCAGTCCTTCGTATCCATGTGAATTCAGATTATAATTTTCAGATTATACTATGCTCAAATCATTTAAGGTTCTTGCGATGTGGATATAGAATGCTGATAACTTTCTGTTACTTTCAGGTCGGAAGGACCCACCCCCTCCCCTGCCGGGTCGGATCACGGGCAGCGCGTCCATCGACACGTTGGTCCGGGTGGGCCTGGAGAAGGAGGATTACCTGAGTGAAGGAGGCCAGGGCCGGCAGAAGATGGTCGTCCTCCATGACTTTGTGCCCTGTGTGGAGGACGAGCTGTCGGTGAAGGGCGGAGAGACGGTGACCATCCTGTACCAGGAGAACGACTGGGTCTACGTGCTGGCCGCCGACGGCCGGGAGGGCTTTATTCCCTTTGTGTATTGTGTGCCAATGGGCAGGAGTATAGACGACTTACACGCCTCTCGGCGAAAACTGCACCCTGACAGCAAGGACCCTACTGGTGATAACACTGCCAAAAACTCTACCTCTCAGCCCTCGCGCTCCCTGCCCTCCCTGGAGGAGGCCCCCGAGCTGTCCGGCCCCTACGAGGAGCCCTCGGATGCTAGTTCTCAGGCACCACTCCTGGGCCGCCAAGACTCTGATAAGAGGGGCCGGAGGGGGCAGGAGGAGAGAAGCTGGCCCAGGTACGAGAACCTAGTAGACCACTGCCACAGACCCAATACAGGTGTCGTCAACCTGGCGGCCAGTGACTGTACTGATGACTTGGTGGACATTGGGACGTTTCACAAAGAGGCCTCGGGTAGGTCCATTGTCCTGTTCTCCTATCGGGCTAATGAGGAGGGAGACGTGAACGTGGACAGAGGGGACTTTGTGACCGTTTTGAACATGGACGACCCAGACTGGTACTGGGTGTCCAAGACGGACGGCACCGAGGGCTTTGTCCCTAGCAACTTCCTGTGCCCTGCTGAAGGGGCCATGACCACAGGTAAGGACGTTGTTTTCGTTTTTACTGCCTAGCTTCGAAGAGTCTGACAGATTTCATAGGTAACAAGTGTCCATCATGTGCTAATGTAAGACATTACACATGATAATCATCACAACTTGAGATCATAGTAAGGGTGTGACCATACAGTAAGTTCGTGTGATGAAATGGCCCGCATACAAACAGTATAACAGTGCATCAAGGGATCTATTAACATATTCAGTACTAGGCTATATAGGGCCTAGCTGAGGTATCGG
The DNA here is from genome assembly GCA_936440205.1 of Lepidonotus clava. Classification (NCBI taxonomy): domain Eukaryota; kingdom Metazoa; phylum Annelida; class Polychaeta; order Phyllodocida; family Polynoidae; genus Lepidonotus; species Lepidonotus clava. The sequence continues at coordinate 19,586,656 of OW387136.1, read as the reverse complement.
TAATAGCTGCTCAGAGATTGATACATACTGGAGGCACAAACATAACAATATGGAACATTGTGCATGGTTTACTTTTACATAGTTTTGAACCAAGGATTGTTAATGTAGTTGATACGGAAAGTACTCTGTCGCATGCACTGAGTGGAACTATCTTGATCAACTTGTGCTTGAGCATGGATCAGACATTATGACATCTATATGGGATTATATGACTAGTGGGAACAAAATGAACCTACAAATCTCGTAAACAAAAAGAGACAAGCCTTTATCACCTTCAACTTCTACCCCAATATTAGAGCTACCGTTGACAGGAGTCCAGTAAATAAGTCTAATTATGCCTCTATTTTTTCAGGTAAATTAGAGCAGCAGACAGCGACCAGTACAGGGTCGTCGGCCGCCTCCATATGTTCGCAGCCCCCTCTGTCGGAGCCCGCCGAACTCGTCGTCCTCTACGACTACACTGCGCAGGCGCCGGATGACGTTAGTGTGACGCGCGGGGAGTGGGTGTACGCCAACCTGGCCGACCAGCCCGAACTCGACTGGCTCTGGGTGTACGCGCCCGCCACCACCAGGTTCGGCTTTATCCCCAAGGAGTTCGCCAAACCACCGAGCATTATCAGGAACACGACGACTAGGAGGAGCAATGTTGAAAAGACACTGAATAGGTCCGGGACGCGGGGTGCCCCCAGTGGGGGACTGAGGAGGACAATGTCTCTCAGTGAGAAGAGGGACCAAATGCCTCTGGATCCATATTTATCCCCATGAGAAAAGGAGTAGGCCTGATATTTACAGATACTAAAAGAAACCATATTGGTTTGGACCCCGTCAGTCACAGAGCGTCACAATGATAATAAAGTTCCTCTATGCCTAATCAAAACGATTTCATCTATGAATGTTATCGATAATTGATACGTTTATTCGTCAAGCTGCCATTTGAACAACGCAGCTATAGAATAGCTCTGACCTATTGCATGTGGTATGTGGCTTGTATCATTGACTGGAGTGTATGATTCAACGACGACACGACATGTTCACACTAATTGAGGGTTGTTACCTTAATCACTATTTATTATCCTAAACCAAAACTCGACTATGGGACTATATCATAATAGTTGTTGGCGTACCAAATACTTTCAGTCATCTGAATCAAAGAGATTGTACAGAACAATATCACTATAGATCGATGTGACTGAGGCATTGTGCCAGGAAAGGGTGGAATTTTCTTTTTAAACAACCATAATGAAAAGCAGAGTGGTTTCACACAAAAATATTACTTATTACCCTTTCTTAGTGCATGGGTCTTATACATGACATATCGATGAAAAAATAACCATTGCAATGCATGTTTATTAAATTCCTTTGAAATAATATGAATGATTCTCATTGCAACTCACACGGAAAGCTGAGATCCAAAAATGTCTTTACGTTACGTTAGGTTATGCGTTCAAGAGAAGATGGTTGGTTCCAAAGTTGTGTCACTAATATTTTAGACAAGGGAAACCACACATGTAGTATTAGTCAGTCCAACATGAAGGTATCTATCAACCTAATTGGACGAAATATTACGATTAGGAACATGCAATATACGGAACTATGTACATTATGTCTAACTCCACAACGTTCAGGCCTGTAGCCGTGGGAGGGGAGGGGGGGACGAACCCCCTTCCAAAATCCCCCCCCCTCCCCACTGAATCAAAGGAATGATTTACGAAAATTCTAATATGTAACGGGTGATCCAATATTATATTATTTTTAAGCTTGAGATTTTCTCCATCTTCTACCCATTCCCTACGGTTGTACTGCCATTTACTGTGACTATGATATGTACACAAGGTCATGTATTATCTCTGGGAATTACCGTGTGATTACCTTGTCAGCTTGTAAGTAGGGACCGTTAGCAATCTAAAATGCACTTGCTGACCTACAATTATATGAAAGTTGGATACAACATATTATTGAACTATTGAAATATGTTCATTCTTTAAAAAAAAGAAAACACTTTTCCAGCTTTTGATTTGTGAGTACTTTCCCTTGTCCATATATCAGTTAAGATATTGAAAATGTTGACAATAATGATGCCCAGTTAAAGTATGTTTCATTGATAATTATTGTACATGCATCCCAAGGTGCTGTCACCTTCAGGACAGATCATGTCTCCCGGCTTTATGTCTCATTTCAGTATACTACTCTCTCCATATCTCATTGGGTTCAATTTCGTTCTGTTTCTTCATAGATATGTTTACACGCAAGGATGAATCTGCACATAACTTATCAAACTGATTACAGCACAACGACAGACCACATACTGCCACCCATATTGTATCTATCAGTTATAACTATTAATCTTATTACTTATCTAGTAGCTATTTGGTCGGATATACAAAAATAAACATTATGATCAATAAAATGGAATCAACAAAAACTGCCTCGAAATTGATCGTGATTACCGAATGTCATATCATAATTATTTACCTTTGCCAATAGTACCTATATCTACAAATGATCAAAACCATAATGTAGTCTTTGTTTTAATCTGTGTATGTTTCAATGATAAACTGCCACATTATCAAATCGTCATTTTTCATTTTCTTTATTGAAAAAATTGTATATTTCTTGTACATTTTATTGTTCTATTTTTTTGGCATGCAAAATGTGTATAGTAAGTAAGACTGTATAAAGAATATTACAATCTGCAAGTGTTTAAACTAGTGGTAGTTTAATCTGCGTGGAAGGGGCTATAGAGTCAAGCAATTCTATACCTTGTACAATTTGTAAATAATGGCATTCTTGAGTCATAGATAAGTGTATGATTATGGGCAAAAGAAATGGCATATGTATTCGATTTGAGAGGATTGGAGCTGGGTGAATAAATATATAGTGATAGACTCATAAATGCATTCTCTTTTAAGTGTACATACGTATATGTCAACTATTCGTTGATGTTTCATTCAGAACGCAGTCACACTTTTGATAAGGTTATACCGAGATTCAAGTTTTATCCTCATCCTCATCGATTCCATATTTCCTCTATTTCTATACTATTTAATGATTGAAGTCTGATGTCGTTACCTAGCCAAAAAGCTAGTTCTCATATTCAAACCCCGTTGGTAAGCACTGGATGTCCTCCATTATACATGACACTAATACAAGCCCGAATACAAATTACAATTAACTACATTGCAATTCGATTTGCGTAATATAGTAGAAATGCAATAGTATAGACTGTTTTTCATCTAACCTGGATATGATTGTGTGATTTTTAAACTTTAAACTAAAATTTAGAAATATAGTTAGTTGTATTTTATGTAACTATAAACAATTTCTTCCCGTATGTTTTCAAAACTTCAAATTTCACGTCATTAGTTTCAATGTTTATAAGTATTGCACGACTCCGATATAAAATATTCTCCATTCAATTGGCTATAGTTACAGTTTTGCAATATTTTTCCATCATTTTCCCCTCGGATTTAATCATTCCTGAAGTTATGTATATAGTTGACTTGTGTCCTATTTGTGCGACGACCCGCTGCTGAGGTTACTAGAGGTACTGTTCTGAACACCACCTCCAGTAGGTATGGTGGTGGTAACGCCAGACGCTCTCTCCAGGGGGCGTAGCTTGCCGCGCGGCATGGCCGTCACGCGCGCCAGGTTGGTGCGGAACTGGGCGTGTGCCGTGCGCGTGTCCAGGATATTCCTCCCGGGCGCCCCGCCCCCTCCTACTCCAGTACCTCTGCGGACCATCCCTGAACGTGCTTCTAGAGGCCCAGAATAAGAAGAAACCCCGGTTCTCCGATTGTCCCGAACGAGCGTTATTCGGACGTCGAGGGGCACAGCGGGCGTTTTGGTGGCGTCCTCCCCCTCCTCCTGGGCGGGCGGGGCGGGGTCTCCCGTGGACTCCGTGTCCGGCAGCAGGAGGCGGGTCGGACCAGCGATGCGGATGTGGAGTTGTCCGTTCTGCCAATAGGCGTCCGACTTCAACACTGTCGGAATGGTGGATGTCAGGTTGCGTTGGGGGCGGACGGGGGCGGAGGTGGTGGTCGTCGACGCGCCCTTGGCGCCCACCCTGGAGGGAAGACTTTCAGTCTGTAGGTGCCCTCTCCTACCACTACTCATAGACCCTGCCGTCCGTTTGGCCAAATGCCCTGCTGGCGCTGTGAGCTGGGCCGCCCGTCCAAACGCCTTGGTGGTGGTGTGAGTGAAGGATCGGGGATTGGAAGCCTTTACTCGGTCCTTCCGTCGCTTCTCTTCATCACTCCCCACTCTCTCCATGTCTCTCAGTTTCTGGGCGCCTGTTCCTAGGGCCCTGATGGTCTGTTTGGGACCAAAAGCTGGGACAGTTTTGGTGCCATTTTTTGACTCTGCACTGGTCCTTACTTGCTTTTCAACAGGTGGAAGCTTGGGGGTGCGCGGGGGGTGAGGGCTGTGTCGGTCAGACTTGGTAGATGTGTCCCTTTTGATAGTGCTCAGAGACCCCACTTGCCTGGTCCGTCGCCCCTCTCTGTTGGTCCCGCTGTAGACCGCTGCCCCCCTCTGCAGGCTTTGGTCCGTGCGGGTGGGAGTCCTGATTCCCAGACGCCCTGCTGCCCCACTCCTCAGTTCAGCATCCCTAGGGGTCTTTTTATCCGACGTCATTGTGTTTTTACTCCCAGACCTTGATGAAAGTAAGTTCATCTGTTGTTTCTTTCGGCTAACCCCATAGGCCAATTTGGCCTGGTCGTTCCTGCTGCTGAGTCTCCCAGTCGAGCAGGGGGAGGCAGAACCTCTTCCACCAGTAGCCCCAGTCATATTGTCAAGTTTTGCTGAAGCCAATTTATGCCGAACATTGTCCACCTTTTCCTGTGTATTATCCATTTTGCGGTTTGCCTTGCCTCTAACCTTACCACCAGCAGTGCGGTTTAGTCCGGTCCCCTCTGGCTCTGAGCAGGTTTTAGCAGTGCCTCCCTCATCCACCTCCTCGTCCTCAAAATCGTCCTCGTATTCGTATTGATTGTCTCCATCTGATTTGTCATCTGATACGGCCGGCTTGGCACCCACCCCGGAGTCGGAGGGTGGGGGCGAGGCGGTGGCCACAGCTGAGTCTCGGTCACACGGCTTGTCGGAGCCCTGGGGTAACTTCTCAGTGTTGCCCTTTGCCTTCTCAATTGCCTCTGAAACAACCTCAGAGGAAATTGTCCTTAATTCTGTCGGGAAAATATTCATGGTGTTTTCAAGACATGCACATAAAGAATCAATTAAAAGAGACCCGCTGTGTGGCTGGGTACGGTCGGAATTAGCATGGTATGGTGCTATTGCAATTGGTGGGCTTGGAGATTCAACACTATCGGCGTCTCCCTCCTCCCCAACGTGTATGGACATATCGTCCTCCAGAACAGGCGGAGAGGGCTGCGACATCTCCATCTCCAGGTCCTCAAACCTAACCTCTAGATCTAAGTCGTCAGGAACAGAAGGCTCGACTATGGTATCGGGGTTGTGTTGAGAAGTAGGGTCCATTAAGACTAGTATCCTCTGGCCAGTCTGGGACGCGTCGGCTAGGTGAGACATGGATCTTAATGTATCGGCCAACCCTGGCGATATGGTCTTGGGCCCTTGAGCTGCGTGATGACTTCGGGGGGCGACCATGTCAGGGGCGGGCGGGGCGGAGGTGGGCGGGGAGGGCGGCACGTCAAGGGCGGGGGGCACGTCATGCTGGGCGGGCGGAGCGGGCGGCGCGTCAGGGGCGGGCGGCGCGTCAGGGGCGGGCGGCGCGTCAGGGGCGGGCGGCGCGTCAGCGGGGACTTCATTCCTGCCCCGAGGTGTCCTCAATACCGAATTATTGTTCACATTATCCATGTCCAAGACTTTAGACGAACGAACTGGCCAAACTGGGAGGTCTTGGTCGAAAAAGGCGTGCGTGGAAGTGGATGGTTTTATCAATATCAGGCATTCGTTGTCGGATGCGTTCATTCTCCTGAAGGCAGGTTGATCGACATGTTCCTGTGGTAGATCTTGCTCTGGGGTATGTTCCGTACTCTTTTTACTTTTTGGGTTAACAGTGGAAATGACAAATGTTGAATTTCGTACTCCACACGAAGTGTTGACCTCGCTCGCTGTTTGGTCGTCTTGACAAATTACCGGCTTCTCTACCGTCGTCAGGGCGACATGACGTAAGTCTAGGGTTTGTGACGTCATAAGTGGGTCGTAACCCTTAGCGACGTCAGCCTCCGCCGCCCCTGGATCTGACCTACATTTGACGTCATTTACTTCACTGGGCTCTTTCTTTTGCAATGCTGCAGTTGCACGCACATCAGATAAAGCATCCAAATCCTGAATTCGATTAACATGCTGCAGAACATTGTCTACACCAAGGGAACACGTAGAATGTGTATATTGAGGTAACGTCACGTCTGTCGTCGGCTCCGTCCCTGATGACGTCACTGTCACCAGGGGTACCGTCTCCACGTTACGGCTTGTCATGGTGACTGGGGAGCACGACGCTTTTGCCCCGTCAGATTCTGTACTCTTGGCAAGGTTTGTGAGTGCAATTTCTGCTTTGTGTCCATCAGATACACTCTGGTTTTGTTTGAACGCACTTTTTTCAAGTATCACTGTTTCACTACGAATACCAAATACCTTTGAATTATTGCTAATTTGATCAATGGTATGCTTTGCAATGCAGTTTTCTTCTTGAAATTGAAGTTCTTCATTTGACGTTGTTGTTTGGTGTAATACTTTATCACATAAATCATTCACCCTCTGGTACTCTGGTGATAATTGTCCTTCGGCTGATTTTGAAATTATGTAAGTTTCATCCAAAGGCAACGTTCCAATGTAATAATTGTCTTTTATATCGTTAAAAGTTATGTTTTTATTCATATGATATGATTCACTCTTGCAAACATCAAATGTATCCCCTCTCAAAACGTTTGTTATTTTTTCATCATAAATATCTGGCATAGACACATCATAATATTCGCTAAATTTACGAGAATGTTCAGGTCCAGAGGACGTCAAAGAGGAAGTTTTGCGTCCAAAGTTAATTGACTCACTCTGAAAGGTCCCGTCTTCATCTGAAAGTGTTTCCCCACTGGCACTGGAGGTGGTAGCAGGGCCAGCCGTCGGGTCTGTGGATGACGGATACTCCGAGCTGCTCTCATAACTGTAGAACCCCTGGAGCCCATTCCGACGAGCTCCTCCAGGGTCCTCTGCACCCTCCAGGCCCAGGACCCACCCGTCTGTTTCCGACCTGTAGCCAGTGTAGGGTGTATGAGGGTGTGGCTGAGAAGAGACAACAACAGCTTTGCAATCCTCGGATAAGAACTCGGACAAATAGGCACTGTCCCTCTTGACATCTGACGTCGGGGAGGTGCTCCTAGAGCTAGTAGCGTCACTCCAGTCAGAGAAAAAACTCACTCTGTCCAAGGCCGCGTTTTCACTCTTGAGGTTCCTGACGTTTGGAGTTGGGTGATGTTTGTAGGGGTAGTGACGAGTGGTTTTAGGGAGCAGTGGGGCAGATACGCGACGTCTGACATGGACGCCTTGGCCTACCACCTCTAACGGGGGCTGTCTAAATGAAGGCCTGCGGGCGTCTTCCATATTAGATCTGGTCATGACACTTTTAAGTCCGTAATTAACACGTCTTGTCGACAGGCATAATCATGGCTTGGATAGCATGTCCACGAGTGTAATTCTATCCGGCTGATATTGAATCCACTTGAAATAGATACAGCCAAACTCGCCCAAACAGCAGCATGGTCATCACCCAGAATGTCGCTGATCAGTACTAAAAGACTTAAGAAATCGTGTGTTGTTTTAAATGATCCAATAGATCAAGAGATGTTGATACAGCTGAGGATACGTCTTGGCATCCATACAACACAGGCGTGTGATTTATATGTGTGATGTTATATACAAGCCAATGTAGTGTATGCACCCTAAACAAGGTCATGTTGTCTATTCTGCCAAACCAATTAGATCGTAAAATGCCATCAATGTGCGTTTCTTTGAGCTATTATGCTGTATTTTACCTATTGTTGTGTAAATCTCCTTCGGTAGCAGCACGTGAACTCCATATCATTTGATTATGTCCGACTGTATCTGTAGTATTACTGCGACCCTTTACTGTCAACCTCACCGGATCACATATTAAATCCCTGATATTGTGTAGGGTTAATAATACGAGGCCTAGGGTCGCTCCTGCGTTGCGTCATCAGTGGACGGCCACCTATATGAAGTGCACCTCGTGATTAGTATTGGCCGATCGATTAAGGGTTGGGAGGAATCGGTCCACCGGTGCATGTTGCAGGTCGGAGCGGCGATGGTTAAGTTAGAGGGGGCAGGTGAGGTGATTGGGCGTGGAGGCTGGCCCCAGCTGTCATCGCCTGCTGCTGCTGCTGCTGCTGGTGGTGGTGGTGTATACAGGTAGACTGCTCACCTGTCCACACCTGTCCTCTTACCTGCTCACTGAGTTTGGGGCCTATACCTCCAAGTCACTTCATCGACCTAAGGCTATGCAAGCTTTTAAGTGAGCTCAGGAAAAGGTTGGGACCAAATGCTCATGTAACCTATTCAAATTTTAAGCTAACAATTGTCATAGTTTATCGGCCAAAGCCTATTTTTTCGGCTAAACCTTGACTTGGCGTCCAAAAGAAGTTATCTTTTTATTATTTATTTCCTGATCTCCTGATTTTGAATTTAGTGGGTGCCAAGCTGTAACTCTTAACCAACTCAAGTTAATCACGTTTTAAGGACAATCGCGCCATTTTCCAAATATATCAAAAACGAAAGTTCTTCAATCTTTTTTATATTTTGCATAAATACTCATAACTATATGGGTGACTTAAAATTCAAATAGAAAATTTGCTAAAGGAAATAATTTTAGAGATAGAAATAGTCAAATAGGTCTCATCTTATAGAAATTTGGCTAATGCTGAAAAACGATTTTAGCAATAAAATCTACATTTTCTACTGTTTCTCCTTTGATATAGGTTGTATAGAAGTATATTATACATCTTAATTATTGTTAGGATCTCAGGAATGATTTAGAATTTTGAAAATTATTTCAGATTAAATATTTTAGTGAATTTATGGGAAGACAAAAGAATACCCATTTTAAGCCATTTTTTGGTTTTGAAATGGTTATTCAGCTCTGCTGACCAAATTACCACGGTGACCCCCCATTTTTTTGGCTGGATATGGTAGACTACATCCATATGCATGTGTAATATAATTCTAGAACACTTTTCAATGATCAATATTTTTGTGTGAAACTTTATTTTCGAATTTTTGTTATTTTTATTAGTTTATTTTGAATACTTGTTAGTTAAAAATATATATTTCATCATCAAATTTTACAAAAGTATTTTTTTCTCACATGGGAAAACATGAATACATTTATCGAAAGCATTAGGCTGGTCTTAATATCATTTCTATCCAAACTATTAGCAAATATAATCAAATTTCTGAATTTATTTTCCAAGTGTTTTTTTGAATAATTGTTATATATTCAGACTGCTGTAGCTGAAAAGTTTCCACGGTGACCTATCAATATTTTGGCATTTTTGGTCCCTATAGAAGCATAACTTTCACTGTGTAAAGTTTTAGGCAAAACTCAATGGTAGTTATATAATGGCGCGATTGTCCTTAAGATGAAAATGTTGGAAAATATCGTTTGAATTATCGAAAGTGGATTTTGATTTAGAATCTACAATTGCAATGCTCTGAAGCATGTCAGTCTATATGTTAAAGTAAGTACTAATTATCTAACCTTTCTGTTACATGTAAGTGACCTGTGACATATCTAGGACACTTATATATGTGACAAGTATAAGATATTATTAATATCAGGAGCTGTTGACTGTCCCAGGTTTATTGCTCAAATGAAGAAAATGAGCGGTCCGCGCTCCTATTTATAGGTTTTCACCGCGGATGCACTGCTGCAGCAGTGCGGTTGTAGCCACACACGACGGCTGCAGCCGTGAGGCTGTTAGCTGACATAGTTATCACTCTATGGTCAATTATCCAGTATCTAATGAATAATGCCTGTAACCACCCACCACACTTTGACCACTGCATTTTCCTCTGTGTTAGATCATAATCAAAAGATGTGGAATTTAGAAAATAAGAGAATATCATACTTTAATTTTCCTGAGTTCTTTCATTTAGATTATCGGTCCTTTGAGTCATAAAGTTCAATGATCCTCCAAGAAATTTTAGGGTTTCAAAGGTTATCAGAAGATCTAAAAATTTGAAATTTGAAAAAGTTGTGTCTGTCGTCATGCACGGACTGTTCCCCTATGTATAAGGGGCTTGAGACATTTCAGGATTAAACAATGTTTTTTTCCAAAAAATAATTAATTGATTTACAAAGGATTTCAACATACCTCTAATTTAGTGTTTAAACTAACACAGAATTATATTTACGAAATAATAAAAAAATGTAATTTCACTACGTCCTCTCGTTTATTTCATATTCTTATGTTTGTTTCTGTTTCAAGAAACCATTTGTTATCTTTTATATAGGGAAAATACTTTAAAACTATATTTACACAGGAAAACTTCCTTTTGGGGCTACTGACCACTCCCCTTAATGCCAGATAGATCATACTGCTAATGGTCAGCCGAATGTGTTTCCATCTATCAACTAGGTGGCATACCTGAGCCTCTTAACAGAATTTCCACTAAAATAGGTCTCAATAATATAGTACTATAATTATAGTCATTGCAAAACTGCCCAAATATCTTAATTTTGTTATAAGACCAAAGTATTTTCCAACATTGTCAGGAAAACTGAGGTTTATAGTAACAATTGAAAATGGCATAGTTTAAAATTCTAATAAGTACGCTACTATTCCTCATCTACTAATTATCTATGATAACAAAATGCCTTGCTTTATGGATCTATTTTTCATTCCAGGAAAGGATTAATATCATCTTGGAGATCAAATTGTGAATTTGGAATTCTAGGTCGCGGTTTTCTAGTGTTGCACTTTCCATGTGTCATACCTCAAAATTGTCATGACATATCTATATAATCTAAAACATATTATTTCTAAATATATTTATGTGAGAACTAGTATAAAACTATAAACAACATATTCAAAATCAACAAGTACTAAACTATACCCTTAAAGTAGGTCTAACTACCCTCACAGGGTCTAGGTGGAGCCACCTTCTACCTGGAGCCTGACCAATCAATCAGGGCCCTGGAGGCTCTAGCAGAGGGAACTTTGAATGCTCCACTCCGGGCAGTGGGAGACTGGACACCAAGGTGAACACATGTCCTTTGTGTATGAGCCTAGGCTTAGGCCTATGGTTAAAACCTGTGACTGAAGAATTAATACAACATCATCTCAACACTACTCCTGTCTTCATCTTCATTACTCCCCCAAACATCCACAATTAGAAAGTACTACCCCAAAACTTTAAAGTAGTTCACATGCATGGTCCTCTTTATACTCCTTACAAGGTATACTGTTTATCAGTCTTTATGGTACTTTGCAATAGGGGGGCCTATTAACGGCTATTTGTAACACATGTTCACCTGACAATGACGTGGGTTTGACAGGATTTAAAGGGAACTAATGCATAGTAGATATCTAATAAATATCGTTCTGCTGTCAACACAAGCTAGCCCATTGCCTGCTGTTTACACTTTGTGAATCTATCATCGAGCAATACCTTTTGAGATTTACCAGCCAAGTTCGATAACAAAATCAGGGATTATCATTCAGGCTATTCTTTTGTACAACCCATTCAAACTGCTATAAATAGTGTGTTGTGTATGGACTGAACTTGTATTTGAGCTCCGGATTAAGAGTTTACCAAAGAACATAGTCTTAAATAACAAATATATTCTCTGATAATAAAGTTTAACAATCGAACTTGAGTGTTGGCTTTAACAATTAACAGGTAATGCACATGAGTGCATGCAAATGCCCTGAGAGGGTGGCAGACTAGCTGCTGAAAAAGATTGAACGTTCTTTCAAATAGAGTTTATTAAACAATTTCGAATACACAAAGACAAAAATATGAAAGTAACAAGTACACAATTCTGGACCATCATTAAAATAAGTAAACCTCCTGTAGCTCAATATATATTTAGGGACGAGATAATTGACCTGAGTTCAGTTCTCGGCAGAGTAAACAAGTGTGATGGATTTTTTTATTGAGGTATATTTCATGCATCTTACTCATGAAGTGGTCAACAACTTAACAAAGGTTGTTTGTAGGATTCTGTCCCCTATCGACAAAGAGGTTCCGGATTCCTTTAGGACTAAAAAGAACAGGGGCCGTCCGGCAAATACTAAAGTCTTTCTTATCCCCAAAACAGAACATTATTACTCGGATATAGTACAACAAATACACTTCCATTTATCAAACAACCCATTATACATAGACCTATCTGAAGACCTTCCTCTGCCATTTTAGTTTAACTAAACTAGGATATAACTCTACACGTCAAAACTTCAAAACCAAATGAGAATTAACGTCATTCGGTTTTGCCCTTTGTTTTCTTAAAGCCTTTCCAACAAGCTGCCCCGGTAAATTGAATTGAAAACATATAATTAGACAGTTAAGGATTACAATTAATGATATGCCATTTAGAAAGGTGAAAAGTTAAAAACACAAAAGACATTCTTTTATGATTTAAATGATAATCACTTATCATGTTCACAACATGAAAAAAAGAGATACAATTTTTCTTTATTATATTCAGCTGATATGATGGGCCGCTTGCGGCTGTATCAAATAAGTAATAATCTAACTGTCCACACAAATGCAACATACATAAGGAAAATAAGAGACACTCCACTACAAGAAAAAGTAATTATCTTAATTGCACTCAAAATTTCGAGTTTGTAAATAAGATATTTAGGGAGATGTGTTTTTATGTTACACTATATCAGATTTAAATCTGACTGTGACATTTTTCACACCACACGAAAGAATAACAAGAAGCAAATGACTATCAAAGTTCCGATCGTTGGAACGATCGATGTTTGCCCTTAACATAAGAATGGACATTTCATTGTGTTTGAAAGGTAATTGAACGAAATGTCAATATACCTAATGTATGTAATCTATAGCAATAGTCGTCCCTCAATAAACTGAAGGCCTTCCTACAACCTGAAGGCTATATGGGCTATGAGTAGTGTTCACCACCACCACTCCTGCTGTCATACACAACTAAGGGAGGGGCTTAGGAAAGGGGCTCCTCCTACTAGCACTAGTATAGGTCCCTTGCACCCACCCACCTGCAGGTGACAGTGGCTCAAGTACTGGTTATGTAACCCACTTCTGGCTTCTCAAACTGCACCCTCCCCCTCCCCCACCCCCACTCCTTGAACTCAGTTCAAGGAGTGGAGGTGGGGGAGGGTGCAGGGGAGAGGCCTGCCCACTCAATAACACTTGATGCACACTTATTGTCCTTGCTTACAAATGCATGCCGGTGGACAAAGGCCTGTAGCTACTTGTATGTAAGATTGTGTAACCGGGCAATCAGATCAAAGCCCAAATACCTACAAAAGACATGACTGATTGAGTGAGCCCTTCCCATAAGCTACAATACTAAAAACTATAATTAAGGGCTCACAAAAAGGAGACCTCTTGTTTGAAATGAAGCACGACCTCCCGTTTTCCATTCTTAACACATTATATGGAGGAATCGCCTTCACGTTATACTGAAAGATCAGAGGTACATTGGCATATAGGTATAATACAGAAAGGTCAATACGTTAAAGATACTCAATAAAGTCCACCTGAAAAGTAAAACCAAATAATGAGAAGTATCGAAATTTTCTCTGTAAAAAAGGAAGGATGTAACGGTCAGCATTAGTGGGCATACCAAAAGAATCCCATTGAGACTGACAACGAGGAAGGTGCGAACGCTTGATTTCTGTGCATCAGAGGCCACCGCTACAGCACTGCCATCTGTAGGTATCAGACACTCACTAGATGCCTTTGGATCCACGTACCCAACTTCACTTGAAATTAATATTGCCGCTTCCTTAGAGACACTAGTGCCATTGGACAAGTGGCCTTTTAATGTCTTTGTTTTCTTAATCTTCCTTGCCAGTAGGACATGATCCATGGCAAAAAAGAAACAAGCTGCAATTATAATTCCCAAAGTGGATACAGCCATGATCACATGTACCGAAGGCATCACATGGGCTTTCATGCAAAAGTTTGGGAGGATGAGGGAACGGCCCATGGGAAGGAAGTGTGGGAGATAGGTGCACAGAAGGAAGACGGTGGGTAGGATTGCTGGGGTGATGGCCACGGAGGGGGAGAACCGGCTGTCATTGGAGGAAAACAAGGAAAGTACGTGGAAATGTCTCGCCAATGCTACCAGGACCAGAACTGGACCCAGTCGCACAATATCCACAAGTCTTCCGGGGTCTGTTAAGACGCACGATATCAGTTGAATTCCCTGTCTTGTTTGTCCACTGCTTTTGATAACATAGGGGTAGATTAACGCAGCAAAGACGGTTGAACCACATACAAGGTCGCCCAGACAGATGAACCATTCGAGCAGTCTGGCTCCCCTCTGTGACTCCCTCATGACCCGCTGTGACAGGTAGAGAAAGGCGAGGTTGCAGGCAATGAGGAGAAGGCCGAGGGCCAGCACGACGGCCACCACACTGCCGTTCTCCAGGTGGCGGGCGCTGCCGTAGAGGGCGCTGCCGTCCGTCCCGTTCTCCATGGTGTACACGTAGCGAGCGCTGTTTTCTCCGCCTACCATCAGGGTTTTCATCTGAAAAGGTTTATATTAAATCAGAAGTCTGACCCGACATTTCAAAGGGGGATTGCATATTATCCCTCTATTCAACCAAAACTGCTACATATAAACAAGAAGTCTATCGATGTTCTAGTAATGACCACAGCATTGGTCGTGCTTGGCCAGTTCGATGCCACCATGCAGGGACACTCTAGATGGTTATGCAATCTTCCTATACTTATAGCTTTTGTACATGTTTGCTCTCTGCCAGACTTTTATATGTCTCTTTTTATTCAGATTCTATACAAAAAGAAATGCAACATCAAATGGAAATATGACTGTAACACAGTTCGCTGGACAATTGACATTTGAGGTTATTTGTGATGGTTTTACAGTAATTAAAAGGGAAACATAAAAGCTTGCAATGGAACATAAAATCCAGTTTTTTCCCTATGGCAAATCAGACGAAATCAAACATGCATGTACTGCATGAAGAATATAAACAAAGGTTAGGATTCCATTAGTGCATGTACTGATGGTAATTACTCAATGTTGGATTCATGACTGAAAAACTGACCCATGATATAGAACTTGTTCAAAATGCAAATAGATAACTCATTTTGAAGAGAAAATAACTGGCTTTTATATTGTGGTTGATGTGTCGTCCACCATATATACGGTATGATTACTAGTAATTTGATTTTATGATAACATTACTTTTCATATAGACTATCGTGTATAATATGTTGTGAAACTTGTGGAGTTATACGGTTATATGATCAATTATTAGAGAGACTGGAATACATTATGTAGATCTAAATGTGTCACATAGGTATAATCGGAACAACTTGCAGTGTGTTGGTTGAAATGGGAGCCTGATCAATAACGCACGGGATGAAAACTGTGACGTTCAATATTTACAGTGGGTCTAGGTTATAGATTACACAGGGGGACGCGTACCAAAAAATTGTTTAGGCCTCCATGATCGTAGGTGACCCGCGGCCACTATATATGTGTACACATGCAGATGTGGTGCAAAGATTTGGCTAAAAACTCTCCCGTCTTTTACTTGGGGAACACAATACATGTATGGTCAACGTACCTGTACAGAGTGCCACTGCTTGTCCAAATGTATGCGTATTCTTATAGTAATCATAAGTTACGGTCTTCCTTCGGTATGTAAGATCAAGTCACTGGAGAGTTTTTGCAACCTCTTTCCCCATACCCAGATACGTTTCTCAGGGCTCAAGATGAGAGGTACCTACATCCCATGCAAAGCTTTCAAAAAAATAAGAAGAAGAAAGGATTTAAATGCGAAGGAGTCGTTCTTGCCTACAGCGCCTGTGCTATATATACTTACCAGGGCATAAACTACATACAGGTTAGATATTCCGTTCCGACCTACCTGTTATGGCCTGGGGTCGACGCCTTGTAATGCGGTCAGTCTGGGAGGTGGTCTTGTGAAACTGTCTTCAACTGCGAGTGCTGTCCTAATGTGGCAAACATGCATAGTTGTTAACGTTGTCTATTCTCGACCTCCTGAAAGTAGCCCTAAACACACTATGTTATATATAGAGACTTTTAGTAGTTGCACCCATTGTCTGCACGCTTCACTGCCCAGTCCAGTCCCTTTGCCACTCTAATTCGGGACCCGAGACGTCATCTAGCCGTTGCTGCCTGAATCGATGGGATCTCAGGGACAGGTTACAACATGCACAATACTGAGGCCAACTGGACTCTAGGACGTGTGTACTGCAGTTTCCCAGTCACAGCGAAATAATCACAACAGCTGCCTCTGGTCTTGTCGACCTGGCAGAACCTCCCTACGCTAGTGTGTGTCCCCCGTCTCCATGGTGGCCAGGCGGTGTGTGTGTGTGTGGGGGGGGGGGGGGGGGGGTACTGAATGCATATCTATGTATGCAACAGGTTGGACCGGCATCAGTGATCCGGATAACTTATTGTATATTTTTTTAAACTGTTATCGCCAACAGACATTTTTTATTACTTTTTGCTAGGCTCATCCTTCAGTAGTTTAATAAAAAAATGAGTTTTCATATTTTAGTCCTATCGTGCATTCATTCAATATTTTAAAACCTATGCAAAATGGTTCATTTGTCCTTTCTAGAGCTTCTTTACGTGCATTGTGATCTCTTGTTTTTGTTTTTACATTATAAACTACAGTAGGCTACAAACACTTATTTTGCTTATTGTATTCATAGTATGGTTGTGGTGGTTCAGAATCGTTATCGTTTGTAGGATCCTTATCTGCTTCTCAAGACACCGTTATGGGCGTTTATCAGGGAAACCAGGTGCCCTCAAAGACGTTATCGATATCAAAATGATTTATGGCTGATCCTGTTGACACACTATAATGCGTACGTACCAAACAGCACAGGTACGATACTTTCTCTATACACAGAGGGCAATAATCTTTAGGATGTATTGTGTTATTTTCATGATATCATCTCTCCTTTTGAAATCTAAGTGCAAAATGAGCCTATAGTTGGTTAGAATTTAATCAGCAAAAAATGATTTCTACATTATATTACCAATGAAATCAGATACAACTTTCTTTAAAAACTGCCTAAAGATCCCCTTTAAGTATACCTAGGACTTGGTTTATCAATTCCAGAGTTTAACCTTGGATCCTTAAGTTCTAATGATTTTGACTGAAACAACAGTTTTTCTTTAAATACTTATTGCCATGATTAATGACAATAGCATACAATATGTCAAAAAATCAGGAAAAAAATTACCTTTCAGATGACATATAGCATGTTATCATATCTTACATAGTTCTAGAGAAATTTAGAAATAACGTGTTTTTCATTTGTTGCTAATTAAGCACAAATCACATAATTAGACAGTGTTCGCATACCTAAATTCTTCGGAACCGTCTTGATTCATGGTCCCTAGGATGCTATAAGATGGAAAAAATCAAGAAAATCCAGGGGGCTCACCGCGGAGGGTAAATTCTTATTTTGACTGATTTCAGGATTTGGCTCCCGGACTAATATGGGAGTAATGAAATTTATAAACTCCAAGGTCCCACCTCTGGTCTTATTTTCGTAAGCTATTCATTCTATGTCATTTACTCGTTAATGATCAGATAGAAGGTTTTGGTGATTATGATCTCTACAAACATTCTACCCTGGTTCACATTTTAAAGAAAATATGTATTATTAACTTGTTTTTATCAATAACTCACTTTATAATGGGTTAAGAGCAATTTGCCAAATATCCTTCGATCAAGGTTACCGTTCCCCGTGACTTGTTAAAATTTCATGACCGAGAAAACATAACTTTTGAGATCTATTATCACTATATTCTCAAGCATGACGGCCAACTATAATTTATTTATCAGTATGGATACCGTGTGCAACTCGCTTGACAACACGTGGTTATAAATCTTCCGTTGTTCAATATGTATTATTGATATGTTGTACAATGAAATGCCATTCCGAGACATAAAGTTAAATCGCTTGGGCCCACATCTTGAAGGGATTAAAGTATGCCTGCAATGATCATGAGTATTTCCCAAATTCGGGAATGGGCTATCGCCCTTTATGAATATAATGCTTTTTCTTCAATCCCTCTCCAAACATGTTTTTGTGAACGTTTATTCCCTTTTATATTGGTGCAAATCTATGGCATATTTTTCATTGCAGCATAGTGGTAATTTATGCACTATGATTTTTCAAACTTCACATTAGATTACTGTACAAGACGCACAAATATATATTATGAATAATTTGAAATATTGTAAATCCATGTATTAAGTGGAATGTTGGGAACGAAAAGTATCTTGGATCTTGACATGGGTGATTTGAAAGCAGGGTATTTTCTGATTTGGGGATGTCCATTAGGCCTAATGACGTCATGCAGGGGGGAGGGTTCATGTTTCCATGACCAACCATGACAAGGGGGAGGGGGGCTCATGTGTTGGATGACATCATGTTCAGAGAATTTCACTTTCAAGAATTTCATAGACAATTTCAGATTAGTTTGGGATATTAAAGGTTGGATCTTTTATTTTCAGTTAAGACACTAGACAAAAAAAAATCAATTCCTTTTTATACTATTTCTGCAATTGGTGGTGGTGGTGGGGGGGTCCTCTTGAAATGATGTCATATTTAGAAGGGGGGTCAAAAATAGCATGGCGTCATTTATGGACGGCCCTTGTGGATCCCGAGCCTTATGGTTTCTCTGCTAATGATTACTATATAATTATAGACGTTGTGCAGATGACGTCACATCTTCCAATCGGGCTAGCCATCATATTAATGATCAATTCGTTTTTATTGACAATTCCGATAACCACAATCTTTATTAAGAAGGAATACAGTCTGAATGAACTACTCACGTGACCACATCTGTAAAAGGTCTATAGTTCTCAGCGATCCTCCTTTAATTACCAATGAACACATGGAACATATTAATTTGATATAGGCCTATTTAATTTATCACAATAAATCGTCATCATTATTACGTCATAGGAGGTCATTTCTCGGGGCTTGCCAACAACTCCATAAATCTGATCAGGAGTGGTCGAGAAGTTGTTGCACCGTCTACTGTTTGGCTTCTTCGGCCATCTTTTTCTTGAGTTTGGCGAGGGCGGCGAGTCGCGCGTCCCTCCACCTCCTCCTCTCCACCAGCTGGTCGACGGGCACCAGGGCCTCCATCTCCCGGTTAATGCGCTCCCCGGTCTCTCCACCCCACTTCTCTATGGCCCCGAAGTCCTTGGACACGTTGTAGATGGTCTCACCATACCGTTCACAGTAGCTCTTCATGCCTGAAAGACACAAAGACAATTAAAAGATTAAGCTTGGGTGAACTGTAGGGCTGTAGATGAGGGTCCCTCTGTCACATATCAAATTTAAGAAATGGCTGTGTCCCATGTCACTGTCTTTTAAATGTTCATGTCCATTTTAAGAACCCTCCATGTCCCATGTCAAATTTAACGAATACCCTCTGCCATGTCATTTTTCTGTTCATGTCACATGCTGAATTTAAGAAATGACCACGTACGTATAACCCTGTCGATTTTAATGGTCTACACCCATAACTGTACCTTTAATTTAGGTTTAATTTTCTGCTAAGAATCCTTGCATGGCACACTTAGTTAATTACCATAATAAGAACTACATAGTCTTTAGTTACGCCATATCTTATCTCATTAACCTGTATTATTTACAATACCTTCAGCGTTGAGGTGGCAGGACTGGAGCGGCCCAGTGAAGGCGTACCGGGTGCCAAGCCCGTCTCTCATCACCGCGTCCAGGTCAGCCACACTGATCGTGTTGTTCTTGGAAAACGAAACGATTCAGTGCATGCACATGATTACATGACATAGAAAGAATGCCAAAAAGTAGGGTATTCTCGCTATTGAGAATTAGGAGGTTTACTCTGAATGAAGTGGCATTGACTGTTTATAGGAATTCATTTTACTTATGTATATAGGGATGCAAGGTTGTTGCTGGTATCACGGACAAAAGGTTGTAGACAAAAAGGTAAAAAGTTAAAAGGTTATTTATTATTTAGGACAGAGAATTACCTTGAAACCACGCATCAAAACACCGAAATACTCCCTCAAACCCCGTATTGGGAATACTCTCGATAACAGTAAGTTGCGCCTATAGCAATCGTAGAAATTTGGTCGAAATATAAATGATCACTTTAGGCTAATATCACATGAAAACTGGTAGAAACGACCGCAAAGAGTTCAAAGTTCCCAATAAACGATGCGTCTGTGGTGCATGTTCCATTGGATTTACACGTATGCCCAAAATGGGGACACATGTATTCTCCTTTATACCTTTCTGAACATAGCGGGCCAGGGCCGCAGGGGCGGATCTACAATTTTGAAAAGGGTATGGCGCGTTATAGTGTGAAAAACAAATTAGTACCAGAATTTTACATTAAAGAATCTTAAATTTTCTGAAGAAAAGGGGTATGGTGCACGCCTGCGCACCTAACATTACATCCGCCCCTCTGAAAGGAGAAACACTGTTGATCAAAGTACGGTTGCTTCCCCTGCGGATACTCACTTTGACGAGACTCCAGCACTCGTTCATCAGGGCGTACTGCAGCCTGTTGAGGACGAACCCAGACACCTCCTTCTTGATGAGGACGGGCACCTCCCCGATCTCCTTGAGCAGGGCCATCGTCCTCTCCGTCACCTCCGACTTGGTGAAGGGCGTCGGGCACACCTCCACCAGCGGGCAGTAAAACGGCGGGTTCGTCTGAAGTATCATGGAAGACAATTACGTTATTGATAGTGAGGTTGGAACCTCACCAAATCAGAATGTTATTATCATTGTTTGGTGAGGTTAAAACAAAACCAGAACAGAACATGATAAGAACATTCTGTTCGGGTTTAAGAATGTAAACAGAATGTTGTAATAATGTCACAGTACAATGTCACAATAGTAGGTTGCAGCAACGTAATTGAAAGTCATCAAAAGAATGAAGAACCAATACAGAACTAAACAGAACTTTGATGCAACATTATAATAATGTCGCATCCTTGGTTGGGTAATGGCCATTTTCACTTTATACCTTCCAGGACAGAACTTTTCTGAACTGAGTGATAACCAATTTTGACGTTTATTTGTAACCACAACGGCTTGCCCAAATTTATCTGACAGAAGGTGAGAAAATGACCTTGTGGAGCGTGTTAGTGGGTATTATTCTAGGGCAGGCACTCCATTAACTAACCAGATGGAAATTGTGAATTAGTGTCACTATTTATGATTATTTCATAGCGTCTTCCATGGTAATTGGTAGGAGGATAGATTGATGGTGCAGGGTAAGGTTAAATCAAAGTATCGAAGGATTTTTTTTACTCGACCGAAATTCATCCACTAAGGGTTTATTCATGTCTACAGAAAGGGTGAACTTAGAAGTAAAAAAAAATATATATAAATTAAATCAAAGTATCGCCCATAATCACTTATTGGGTGACATGGAGCTGAACTATAAGGAGGTTAATTATCCATTTAATGATAGTCCGTGTAAGTTGTATTTAATTCTATAGATAATAGCTAGCTCCATTCGCAGTCTCCTCCTCGTCGACTGCAGTCGTCCAATACATAATTATAGTTCCCACATCATGTAAGACGTGAACACTCGTGTGAAAGGATTTTGTTTGTTTATTATCCAATGTATAGTCATTCCGTGACAAGAAATCGATTGACCATGATCAGTCCTAAGGTAAGAGTCCCCTCAAACACATTCAGTCAATGCTCCGCGCTCTAACACAATTTCTATGCCTCACTCCAGAACCTAGACTGCAGGTTAAAGGTCCAACCTTCACTGGATGTTACTCACACAGTGTTTACAGCTACTCTGGCTAGCTAAGAGCAGAACACATTATTATAAGGTGGTACGTCACACCGTGACTCGCTACCGTCTATACACACGAGGTAGAAAACGACCTCGTGCATATAACACCCTACTATATGCACGAGGTCACTCTCAGCCCTCGTGCATACACTTTTCAGAGATTGATGATAAGACAGACCCTCGTGCATGTAGATCTGATAGGGTGTTATATGCACGAGGTCCTTTTTCTACAGGCCTTCTTCTGCCACATCTCCCGGCCTTAACCCCGCCCTCTACCTGTCCTTACCCACGCCCCCTTCCTGTCCTTACCCCCAGCCCCTACCTGTCCTTACCCCCACCCCCTACCTGTCCTTACTACCACCCACTACCTGTCCTTACTACCACCCCCTACCTGTCCTTACCCCCGCCCCCTACCTGTTCTTACGATCATCCCTACCTGTCCTTACCCCCACCCCCTACCTGTCCTTACTCCTGCCCCCTTCCTGTCCTTACCCCCATCCCTTACCTGTCCTTACCCCCACCCTCTACCTGTCCTTACCCCCACCCCCTACCTGTCCTTACTCCTGCCCCCTTCCTGTCCTTACTCCTGCCCCCTACCTGTCCTTACCCCCACCCCCTTCCTGTCCTTATCCCCGCCCCCTTCCTGTCCTTACTCCTGCCCCCTACCTGTCCTTACCCCCACCCCCTTCCTGTCCTTACCCCCGCCCCCTTCCTGTCCTTACTCCTGCCCCATACCTGTCCTTGCACCCACCCCCTTCATGTCCTTACTCCCCCTTCCTGCCCTTAACCCCACCCCCTACTTGTCCTTAACCCAACCCCCTACCTGTCCTTACCCCCGCCCCCTACCTGTCCTTAACCCAACCCCCTACCTGTCCTTACCCCCACCCCCTTCCTGTCCTTACCCCCACCACCTAACTGTCCTTACCCCCGCCCTCTACCTGTCCTTAACCCCACCCCCTACCTGTCCTTACCCCCACCCCCTTCCTGTCCTTGCCCCACCTTCCTGTTCTTAACCCCACCCCCTTACTGTCCTTACCCCCGCCCTCTACCTGTCCTTAATCCCACCCCCTACCTGTCCTTTCCCCCACCCCCTACCTGACCCTACCCCAACCCCTACCTGTCCTTACCCCCACCCCCTACCTGACCTTATCCCCACCCCCTACCTGTCCTTGCCCCCGCCCCCTTCCTGTCCTTGCCCCACCTTCCTGTTCTTAACCCCACACCCTTACTGTCCTTACCCCCGCCCTCTACCTGTCCTTAACCCCACCCCCTACCTGTCCTTACCCCCACCCCCTACCTGACCCTACCCCAACCCCTACCTGTCCTAACCCCCACCCCCTACCTGACCTTATCCCCACCCCCTACCTGTCCTTACCCCCACCCCCTACCTGTCCTAACCCCCACCCCCTACCTGACCTTATCCCCACCCCCTACCTGTCCTTACCCCCGCCCCCTTCCTGTCCTTGCCCCACCTTCCTGTTCTTAACCCCACCCCCTTACTGTCCTTACCCCCGCCCTCTACCTGTCCTTAACCCCAACCCCTACCTGTCCTTACCCCCACCCCCTACCTGACCCTACCCCAACCCCTACCTGTCCTAACCCCCACCCCCTACCTGACCTTATCCCCACCCCCTACCTGTCCTTACCCCCGCCCCCTTCCTGTCCTTGCCACACCTTCCTGTTCTTAACCCCACCCCCTTACTGTCCTTACTCATGCCCCCTACCTGTCCCTAACACGGCCCCCTCCCTGTCCTTACCTCCACCCTTTCCTGTCTTTACCTCTACCCCTTCATGTCCTTGCCTCTGCTCCCTTCCTGTCCTTAGTCCCCTTCCTATATTTACCCCCATCCCATTCCTGTCCTTACCCCTGCCCAAAGTAGGAAGGTACATGGTTGGTCACAGAGTGGGACAAGTAGGGAGGTAACACGAGGGTAACAGGTCTGGAGAATGAGGGAGGTACATGGTAGGTCACAGGGTGAGACAGTGAGGGAGCTATATGATTGGTCAGAGGGTGGGTCAGATGGAGAGGTACATGGTTGGTCACAGGGTCGGTCAGTTGGAGAGGTACATAGTTGGTCACAGGGTGGGATAGTGAGGCCCTGAGGGAGGTACATGGTTGGTCACAGGGTGGGACAGTATGGGAGGTACATGGTTGGTCACTGGGTAGGTCAGTTGGAGAGGTACATGGTTGGTCACAGGGTGGGACAGTGAGGGACATACATGGTTGGTCACAGGGTGGGTCAGTTGGAGAGGTACATGGTTGGTCACAGGGTGGGACAATGAGGGAGGTACACGGTTGGTCACAGGGTGGGTTAGTTGGAGAGGTACATGTTTGGTCAAAGGGTGGGACAGCGAGGGAGGTACATGGTTGGTCACAGGGTGGGACAGCGAGGGAGGTACATGGTTGGTCACAGGGTGGGACAAGTAGGCCTAGGGAGGTACATGGTTGGTCACAGGATGGGTCAGTTGGAGAGGTACATGGTTGGTCGAAGGGTGGGACAATGAGGGAGGTACATGGTTGGTCACAGGGTGGGACAGTGAGGGAGGTACATGGTTGGTCAGAGGGTGGGACAGTGAGGGATGTACATGGTTGTTCACAGGGTGGGACAGTGAGGGAGGTACATGGTTGGTCACAGTGTGGGACAATGAGGTAGGTACATGGTTGGTCACAGGGTGGGTTAGTTGGAGAGGTACATGGTTGGTCACAGGGTGGGACAGTGAGGGATGTACATGGTTGTTCACAGGGTGGGACAGTGAGGGAGGTACATGGTTGGTCACAGGGTGGGACGAGTAGGCCTAGGGAGGTACATGGTTGGTCACAGGGTGGGTCAGTTGGAGAGGTACATGGTTGGTCACAGGGTGGGACAGTGAGGAAGGTACATGGTTGGTCACTGGGTTGGTCAGTTGGAGAGGTACATGGTTGGTCACAGGGTGGGACAGTGAGGGACATACATGGTTGGTCACAGGGTGGGTCAGTTGGAGAGGTACATGGTTGGTCGAAGGGTGGGACAATGAGGGAGGTACATGGTTGGTCACAGGGTGGGACAATGAGGGAGGTACATGGTTGGTCACAGGGTGGGTTAGTTGGAGAGGTACATGTTTGGTCAAAGGGTGGGACAGCGAGGGAGGTACATGGTTGGTCACAGGGTGGGACAGTGAGGGAGGTACATGGTTGGTCACAGGGTGGGACAATGAGGGAGGTACATGGTTGGTCACAGGGTGGGTTAGTTGGAGAGGTACATGTTTGGTCACAGGGTGGGACAGTGAGGGATGTACATGGTTGTTCACAGGGTGGGACAGTGAGGGAGGTACATGGTTGGTCACAGGGTGGGACGAGTAGGCCTAGGGAGGTACATGGTTGGTCACAGGGTGGGTCAGTTGGAGAGGTACATGGTTGGTCACAGGGTGGGACAGTGAGGAAGGTACATGGTTGGTCACTGGGTTGGTCAGTTGGAGAGGTACATGGTTGGTCACAGGGTGGGACAGTGAGGGACATACATGGTTGGTCACAGGGTGGGTCAGTTGGAGAGGTACATGGTTGGTCGAAGGATGGGACAATTAGGGAGGTCAGTGTTCGAAATTAAGGGTGCGCCCTGCGCCCGGCGCGCACATTTCCGCGGCCGGGTGCACGATTTTCAGCAATCTGAGCCCGGGATGCGCACATTTTTTCAGGTGTTTATCATATCTATATGAGGGGAGTGCATGGACAAGGTCCCGGGTATATACTTTTATCATATAAAGCACCCGGCAGGCGCATGAATCATAACGTTAATTTCGAACACTGGAGGTACATGGTTGGTCACAGGGTGGGACAGTGAGGGAGGTATATGGTTGGTCACAGGGTGGGACGAGTAGGTGTAGGGAGGTACATGGTTGGTCACAGGGTGGGTTAGTTCGAGAGGTACATGGTTGGTCACAGGGTGGGACAGTGAGGGAGGTACATGGTTGGTCACTGGGTTGGTCAGTTGGAGAGGTACATGTTTGGTCAAAGGGTGGGACAGCGAGGGAGGTACATGTTTGGTCAAAGGGTGGGACATTGAGGGAGGTACATGGTTGGTCACAGGGTGGGACAGTGAGGGAGGTACATGGTTGGTCACAAGGTGGGACTGTAAGAGAGGTACATGGTTGGTCACAGGGTGGGACAAGTAGGCCTAGGGAGGTACATGGTTGGTCACAGGGTGGGACAGTGAGGGAGGTACATGGTTGGTCACAGGGTGGGACAGTGAGGGAGGTACATGGTTGGTCAC
Organism: Lepidonotus clava; assembly: GCA_936440205.1. NCBI lineage: Eukaryota > Metazoa > Annelida > Polychaeta > Phyllodocida > Polynoidae > Lepidonotus > Lepidonotus clava. The sequence continues at coordinate 19,560,370 of OW387136.1, read as the reverse complement.
AGGGTGGGACAAGAAGGCCTAGGGAGGTACATGGTTGGTCACAGGATGGGTCAGTTGGAGAGGTACATGGTTGGTCGAAGGGTGGGACAATGAGGGAGGTAAATGGTTGGTCACAGGGTGGGACAGTGAGGGAGGTACATGGTTGGTCACAGGGTGGGACGAATAGGCCTAGGGAGGAACATGGTTGGTCACAGGGTGGGTTAGTTGGAGAGGTACATGGTTGGTCACAGGGTGGGACAGTGAGTGATGTACATGGTTGGTCACAGGGTGGGACAGTGAGGGATGTACATGGTTGGTCACAGGGTGGGACAATGAGGGAGGTACATGGTTGGTCACAGGGTGGGACAGTGAGGGAGGTACATGGTTGGTCACAGGGTGGGACAAGTAGGCCTAGGGAGGTACATGGTTGGTCACAGGGTGGGACAGTTGGAGAGGTACATGGTTGGTCGAAGGGTGGGACAATGAGGGAGGTCAGTGTTCGAAATCAAGGGTGCGCCCTGCGCCCGGCGCGCACATTTCCGCGGCCGGGTGCACGATTTTCAGCAATCTGCGCCCGGGATGCGCACATTTTTTCAGGTGTTCATCATATCCATGTGAGGGGAGTGCATGGACAAGGTCCCGGGTGCATACTTTTATCATATAATGCACCCGGCAGGCGCATGAATCATAACGTTAATTTCGAACACTGGAGGTACATGGTTGGTCACAGGGTGGGACAGTGAGGGAGGTATATGGTTGGTCACAGGGTGGGACGAGTAGGCCTAGGGAGGTACATGGTTGGTCACAGGGTGGGTTAGTTGGAGAGGTACATGGTTGGTCACAGGGTGGGTCAGTTGGATAGGTACATGGTTGGTCACAGGGTGGGACAGCGAGGGAGGTACATGTTTGGTCACAGGGTGGGACAGTGAGGGAGGTACATGGTTGGTCACAGGGTGGGACAAGTAGGCCTAGGGAGGTACATGGTTGGTCACAGGGTGGGACAGTGAGGGAGGTACATGGTTGGTCACAGGGTGGGACAGTGAGGGAGGTACATGGTTGGTCACAGGGAGGGACAAGTAGGCCTAGGGAGGTACATGGTTGGTCACAGGGTGGGTCAGTTGGAGAGGTACATGGTTGGTCACAGGGTGGGTCAGTTGGAGAGGTACATGGTTGGTCACAGGGTGGGACAGTGAGGGAGGTACATGGTTGGTCACTGGGTTGGTCAGTTGGAGAGGTACATGTTTGGTCAAAGGGTGGGACAGCGAGGGAGGTATATGTTTGGTCAAAGGGTGGGACAGTGAGGGAGGTACATGGTTGGTCACGAGGTGGGACTGTGAGAGAGGTACATGGTTGGTCACAGGGTGGGACAAGTAGGCCTAGGGAGGTACATGGTTGGTCACAGGGTGGGACAGTGAGGGAGGTACATGGTTGGTCACAGGGTGGGACAGGGAGGGAGGTACATGGTTGGTCACAGGGAGGGACAAGTAGGCCTAGGGAGGTACATGGTTGGTCACAGGGTGGGTCAGTTGGAGAGGTACATGGTTGGTCACAGAGTGGGACAGTGAAAGAGATACATGGATGATAACAGGGTGGGACAGTAAGGTCAGTTGGAGAGGTACATGGTTGGTCACAGAGTGGGACAGTGAAAGAGATACATGGATGGTAACAGGGTGGGAGAAGGTAGGAGGAACATGGTTGGTCACAGGGTGGGACAAGTAGGGAGGAACATGGTTGGTCACAGGGTGGGACAAGTAGGTAGGTACATGGTTGGTCACAGGATAGGACAGTGAGGGAGGTACAGAGATGGTCACAGGGTGGGACAATGAGTGAGGTACATAGATGTTCACAGGGTGGGACAGTGAGGGAGGTACATGGTTAAGTGCTGACAGGGGGACATGAGGGCCGACAGGGAAAGATCAGGGCCAACCAAGGGATATGAGGTTTGACAGGGGGAGATAAGGGTCAACAGGGGTTGACATGGGAACAACACAGAGAGTTGAGGGCCAACAGGGAGAGATGAGGGCTGATAGAGGTTGATATTGGGATGACATGGGGAGATGAGGGCTTACAGGGGGCATTTGTAGGGTGTCAGGGTTTGATATGGTAACAACACAGAGAAATATGGGCCAACAATGTGAGATGAGGGGCAACAGCAGGGGATGAGGGTTGAGGAGGGTTGATATGGGGCTGACATAAGGAGATTATGGCTGACAGGGGTAAATGAGGGCTGAAATGGGAAAGATGAGGGCTGACAGCGGTAAATGAGTGCTGACAGGGGTAGATGAGTGCTGACAGGGGTAGATGAGGGCTGACAGGGGTAGATGAGAGCTGACAGGGGTAGATGAGGGCTGAAAGGGGAAGATGAGGGCTAACAGGGGTAGATGAGGGGTGACAGTTGGAAGATTAGGGCTGACAGGGGAAGATGAGGGCTGACATGGGGTAGATGAGGGCTGAAAGGGGAAGATGAGGGCTGACATGGGGAAGATGAGGGCTGACATGGGGAAATGAGGGCTGACATGGGGAGATGAGGGCTGACATGGGGAGATGAGGGCTTACAGGGGGAAGATAGGGGCTGACAGGGGTAGATGAGGGCTGACATGGGGGAGATGAGGGCTGACATGTGGAGATGAGGGCTGACATGGGGAGATGAGGGCTGACATGGGGGAGATGAGGGCTGACATGTGGAGATGAGGGCTGACAGGGGGAGATGAGGGCTGACATGGGTAGATGAGGGCTGACAGGGGAAGATGAGGGCTGACAGGGGTAGATGAGGGCTGAAAGGGGAAGATGAGGGCTGACATGGGGTAGATGAGGGCTGAAAGGGGTAGATGAGGGCTGAAAGGGGAAGATGAGGGCCGACAGGGGTAGATGAGGGCTGAAAGGGGAAGATGAGGGCCGACAGTGGTAAATAAGTTCCGGAAGGGGAAGATGAATGTCAACAGGGGTAGTTGAGTTGACAGGGGTTGAGACAGGCCTGACCAGATTTGATATGAGGTTAATATTGCAAGCATGGCCAACTGGGGTAGATGAGGGTTGATAGGGGAAGATAAAGGTCAACAGGGGTTGACATGGGAACAACACAGAGATGTCTGCCAACAGGGTGAGAAGAGGGTTGACAGGTGGAGATGAGGGTTGACAGCGAGAGTTGAGGGCCAGCGGGGATTGATATGGGAACAACACAGAGAAATGAGGGCCGTCTGGGAGAGATGAGGGCTGACAGGGGTTGATATGGGGACGACATGGGGAGATGAGGGCTCATGGGAGTTAGAAGGGGATCAGGTGAGGGGGAAGGTGGGTACATAGGGAGTTAGAAGGAACTCCCCCTAGGACAAACCCCCCCTAGGACAAAGCCCCCCTAGGACAAAGCCCCTTCTAAAATATCCGAACCCCCCCCCACCCCCAATATGATCAAATGAATGTTTTATGAACACCTACAATATCGTCTGGACTTTATGAAATTTTCTCTTCCCAAAATCCTAGCCCCCCTCCCCTCCCACAGGATAAAATGAATGATTTATGAACACTCAGAATGTCGTTTGGACTAGATATATTTGGATCAGATATGTTTGGAATATGAACACAAGTTTTTAATACCTAAACACTTTCTTCTTCTAAACATGAAATTGGTTTTATTGACTTAAATGTCATTTAGTAAAAATACTTGGAAGCAAAAAATTATTTGCTAAACATCAATTAAATCCTAAGCATTTAGACTACAAACACATTGAAGACATATACACTTCAAGGTAAACACCTAAACATCAAACATTTCTAAACACTTAACCCTAAACACTAATAATTCTAAACACATTTAGGGAAATAAAGTGTTCCAAAACTGGATGCGCCAAAGTGTTTAGGAAAGCTCTAAACACTTGTTTTAACAGTGAATGAGACAGGGGGATGCGGTATGAGGCAGGGGGGTGGTATGAGGCAGGGGGAGGTGGTATGAGACAGGGGGAGGTGGTATGAGGCAGGGGGATGCGGTATGAGGCAGGGGGAGGTGGTATGAGGCAGGGGGAGGTGGTATGAGACAGGGGGAGGTGGTATGAGGCAGGGGGAGGTGGTATGAGGCAGTGGGAAACGGTATGAGGCAGGGGGAGGCGGTATGAGGCAGGGGGAGGTGGTATGATGCAGGGGGAGGTGGTATGATGCAGGGGGAGGTGGTATGATGCAGGGGGAGGTGGTATGAGGCAGGGGGAGGTGGTATGAGGCAGGGGGAGGTGGTATGAGGCAGGGGGAGGTGGTATGAGGCAGTGGGAAACGGTATGAGGCAGGGGGAGGAGGTATGAGGCAGGGGGAAACGGTATGAGGCAGGGGGAGGCGGTATGAGGCAGGGGGAGTTGGTATGATGCAGGGGGAGGTGGTATGATGCAGGGGGAGGTGGTATGATGCAGGGGGAGGTGGTATGATGCAGGGGGAGGTGGTATGAGGCAGGGGGAAACGGTATGAGGCAGGGGGAAACGGTATGAGACAGGGGGAGGTGGTATGAGGCAGGGGGAGGTGGTATGATGCAGGGGGAGGTGGTATGATGCAGGGGGAGGTGGTATGAGGCAGGGGGAGGTGGTATGAGGCAGTGGGAAACGGTATGAGGCAGGGGGAGGCGGTATGAGGCAGGGGGAGGTGGTATGATGCAGGGGGAGGTGGTATGATGCAGGGGGAGGTGGTATGATGCAGGGGGAGGTGGTATGAGGCAGGGGGAGGTGGTATGAGGCAGGGGGAGGTGGTATGAGGCAGTGGGAAACGGTATGAGACAGGGGGAGGTGGTATGAGGCAGGGGGAGGTGGTATGATGCAGGGGGAGGGTGGTATGAGGCAGGGGGAGGTGGTATGATGCAGGGGGAGGCGGTTTGAGACAGGGGGAAGCGGTATGAAGCAGGGGGAAACGGTATGAGACAGGGGGAGTTGGTATGATGCAGGGGGAGGTGGTATGATGCAGGGGGAGGTGGTATGATGCAGGGGGAGGCGGTTTGAGACAGGGGGAAGCGGTATGAAGCAGGGGGAAACGGTATGAGACAGGGGGAGTTGGTATGAGACAGAGCAAGCCTGCCTCGTGCATACTGACTTTGTTTTTTTGATAATGCACGAGGTCAATCTCTTATCTCGTGTGTGGAGGTGCCCAAAATAACCACCTCGTGCATATAATGGTGTTTTATATGCACGAGGTGGTTCTCTACCCTCGTGTTTCGTGAAAATCCTCGTGTGCATAGAGTCTTCCCGTGACTCCTCCCTCATTTCACTACTGTCAAAGTGAAACATTGGCTTACACGTGCACTTTTAAGCTCACGCTATGCTGCTCAAATATGGACTGGCCACCCACGTCAGTACAGAGCAGTGTGAGGCAATGTTTTAGTAATGTTCTGGATCATTGGTGTGAGATTATGGATTGATGGTGAAGTTTGAGGTAATGTGACAGTCCCGCATTCTGATCTAATGTGAGAGGAACATTTTCTGAAAAACCATCTGAAATGTGTCTTCATATCAAACTATTTTTAAATGTGACTTTCATAAAATTAATCATAATTACATTAACTGCAGGGCGGATCAAGGGGGCGCCCATGAAGGGTGGTCCACTGGGAATGGGTCACTCATTAACGCTAAACAAGTATTTGGTATTTCTTGTATTATGTAAACTCACGGGATGGGAGACGATGACCTGGTGGCGGTGTTTGATGTGGCTGGTGAAGAGTGAGGCGGGCATGGCCGACGTCGAGCTGGCCAGGATGATCGTGTCCGAACACAGGTCGTCGATCTGACCGAACACTGCTTTCTTCAACTCTAGCTTCTCCGGGGTGCATTCCTGGAAGATTTATTGTGGATATCATACCGGTTATATGGTGTGTTCCTGAGGGACTTTTGATAGTCTTTGGAAATTAGTTTTTAAAAAACTCAAAAATTAATGAGACGTTGACCCGGTTCTACAACAAAACTCAACATCGTACCTGCTTCGATTAGACAATATAATATTGTGTAGACGTTGAAACAATCCATGCATGTTACTCAATGGTGTATTACCTAATTTGATTATGGTCCGATTCTGAGTCGATTATACCGATCGATAAGGTTAAAAACATTACATGGTCATTTTTTTTCTGAAAACAAGAATATACCATTACCTGTAGGTACATGGCCCCTTTGACGCAGTCGGCCAGGTCACTGGTTCCCGTGATGAGGGCGTGCTGCTCGTCGACACTGAGGGACCCCCTCAGCAGGCCCTGGGCGTCCAGGTCGGCCAGCTGCACCTGGAGGACAACCCAAGTAAGAATATGACGTTATAATAAGGTTGTTATAACGTTCTGTTTAGTTCTGCCTTGCGTATTGTTACGTTATTTTGATGGCACCAAAAGACGTCTTTACAACCTAACATTGCGATGTCACACAGTGACATTATGGTGACATTCTTGTGATGTTCTTTCACATTATGATAACATTGATATAATGTTTTTTTATATTAGTAAGGTCTCAACTTCACTAAAATATAATGTTATTATAATGTTCTTTTTTTAGGAAGTCTCAACTTTTACTAAAATAACGTAACTTTTACAGATAGGTTTGTCAGGTTACAGACTAAACCAAAATAATATGGTCGCAGAACGTGCTTGTCACGTCGCTGCTTGCCTGGGAATACAGCTTTAAGCCTCATACCCGCTATTATAGGACGGTAAAGAGTCAGCTGACTGAGTCAGCCATGCAACTCAAGTCGGCCATGGGTGTGAAATTATCAAACTTGCTTAATACAAATCTGTTCAGGAGTTGGCCGACCCAAAATGTCCAGTCCTCCGACCAACTCTGAGTCACCAATGCATACCCACACACAGTCGGCATCAAAATGTATGCCGAGATAAAGCTAGTACATTCCAGCAATTTCAACTCCGATTCGCCGACTTGCTTAGTGCGTGTGTATATATATATATATATATATATATATATATATATATATATATATATATATATATATATGCCCCTTAAGGTGACACGCTTTGTATGAAATAGGCCTTCTTCTTATAATATGCAAGTGCTTAACATATCGCCAAGAATTGGTCCTTGATTACCTTAGATATGAACCTTCTGCTTTGGAAATCATTGCGCACAAATGCATGGAACGATTAATTTCACATTTAAAATTGAAATTTTCTATGCAGTGAGAAATGTCTTATTAATTATGCTACATCTAAATATGACTGAATTTCTACTCAGTTACATGGATAATGCATTAACGCTTACATGTATATTGAGACTATCATCTGGTACATGACATTAATCAGGAAAAACGCTGGCTATATTATTGTATTTGCTCTCGCTCAATTGACAGCCAGCAACTGTTAAAGAGTGATTCATATTTGATAATAGAAACATAATATTTCGCATCGACGCAGAACCTCATATCAAAAGCATTATTTTATGTCATCAGATAACCGATTATTATAGTAGCTACCGTAAGTTTGATTGGCAGACGCCGTTCTCAGTGACCGGCCCTTTACAGGTACCCACCTTGATGTTGACTAAGGCGTCGTTGAGCTGGTTGGGGTCAATGTCGTACAGGGAGACGCTGTAACCCCCAGCTGCGAACAGCATGGCCCAGCTCCGGCCAATCAGCCCGCTGAAGACAAATAATAACAAATATTACCCAATTATATATGTAAAGGCAATTGCTCCATCAAAGATCTGCTCTTTCAATTCGCATAACTTTCCAGAATGAAAGTCATACTAACATAAATCCCAAGAAGATCAAGTCAATGCAGTCATTACAGCTAAATCCATTTCAATCCGTTGTAATTATTCGAAAACCAGCCACCTCTGGGGACACTTATAGAGATTTCTAACAGATTACACTATTGTCATGTGGTGAGTAAAAATGTAGAACTTCAAAATCTTGAAGTTTCTTCTTGAGTACAAGAAAAAACATGATTTCTAAATAAATCCAGAGAAAACCGAGTAAATCGATCCTCTTCAACCAAGTATTAAAGAGATTTAAAATGTTGCACAATGGTGCCACCTGGTGAGAAAATGAAAAACCCTAAAAAAAGTGTTTTCTCAGGCATTAGTAGATTATATAAGCTAAATTCCAATTCAGATTTTAAAAATGTCATTGGTCTAACTATACAAACCATTAAATTGCCCAGAAAGAAAACACTTTTAAGAAACATACAAAAACCTCAACTTGCACATGTTACAATTGGCTCCAGGAATTTGATTTCATTGGTGACCCTATACTTTTAATCTTTTTGTTCATATAGATCTTTAAAAAAATATAATGAGATTTGGTGAGGTTGTAATGGATTTCAAGTCTCCTAGGGTCATATTGATAATGCAAAATTTTAAAGTTCCCATGAGAGGTCTCTCACAACTTCGTGTTTTCAGTGTAGAACAACTCAGTCCTTGCTGATTGCCTCTACGTGATGACAAAATCTATATGAACGTGGACACCCTGTCGACCCTTGAAATCGACAGTGCGACACAGATCTGGAATTCGACATGGGACATAGACCTTCCTTGGGGACAGGGGACATGGGCATATCTTCGAATCGACAGGGCGACATGGCTCTTTCATAAATCCCACATGCTGGGACACAGCGTTTCATTTTTTACAGATGACAAATAATATGTTCAATGATATTTTCTGTTAGAAAGAACAAAGGCCAATGAAGATGTATTATACAAAAACACTGCACCACGAAATCACCATTTCAATGAGAGTCATGTTTTTCTTTTTGGATAATAATTTGTGAATAACCTTTGATTATTTACATATGGGTGACAAAATTAATATTATGAGCAACAGTATATTTCTTACGTTTTTGGTATTTATGAAACAGAACCGGCATGCTCAATTAATATGCAACTTTTCTAGTATGTCATTTTGTGATTCTTTTTCCTTCTTTTTTTAAGGTTTTATCTGCTAGGACTGATCAGCAAGGACCGAGTAGCTATAGGTCAAAAACATTGTTTTGTTTGAGATTTGTTTGAAACTCAAGATCCTTCTACTACGTTGAGGCCCAATAACCAGCCCCAAACCACAAATTAACCCAAAAGCGTTTTCAGAAGGTATGTATACAGTGCAACGCTGCTCCTTTTATTTTTACCAGGTAGCAGCTCTCATGCTGAGAAATAGTTATTCTAACCTATTATTCAGCCTTCTGCATTAGATAACATTTTACCTCACAGCAATGCTATCAATTGTAAGTACACATTGTCGCCGTCTCTGTTATCAGCTTCCATCCCGTGGACTTATGGACCCATTCAAACAACAGGTTCAGCGTAAAATCGAGTGGTAGCAGTATCTCTCCCTGAACTAATATTGCAAAAATAATAGAGACTAGATTCTGTATAATAACTGTGAATTGGATGGGCTAATTTATGATATGCACGTATATAGAATTCCATATAATTAGCTTTGTAAAAAAGTCTTTCTAGTTGGTTGGTTTAATGTTAACCAGTGCTGTTATAATGTCAACACTTGGTTCAAATTGATATGCTTTGCTCAGCATCTGAGCATCGGGGTTTTACAAAATATCCTCATTCGAAATGCAAAGATGGTAATGCAATATGCTCACGTTTCCTTAAATCCGTTAAGATGGATGAGCTAAATAAACCCCTTACCTGCCTATGACGGCAACCTTCTCCTGTTTTTTGGTGGTATTTTGAGTGGCCGCCATCCTTGTCTTCTGCTGTGTCCCTGCCGGTCAACCCGCCCTATGACCTGATAATTTCACAACCCCCCTCCCACCTCCACTCCCGACCTCCTGTGGAGGAGGCATTAAGCTTTACCTTTAGTGCGTCAGGTAGCGCCACAGGAAAGTTTCCCCCTTAAACATAGTGGTAGAGGTTTGGCCATGAAGGTTAAGGTGGCGCTGGTATACCGGTAGGTTAAACTTTTAGGCTTTTCACAGTTTTGTATACTTGGATGAAAAAAATATAAAAATATCTATGGACATAATCCCTGACGTTAGCTCCTTATATACCTCCCTTCGTTTGGTGGTTGTGTGTGTGTGTGCAGATTTTGTTTTGGTTCTCGTTGCCCTGTGATATAATTAGAATGTACTGGTTAGGTTTTTCATTCAATTGTTTCACTAAGATGCATACAGGGGGTCAGGAAAGATAAACCGAACGGTTTATATGATACATTATAAGTTGATCTCTTTTTTTTATCAGGGTATTGTATTCTACAACAGGATTCCAACCACTATTCCTTAAATACCTTGCCCTTTTCTAAAAAGTTTATTCTATACAACCCAAAATACATGAATTTGTCCTGATAATTATAGCTGAAAAACTTGCTGATGGGCCATAAGCTCCAACAATAATCATCATCATCATTATTCTAAATGTTTTTGAAATAGGATAAACCAAATACAGAGTGAAGGCGCGCTCAACAACTGTTAGTTGCCCAGTTTGCACACACCTATGTTTTGGGCTAAAGCCCTTGAAATTGCAGTAGCTGGGCAGAGATCTGTATGGCGTCTATGGATCTGTCCTGATATGCTCCCTTGGTTTCTAATATATTTATATTGTATAGATTATTAGTATTAGTATGACCCAAAAGTATGGGTTTTATATCTACAATTCAAAATTTCAATTACAGTTGTGTAAAACTAGGTTCATAAGGTAAGTGTTTTCCAGGTATCTTCAGATAGAGTTTTATTTACTTAACTTTTTGAGTAAACATATCAGTATAGCATAAAATGTACAAAGAAGTATATGCGTCACTATCACAAGACTTCTCCGAATTCCTAACATAAAACTGCGGGTATGTAACTTTTATCTGTAAATATTACTGGAGACATGCTCTGGGTCTCCATTTCCTGACCCCTGTCCCCAAATTGTGGATCAAGTTTTGCAAACCAGGAGCATGTCTCCAGTAAGTATCTTACAGACTTTCAAGTACTTACCATTGTTGTTTGTGCAATTCACTATAGCGGTACCTAAGCGCTACCTCAACAGCAAACAAGATTAGTGTTTTCTTTCACTTAAACATGTGTTTTATTAGTTGTAACCTAGTTTAGGATCAAACTCCAAGTTTACCCCATGAAAACTACAGGTTTATAACACGAGTTTATAGGGCACACAAGATTAACACAAACATGTGAAAAACACCAGAAATGGGGTTAGCAAAATCTCGTGAATACCACCTCTTTTTGCTCCCTGTAAAACACGTGTTAACACGAGTCTTTGTTTCTTGGGTGAATTCAGAGGTCAATTCTGCATTTCCCCATGCATAATATTGAAAGAGGTTTAACTCTTGGCTTGAACTCCCCCCTTTTCTTGTTGATCTTTTGAGATCAAGAAACATGTTTTCATCTCTGAATCGTAGGTACCAGAAAATTTCAGTTTAGATTCTAAACACTTGTTTTAACAGTACTAGTGTAGCTACTAAATGTACAGCAGGATCATAATTTGCATACCAAAATCCATTAACTGCAACTTCCCAAGAAATCCACAGTTCATTAATTGGCTTTGAATACTTTTCGTGTCTCTGTGTTATAAATAGCATTGTTGCACCGTTATGTGCGTGAAAAGAGCTAAATAGTCAATCATATCCCCTATAATATTATGAAGTATTAGAATAATTGTCGAATGTGTAATTGAATTATTTCATTTCAGCCCATCAACTTTCTATGTAATTGTTATAAAATAAACTAAGTACAGACCATGGACGCAGTCAGCAATTGTTATTGCCCCAGTTTTCACACACCTAGGCCTATGTCTCGGACTATAGCCCTCGATTATAGTGTGTGCAAAATAGGGTAATAATAATCGCCCCCCTCCCTTGGTCTGTACTGCGCGTGCGTTTCATCTGTTCATCTATCAGTGGTACATGAGACCGAGTCTTTTCCCTGAGAACGAAACTTTGGTACCACATTTTAAAGCCCAAGGCTTTTTGTTTAAAGATCTTTTTTCATGGATTGATACTCCTGCATGGTAATATGTGACTGAAGGCTATATCATATGCCCCTTAAAGTATACACTTCAAAACAAATACATATAAATTGCACCTCAACCTAATGAAACAAACATGACTGGATGGATGGCGACAGCATTAGCAGCAGAGGAATCAGCCTAAACACCCCCTATTATCACCCAACCCTTTGTTGTTGACTGCGCATGCGCCAACAGAGAGGGCTGCACTCGCCCCCTCTGGTGGCGGGTAATGACACCAGTAACCGGATCGGCCGGTCGGACAGGTCATCATTAGCGATTGGATTTATTGTCGAGTTTGGTCATGAAATGCAACTAGTGCCAGGCGGGGACATACGGTCGGCGAGCTGAAAGCGCCGCCATAACCTGATTTATGGCCCTGTGTCTATGCATGCTAACAGTTTACATTTCAATGCGTCCGCGCGGCTGAATTTGAGTGCCTGTTTGATCTGAGGCCATGTGCTGACAGGACGACCATATCGAAGGGCGAAAGGCAATCTCCCCTGGTTGGCTGTGATCTAGGGTATATATGGGCAGTGTATATTACGTCAACAAAACAGCCTTTTCTGCTGTTTGCATTTTTACCTTTTTGTTACTTCTCAAATTTAAACAATAATGGGTCTCAGATGTTCAAGAGTCTATGCATCCTTACCGCAAAAGGTTTATATGACATTGAATCTTTTTATCTGTAAGACAGAAGCTTGTGGATTAAGAGGTTGTTTATCAAGGACAACAATTGATGCATATATATATGGGCTGACCTGACCAGTTCCATATTTAGGAGGCGATAAATTGGCCAATTCGAAATTTAAAAAGATACATGTAGCTGAATGAAAGTCCTATGTCTTGAGGTATACTTGAACAATTGATATAGATCAAATGGGTATATATTTTGTCAGAAAGCTTAAAATTGTTGTTCATCTTTATAAGATTAAAGCTCTGCATTCTGCAGGGTGTCTATCCGCAAGTTGCTATTCGTTGCGGAGGCGAAGCAGTATAATTGACCGCGTCTTGATATCCAGGGGAATAGCACCTGACAAAGGGAGGTTGATTGTAATGATGCTGTCATTAAGAAAGTTGTCGACGATAACTGTACATGTGTAGGCTATCGTGAGTGTGTCTCAGATACTGCTGGTAGTTATTAAGATGTCAACATATTTACGTCTGAAATGTAAAATGCCTATTTACTTAAGAATCTATCTTCCGACTGAAAAAAAAAGTGTTTGTCTATGTCGTTGTTCATTCCTTTGCTTGTATTTCATTGTTTTATAACTACACGCATTGCATAACTTCTGTTTCAATCTAATACCTCTAGATCTACTTCTAAGTCCATTCTATCAGTCACCTTCCTCTCGTATTTAGACCCTTGCTATAAACAGCATCACTTAGTTCCCCTGGCTATAGGCTTCCACCTCATATCACCCCAGAGCTCTCCCACCAATGACTCGCACTGCTCAAGGACACATCCCGAAGTTAATGCGATAACCCCCTAACCTTACCAAGGGGCCGGAGACTCATTCTCTGTTCTGTTCTGTAGGTTCTGTTTGTCTCTACAACCCCTCCTCCTTCTCCCGCCGGCCCCAATCGACGAGCCCGCCCTGTGAGCAGCTCGCCGGCGGGGCAAGAGTGGCTGGTCTCGCTGGCGGCGGAAATTGACCACGTGTGTGGTGGACAAGTGGAAGTTACTGGAGGCAGGTGCGCGGCTCCTCCTGTAGGGGCGGGGCAGATAACAGAGATGAGGGGTCCACCACCACCATCACCACCACCACCAGGTGACCACTGGTCGGGTGGTTCCCGCACCACCTCCTCTCGGCGCCACCATTGCAGGTGCTGCCACTCTCCCCTTCCCAAAGATCCAGATTTAGCTCACAAAGAAAGCTATCAAAATTCCTGGTCGATTATAAAAACATGACGATTTGTTTTTCATTGGTTGCTTTGATAAGGTTAACACCATACGATTCATCACTTTAGCGATTTGAATAGTCATTGTATTAGATTTTAAAATTCTTTCATCTAAAATAATATTATGATTATACATGTATCTTCAAATTCTTAGTATAATTGTGTCAGATTATCATGATGAACGTTCCACATTCGTTGTAAATTCTGTGTGCAGTATTCACAGGTTGGATGACAAAGTATTAAATGTGAGGAGATGAATCGAATTGGAAATAAAATTTTACCTTATTATTTCAATGTTTATTATATGTGACTTTTTAAAATCTTGATATTCATGTTCCATTTTGTCATGGTTGCGGTATGAAAGGTTGCGATAAGAGTATAGACTGCTTTACTTGTTTCCATTTTGACATATTCCAAACAAGTGGTCAGCATCTAAATCAGAGTGCAAGCTAAAATACAAGGCCTAAATACAAGTGTAACATCTGAAGTAAACATTATCATTAAAGTGGAATGTTTACTTTGAGTTTGATATCTTTTATTTCTACTCTGAATAGCAACTCGTGATTTTATTGTGGCTTCTAGGAATAGGTACCTTTATAATTTTTTTGTCTCATTTATTCCACCAATCCAGCATTCCATTCGGGAGCTTTCAGCCGTTCGTCGGTTAGATTGCTCTTACTGTTTTCCCGGGATGGTAGAAATCGTCTCCACTCTTTCCCTTTCAGTCCTTTAATGTTGTGGCATCAGCCCTCCGACGAATCCTTATCACAACTCATTTTTCATTATTTAGAAAATCGATTTCTTCTCCACGTCTTAACTATTCCAGATTATTGTTTATTCAATGCTAACATTAGAGTTGAATTATGGGTAAATTAAACAGAAAGAGACCATGATTTCTATTTTGGCCAAAGGATTTTTGGAGATAGTCAGAAATAGCTTAGTTGTGCTTACTTAGACTCATCGTTCCAACATTGACAACAGTTAAAACAGGTACTCTGCCATTTACATAATTATTATGATTTATATTTCAGGAATTTATGGCTGAACATCGACAAGACCAAGTCGAACCACGTTAAGATATTTGTGTTTACATAGATCTACTAAGATATAAGAGGTTAAGATATTTGTGTTTACATACATCTCGCGTCCAAAATGTGATTTTTGCCTCTATTTCAGACTAGGACTACTAAGTCTTTTTATTCTCCAAATCATTCTAAGGAATATCATATGTAACAATCTAACTTATAAATAAAGAAAAACTGAATACCTTGAAACACCTATGTCTGAGATGTTTAACTTTCCTAGAATGACTTGCTTGCGTATCCTTTCCGGGTCAAGTATACTGGTCGCTCCTGTGACCTGCGTGGAGTCTGACGGGGTACACTAGCAATACCTGGAACTGAGCCCAAGTTTTCCTGAGCAGGTCTTTATCTGTTTTCCCCTGAATAGATATCTCAAATTCTGCTGTTCTCAGTCGATCTACTCTGTGTGGGTTTGATAACAGTTCCGCTGTATACTGTAGCCTCGAACACAATCCTACTAAACAACGTTGGTTATCCTCAAACTTCGTTACAACATCAAACAACATTCGAATTCATGAGAGATTCTTAAAGCTTTATCCTATATAATTATCTAAAGATTTGGAAACGACACCAAATGCAACGTCGAAGTGTGGTGGACTTGTTGTTTATTCACAAGACAGTAATGGTTGACGAATTGACTAATTTCGACGAGTAACGGCCTTCATCAGGCCTTCTATGTATTTGTAAACGTATGAATTATGTTACAGGGAAGACACCCCCTAATAACTTCACTCGTAACTGCTTAATGCAGAGCCCCAATCTAAACACATGTAAATGGAGGATGAACTGGAATATGTAAGCCGGCAATGTGTCTATCTATGGTAGGCAATCTACCAGTACTATAAAACAGTGCGTGTACCTGTAATAATGGTAAATCATTCACCTTTCTGGACATACACCGATCAGACCTAACATAGCGGTCCGGCCTCATCCAATGGTGAGTCGTCACCAGGCATGGAAATATGACAATAGGCCTACGCGTACGAAAAACCATACACACAATAATATCTGATGGTTGGGTCGTTGATATTCGAAATAATAATTATTGTTATTAGCCTCTTCATCCCGGGCTCTTCACCCAGTGAAATGTTACTTCGTAGTACTCTGAACGACGTTAAATGTTGCTCTGTACATGTCCGGTGCTTCCCTCAGATCCTGGTTGGTCATTAGATGTTTGGTGTGTTTTACAGTTTGCATAAGGCAACAACATTCAGAACCACAAACAACCACCATGGGCTCTTTTTACTGGTCTTTGCCTGGTTTGTCTGTTAAAGCTGACCACAAATTGGACTTAGGGTTGACAATGCTGCAGTCTCTAAAAGGTCAATATATTCCTAAGGGACTTTAGAATTATAGAAATTGATACAGTGAATCTGAATAATCTTCAATGTTCTTAGAAATCACAGAAATTAAGTCGCCAATCCATTATTGTTGTTATCAAGTATTATTGTGTGGCTAAGTGCCTTAATACAGATTAATAATGACAGTATAACCTGTCGATACATAGCTCTCCACCCACTACCAACCCGCCTCCCACCCACTAACCACCCACCGACCACCCACTGACCACTAACACCAGCTAAGTCCACTGAGGCCGGGGCGATTCACCAAAATGGGCGGAGTGAAGTGGAGATTAAATTGAGCGAGGGTTCCTGATCTGACTGAGGCCCCCCGTGGGAGTGGGTAGAGGTGCGTTAAGGGGTGGGTGTGGGGTCTGTATGCGGGGGTCGGCGGACAGGGCGTCCTCCAGGGCTGTGTGGGAGGATGGGCACAACTGACTAAGGGGTGCGCATTATTCACTGACGAAATCTGCAAATATCTATGGGCGTTTCATTCAGTCTGCTCATCAATGTTTAATGTGTACTCTAAGTTTGCGCAATTGAGAAACTGTACGTGTAGGTGTGTGTGTATGTTCATGGCTATATCTGGTGAATGATTAGTAATACTGATAAGTATTTTATAAATTAATGTTATTTTTTGATGATCTTGAATATAAAGTGAATTATACACTTTGTTAGCAACTGATTGTACGTCAACTGACATTGTTTTACCTGTAGAGTACAATCGGTGAGATAGCAAACAATTCATCATTGCAGTACGCAAATCAAAGTGTGGTAGGCCTACCGCTCAATGTTATCTGCCCGTCCCACTCATTCTCATACCTACCCCAGGGTGTCTCGGTCTTCTGACGCCAACGGAGACTGACATGGGCCTTGGTTGACCCAAAGGGGAATTCAGACCATCAAACTGTCGTCAGCTAGGCAGAAGAAGAGGTTAAAGCTGACAGGCCTTGCGTCATATGTTGGTGTTCTAGTATCTTTTACTATAGGTCTGTTGATTAGGAAAGGACCAATTTTGTTCATGTGATTTTGTTTTATAAAGAATCAAAGGGATCCACTATGAGTGTTTAATATACTAGAAGGACAAAATGTCACAACTAAAATATATTTGAAAATTCTCAGGTACAAATTAGATAGTCACAGAAACATAATATTATAACATTACAATCCACTTTTATCATAGGGCATAACACACTTTAGGTTTTAAGTTTTAAGTTTAAGTTGCCCCCCCCATCCCTATTTGTTTGCCCAATTTTGATGTTTTAATGTAAATTTTAGCCCTTGGAAGGTGCGCCTTAAATCCTATGTTAGGGCGCCCCCTTTTTTCTTTTTTTTTTAAATTCTGGATCCGTCCCTGTTTGAGACAGAAAAATGCATTATTGAGAAGATTAAGGTTTTACTCTCCAGGATGATCCGTGATTTAATATTTATGAGATCAAAGGACTATAATGAGCCCAGACTAGCATCGTTTTAGATCGAGGCCATTGGCATTTGCTGATAATGACTACTTTCGTCGCTCACTATTAAACTAGGACGCATTTGAATGGTCTAGACCAAAATATAGACATCAGAAAGGTGACGAAACCACAAAAGCTATCTCGGTCACGATAATTAGGACTAAAATGTCAGATCGTTGTCATTCCGGTCGCGCATTTACTTAATTTCTAATTGGTTTTCAAATTGTAAATATTTGTAAAGAGGAACGATACGATGAAGGGAGTCGAACCTATGGATTTTTTCGAAGGAAAATGAACATTGTCTGATCTTTTTCTATTATGATACCCTGTCTCGATATAGTTATCTAAAACAGAGAAAGAATATTTCACTCAAGAATATGACACGGAATACAAATATGGCAGTTCGAGCGTGTTGATCTGGGTGACCTCGCTGCTTGGCAATTATATAGACACCAGAATGTGACATCAGAGAAGTCCTCTTGGACGTAGCATACCTCCGAATTATGCTATATTATTCATAACTCTGAACAAACTGCTTGTATGACTTTTGATGTGATAAGTTACAAACACTTCTAAAGTATAATAATTATCCTTTTAATTATCCTTTTAGATACGAACATTTTTATTTTGGCCCTTGACGTCTTGATTTCGGTATTGAGCCTGAAGCTGACATGGGGTCAACAAACCTCTGCTTCTTCCATTTCGTACTTAAGGTTTACTGGTGTCTTCGAAACGGCTATACAGATATAAGGAACGTCATCTGAGTGACGTCGCCTTATGTTGGCGAGATTCTACACGTGACGTCTCCTGAATAAGATTAACTATGACTGTAGGCAACAACAATAAACCATCTGAAAATACTCATTTCCATATACTACTGACTGTCGCGGGTATAACAGAATCAATCCACGCGATATTGTCGCTTGTCATGTGAAACGAATTTTTGCAACGTCATGCTAATAGCCTTGCCAACCGGGCGCACACGCGACGTCATGTATGCGACGTCTATCAAGAGACAGTAGACGACATTGCCTGTATAAGAGAAACAATGTACGATACCAGCATCAAATTCCCATTTTCCTGTACTACTAAGTTACTTCTAGCACGTCATGTGTATGATAGAAGACATCCAGGCGACAACGCCGCGTGTTTTGTGAAATAAATCTGGAGGTGTATGCAACGTCGCAGTACCTAAACAGTGTGTACGAAGTCGTGTATAATTATGACAGACCATGTACGTGACAAGTATCAAATCATGTCATCATGAATTGTATGAAACAACACAACCTTCTATAAATTTTCATTTCCATATACTACTGACATTGTTGCGTGTATTGGTTCTATTACATACAAGCGGCAATGTTGCGTAAATAGTGGAGCCTCTTGAGGCGTCCACAATTTGACAATAGCCACTTGTATTGATAAACTCTTCCTTTCATTTTTATCAAATATTATTGAATAACAGACAAATTCTATAAGATAAAATATACATATAGGCCTCTCTCTACATATAATTATATAGGCTCTTATGTATAGGGTGAAGTCGGGTAATATGGGCACCTTAAGGACCAATCTCTGTGAAATCAAAAGAAATGATCATAACTTACTTCTGTTTTCTTTTATGGAACTCTTATCAGTACCCTAAAAATCAGTCTTTCATAGATCCTCTATAGAATGAAGGCTATTTCTCTTATTAGGTTATAACACACTGGCAGTAGAATTGTTGAAGAAGTTACCATTTTTTCCTACTACATTTTGTATACTTTTCTTAGAGTACAGTAGTTGCTCTGTCAAAAAAGCCAATGTTCTAAAGAATTTGTCTGCAGCTGTGGAAGGTACAGCTCATTTCCTTGGCAACTGTAAAAAATATCAGGCTATTCTGAAATTAACCTTCTTTAGGTCATATCTTTCCTGATATGTAAGGTAGAAACACAAGTGAGGTGTCAAATTGACATCAGGTCTATCAGATGATGGAATGAGATTAGTTGTCTTGGTTACTTTGTTGCCATGGTAAGTAACTGGAAATATACTCAGAATAAACCATTATTCCAGGTTACCTTCTTTTTTCAGTTACCATAGCAACCACAAATATAAGTCTTTCAAAGGATAACAAGCCTTGATATAATTATAGGATTAAAGCCAAACTGCCTTTTGAAATGCTTAAGGTTAAATGTTTTCCTTGTTTTATAATCTAAGTCATAAAGTATGATGTGTTAAGAATAGCAGTGCATTGCTGGGAAAGTGTGTAGTGAAATGTAATTCAACTTCATATTGCTGGTTAAGTAGAGGATGCTGTACTGTATGAAACATGACACAATGTTGTGCCAACATATTTGACACTGTGACCATTTGGAGATCATAAATTATAAGGTTTGAAATTATTTTTGACCGTTTATAGAACACCATTCCCCTCCATAATGTAGTCTATTAAATATTTGGTATGCTATGGGTTTGACTTCCAAACCCCCATACGAGGGAACCATTACCCTAGACACTATTTTACCTTTATCCCATTTATTTTCAGGACCCAGGTATTGTATTTGTTGTGAGAGTAAGGACGGCTTACAAAGGACTGACATAACTCCACCCACCGATATTGATATAGCCTGTCCAAACGTTGGCCACCACGACATTGAAATGTGGGAGACAGGTTGACAAATAGGGTTAATGGTATTATGATCTGCATGAGTTGGTTGACGGCAGGGCACTAAATGTGTTGCCTAGTAAAGTGGATGAGGAGCTCTGGAAACCAGGAACTGGATTAAATTACAAATAACAACGGCCTTATGTTTTGTTTTTTATTCACTTCTTTATTCAAGCTAATATATAAGTATTACACTTGTTGGTGAAACTGTCTTTTGTGGGAAGATATCCCGATTGTTTCTAATAGGTAGCGGTATTGTTTGATGAAATTATGTAAGTAAAATATTAAAAAAACATTGTGTGGAAATCTTCCAATCATTCATTTATTCGCGTTTTTATTTATCTGATGTCTCTTTCAAAACATTAATCTGAGTAATCAGTATACCTTTTTTTGAAATTATGTGACCGCTGCCAACTATTTTTTTTCTAACTTAACATCATCAGAAGAAAGTGCTTTTCACGACGTCCTTACAGATGGTATATATTAGAAAATATTAACAATATTGGCAATGGTATTACAAATAATCCCCATTTATATAAGTCTGTGAATGACAATAAATAAAAACATCCAAATACATGCAACCATAATCAATCACATTTCTGCATTCAAGGTGTACATGAGAAGGTCATTCCAACACATCGGCTACCGTTGCAATGGGTCACATTTCTGCAATGGGTCATATTTCTGCATTCAAGTAACCCCACGCTCATGCAATTTTTGCCATATTCTATCCAATAATTCTGCAGTCAATAAAGCTTAATATCTCACCACTTAAGATCCTAAGTAGTGGCCAGTGTGAAACTAGTATCATGCCAACACCCCCCCCCCCCCTTGGATTTCAAATAGGAAGTTGTCAAGTCCTTCAGTTAGCCATGATTCACTGAAGGTGAATATATCAAAATTTAATAATTTAATGTGTAATTTAACTTCTTCGATTTTATTTTCATAACTTCATAAGTTTAAGTGTGCAATATGTACACCTCTGGCAGCAGTGGGAAGATTAATCCCATCCAGTATCATGGATGGGTTTGTTCATGCTCATCCAATCCAACATTAAAATTTAAATTAAGATTAAAGACAAGTGAAAAGTATGAACAACAAACATATTTACGTCGCGGCTAGAACAACTTAGAATAAATACAGGACAACAAACAAGGTAAATTGATTTGGACATATAATAAATTACATTTATTTTAATCCTCCCTGTAACAATAATTCTAAAGTTTAAAATTCTGCTGCGATGGTGAATCTCTGGTGGTTGGAACGAGAATGACCAACGGTCAAGCTCGGCGATTTTTATAGTCGAGGTACAACAATCTCCGTAGTGATGGAAACAGAGGGCGATGACGTCACGCCTACTCCGAAATAAATAAATTGCTTAGGTATCGCTACACAATTTAATATCATTTACGTCGCGGCTAGAACAACTTAGAATAAATACAGGACAACAAACAAGGTAAATTGATTTGGACATATAATAAATTACATTTATTTTAATCCAATTCCTCCAAATCAATTACCTAACGTAGTGATAAAAATTTATCATAATTAATTTTATCGGAGATTGAAGGCCTGATATATTTGTAAATACAATCAGATGACCACTGGCCTCTCTCCTTAATATATGTTAAAGAAGCACCCTTATTGTACAAGTCTGTGGTGCCTCCCCTCCTTAGGGAATGGGTTGAGAAGTTACCCTTAATTTTTGAATCTGCTAACATTTGTTTAAATTGTTTGTTAACCACAGTGTAGGATAAATAACTAAATTTACCTGTGGAGAACAAAGGATCATCCCTGGACTTTGGATGAATTTTATACAATTTTTCCAATAAATACACCGCGCAGACCCTTTTATTTTCCACTCTATTAATAGGTATCTCATGTATCTGGCCTGGCTTTTTTGTCTTTGAGGATGGCACATTTACCACGCATCCCCACTTATAAAATTTTACATTTTTTCTCAGAAGCATGTGATCCGACCTCACAACATGTCCTACCCTAAGTAGTGTCCTAAACAAAAATACAATCACAATATATATCAATATCCCTAACTGGTCGGACCAATCTACCTTCCTATATAACATTTCTAGATGCTTCTCTTTAAGTGGTTCCTTACTATCCACTTTTATATTACTTGTATTTTTTATACCTTTTACAACCATCTTTATATTAACATCTGACCACCCTGCGACTGGCTTGGTCTTGACATTATGATAATAGATAACCGCTTGATAATAGTTTATCACAGAGGATGCTTTCATAAATTTTGAAAGATAAGAAATATACAGACAACCCTGTTTAGAGTTACATTTATAGGGCGCCCAATGAAATTTACTACATACCTTTAGGTAACATTTCCATTGCATCCTCCGCAATTTCTGGGTATTTTCCCCTACAGCGGCTTTTTTCAACGTCACAACGCGCCTTTTCAGGCTTATTTTCTCTGCAAAATTCAAAAATGGCGTTAGCACAACACAAATTCGCCCCTAGGATACAATTTTTAACTGCGTCCTCACTTTTAAAATATAAAATGCGTGACAAAGTGTCAGCCACTAAATTATTTTTTGTGTTTATGTAATGAGGAACCAGTCTTATTCTATAGATTTTGCAGATCCGAAATATTTCCCTGAGCCAACTCATACATGTTGGATTACAACCAATGCCCTTTCTGATCATATAGAAAACCTGTGTGTTATCAGTATAAATATTAATGCTATGACCCACAAGTTGGCTCAGCCATTCCTGTAGGCCACGCATAATTGGAAATAATTCCAATTCATTTATATTTTCTTTATTATATATAATATCAGTAGGGGCCGGTATTATATGTTTGCATTCAGACTCTGGAAAAACAATGCTATTGTCCCAACTACCTGCTCTCCAGTCACTACCCATATACACTGCAAAGCCCCTCATAGATGAGTCAGATACCATTGGATATGGAAATTCTTTGTATTCTATCTGTTTTTTACCATTAAAATTTTCCAAAAATTTTTCCCACCAATTTAAGTCGTCCCTACAGGCTTGTCCAATTTTAATAGCCTTTAAATTATTATTTAAAAGGACTTTATAAAGGTTATAAACCCTACGACAATACACCCTGCCACCATCCACTACATGAGCACAGTGAGACAGAAGGCCTCCCAGGCTTTCCAATTCCTTCCTACCAATAGTAGCCTTTTTACTGTATTTTACCACTAAATTTTTTAGTTTTCCCAACTTTTCCTTTGGTAGACGAATTTCCATTTCATTGGAATCAATTTCCAGACCCAGGTAGGTACATACCTGTGATGGTGGGGTAACTTTCCCCCAGCTTATATGGAAGCCTATGTATCTTAAGACCCTTATAACTACCTGTTGTGCCCATGTTGCCTCTTCTAGACTTGACCCAATGACAATAAAGTCATCCAAATAATTTACCGTCTGAATACCATAAATATCTGACAAAATATGGTATATAAATTCAGAAATTTCATTAAAATACATGGGTCCTAGTCTAAGACCAAATGCCAAGCGGGAATCCTGTAAATATTCAGTTTTACCATTAATTTCCCATCTAATTCCCAAGTATTTCTGATGGTCTGGGTATATTGGTACTGCCCTGTAAGCTGATTTAATATCAACCACAGCCATATAGTCTCCTGGATTTAACAAAGCCACAACATTATCTACACTTTTATATTTAAATTCCTCAATAATATTTTCACAAAAATTATTTACTGAGATTTTTTCAGGCATACTACAGTCTGTTATTGGTCTTATGTTACCATCCGGCTTTGGGACTGCTCCCATAGAGTGTATGCAAGCCGGTTTTTCCTGTACTATTTTAAGGTAACCCTCAGCTAACTCTTTGCCTATTATTTTATCCATTTTTTTTCTATTGTCACCTTCAAATAAGGAATTATAATTTCTGCAATCATAATTCAGACCCCCGCTTGGCACAGTATCGTCAACAATTTTAAACCCATCCACAATACTATCAACCATGGGTCTAAATCTATTTTTACATTCATCTGATCCCAAGGATAGAAGATATTCGAATCTACAAGGCCTAAGCTGCGCCAATGCGCCATTAATATAATATTCGCACGTGCATTCCCCACGGGCGCATTTCTCGAATACATTGACAGTTTGACCACTCGGCGAGCGCGCCGAGATCAGAAGATTATTTTCAAAATATTTAATATCTCTTGAACTACCCGGTAGAATTTTTTCAAATTTGGGACAGTTGTCGACAAGGACCTTAACTCCGTCCCTATCGACCGTTAGACAAGAACTATCGGCTAGAAATTCTATATTTTGAACAAAGTTACCTTGCCGAGTGACATTTTCCACCTCCTGCTCCGACACCGCTTGTGTACTTTCGACACGGAAACCCGTGACGTCAGCGGTATCGGTGCTTTGACCCGGGCTTGACCCCGGCGATGCAAAGTACCGGCGTGTACCGATCGTACCAACATCGGAGATAATATTTGAAATACAACACAATTCGTCCTCCCCAAAGACTGGATTAATACTTTCTACCTCTAGCACACGGAGGAATCCACCATTACGACCAATATTTCTGGATTTACTGTATAATTTCACATTTCTTGCTGGCGAGCAAGGACACGACTGAGAAGACCCGCATGAACCCGTGACGTCACTGTCAGATAAGTGTCTAACGCCTGGAATCTTCTCAGATTTTGAAACGATTTCCTATTTTTTATCGCTGCTTACACGGCCACAATCTTTTTTGCTGTGTCCTTTCTTCTCGCAAACTATACAAGCATGATTGAGATTACATTTGCCGTAGCATCCATTGTCGGAGTTGAAACGGAAACATATTTTTTCGGAGTAGGACCTCCCACTGTTTTGGCTTTGTTTACCTTTGAAACCCCCTCCAGATTTGCTACCGACACCAGCCTTGAAAGTGTTGTCGAAAGAAAAAGATGACATTATCTCCTCCTGGTCAAAATTGCCAAATTCATCGTGTCCCAGCCTCCCAGCTCTTTCCCTTACTGAGATATCATACTGATTAAACGTGTCGAACGTGTACAATCACTTAGAGGCTTTCTCTGTCAATAATTTTACATGTTTGACAGCGGGGAATGGATCCTTTTTATCCAAAATTAATCTCTCGATAGTCTTCAGACCTACTAACAGAACCTCCTCCACATTCTTAGGCTTATCTCCGCTTTTGCAATACAATTTCTGTGCATATTTCTTTGTTTTACCTTTATCTTTTGTAGGCGAAGCGGACCTATCGCTGGAGCGGCTCGACTCATTGCTTGACGACTCGGCGGCGGGGCTGACCGGCTTGGGCGATGATTGCACCTTCCCCCTCTTCTTCGTCTTTGGCCTGGACTTTCTTGGAGATACTTCTATCCAGCCATCGCTGTCGTCGTCAGAATCGTCCTTTGGAGGTACCATGGCCGCCTCTTGCTTCTCCGCCAACCGGTTGACAGCGCCTACGAGTTTAGAGATGTTTTTCTCCATTACCCCCATCCTGACGTTGAGAACTTGAGTCCCCGCAGCCTTCGGAGGCGATTGGATCGCCGCCGGGAAATTGCCCGATGGGCTATTCCCCATCTCCATTCCACCACCATCATCGCCAGAGAGGCCATCCGACCCCCCTGTTGCAGTCTCTTCAAGGCGATTGCATTTCTTCCCCGTCGGGGCGACGTGCCTGGATTGACATTTTCTGCAAAAGTTCTTCTTCTTCGACATCTTGGTAGGTCTCCGTTAAATATTTTACGAAGATTAATTGATCTAAACCCCTTAAGATCGAAGAAATAATTCAAATAATCGCCTAAAAATGTCTTTAAAATTCTGCTGCGATGGTGAATCTCTGGTGGTTGGAACGAGAATGACCAACGGTCAAGCTCGGCGATTTTTATAGTCGAGGTACAACAATCTCCGTAGCGATGGAAACGGAGGGCGATGACGTCACGCCTACTCCGAAATAAATAAATTGCTTAGGTATCGCTACACAATTTAATATCATTTACAGTAGTAGATAGTTTCACGCAGATACTGCTTACCATACCTACTATTCAAACAAAATACAAAATGATACCGACCACATTAGAAAACCTGTACTCAAAATCATCAAAATTGGAAAATCAAAGACAAATCATGTTATAGAGTTGAGATAATTGTGATAATTAAGTGAAGACATGGTTTCTTATTACGTTTCCTGAGGAAATTTTAGCAGCAATCTGAAAAATTGATTACATAATCCAATGTCATGTGAATCAACAGTGAAAAAACAAAGTGTAAATATATGTATATATGCATGTGATGGACCACATAGCATAGTATGTATAACGAAGGAGATACCTCTGTTAGTAACATAAAGTCAGTTAAAGTTTGGGTTTGTGATGGACCCCGCTATCCATTTGGTTAAACAGGTCAAGTGAGTAGGTCACTCAAAGCATATAGACATATGATGTCAAGAAATGCACAAAATCAATCCAAGTCCTACCCATAAGTAAGCGTGTAGGTATTTATCACAAACCTATCTAATACTTGTTGGGATATACAGGGATGTAGATGAACACCGTCCGTAGTTATGCCGTCATACCTGTGAATATCATAACCAGTGTTTCTTGCCTTATGCACATATTCCGCAATATGAGGACTATACAGATTGAGTTCCTGGTTCAAGTACTTAATATGGTCATTTAGTAGCACAATACCTGCATTGATTTCTTGTTGTTCCTCAGGGTAGGCATGTAAAGAGTTCCTGTTGTACATTGCATAGGATAGTCCGATCAGATCACATATCACTATGTTATCCCCGAAGGACTGTAACCTTCTTCGTGCAATGCATAGTTCTATAATCAGGTTTCTGACAAGCTGGTATCGGCTGAGGAAAATAGGCCTTATGTCACGAAAGGCCACTTTAGTAGATAAGTTGTTTACCCCCAGCATGATTTAAATAAAGTCATGATGCTGATTACCTACATCTTGTATGGCACGGGACACCCCCTTCCGTATTTTAGCCCCTGGGTAGCTTAAAATATGGATTATGAATCCAAGCATTGCCCATTCGATACTATATAAGCGACAAGTCATGGGGCTACCTCTCGAGTTGGAGATAATGAGGACCCTGTACATATTGAATTATGCGCTGAGTTCTTCGATTAATTCCACGTAGATCTTGCCCATGTGATTAAGATAGCCACGTTTGATCGTAGGACCATGCATACGCATATCTTTCAGCCATATCCCAGCACTATACATTCTGTTATAGGTTGCTTTGATGAATTGTTTGTTCGAGTTCTTTAGCAGGGCAGTACAAAGTCTGTCGTTTTGCTGCAACTTCATTCGCACACCTTCCTTGAGGGTATTGTATTCCTTCTCCTTCCACTCGTCAGTAGTGGTAATGGATTTCATCAAATCATGTATCCTATAGGGATTATGTTCACACACATTTTGAGCACCGATGATGTCAGCTTGGCATGCAATGGCTTTCCGGTTACATTATTAGGGATCTTGGAGAGTTTTTAAGGGCTAAGCCCAGATTCATGGGGATAAAAAGGATGGTACTTTGATCTCCTAAATTGATGCATTACTCGATTTTCTGTGAATGTTTTTATATCTATTATTTCAGAACATTTTTTAATTATTTCAAAAAATGCATTAAAAACTACAATCTTATTGCTTTCTTATATATAATAAAAAAAAATCCAAAACTGAGAATTTTACACATACAGAGTTAAAGCTCAAGACCTGAACTTTCTCACTGCATATAATGATGAACCCTCATATAGCATGGTGTAAATGCAAGAGAAATTAGAAGAGTTATCATAAATAATAATTATGACCAACTTGTCACAATCAGAGAGATCACAAAATATGACTCCAAATTTAAACATGTTCCCAAAAGTTGTCATTATTATACCATATAATCATATACCATTGAACTCCTCTTGAATCAAGCTTTCAAACAGTATAAATGTTATCATACTCAGACTTAAAGAGAGGAACCAGTGATTGTGAATAACTATGTTATCGTGATCCTTTTCACACGGACAGTCACTATACCAAATTTTATACTTGTATCTTAAATACCTTTGATTTTATTTAAGTTTTTACAAATAAGATTGTGTGTCCCTTGCTGCACTTGCTGCACCTTGCACAGGGCAGTTGTCTGTGTGTGACGTCACAGGTAAGATATGAGAAAATTATAGAAAAGATAAAATAACAGAATATTGTTATCTGAAGTATTCTCAATTAGTCGTTTTGTGTTGGTACTTACATAATTTATGTGTTTTAAGAATTGTGCAATTTTAAAATTTGAACATAACCACTACTTTTTGTGATGTCACACCCAGATGTCCATTTCCAGTTGCACAGGGCACTCATACATATCCAGATAAGATACACCATAATTACTTCATCTAGAAAGGGCTATGCGACTTGAAACACAACAGATCTCTAAGTGAGCATCGTATCTTATAATTAAAATGGACATTATTTATGGAAATTCAAATTCACTGGCTCCTCCCTTTAAGGGGGTACCCACTGTGCGATGTGATCTAAATTCTGGTCTAAACAGAGATCGCTAGTGACCAATATCTAAAGGGGGGAACCCATTGTGCGATCAAAATAAAATTCTGGTCGTTTCAACCAGTTCTGGTCGCTCAGCTCTGGTCGAAACGACCAGATCTGGTCGAAAATGACCAGAATTGGTGTTCCCATTGAGCGATTCGACCCGAAATCCACTTGAAAATATCAGATCGCTTGCAAAATATCTGACAATGTTAGATATTGGTCGCTCCTGACATGTATTTCGACCAGAATTTAGATCGCATCGCTCAATGGGTACCCCCCTTAACAATGTTAGATAATTTCCAAGCGATTTACCATTTTCGAAAGATGCACTCTCCAAAATACCTAAATAAAACATCTGAATTAAGAAAAAAGAGAAACCTGTGGTCTAAAAGCCATGTTGTATTTACACTAATGTGAGGTGTTTGTTATAAATTAAGAGTTGAGACACCCTATGTATTCACTAAGTTTTCCTTCTTAGCTCACCCTGGGATGGCCATATCTGAAGTAGAGCGCGAGGGTGGGGGGATTTCACACCTATCCTAATTCAAAATCAGATTCTTCAAATGAGAAACGTTGACTTTAGTATGATTACGTTTCGACTCCGATGTTTCTTTCATTTCACTGGTGCCAAGCTGTCCCACCTTAAAAAAAATCTTGGGATCACGCCCTTTACCTCCACGCTAAGTGTTTAAACCTAGGAGGTTGTGCTCAGATACATATGTAACCCAAACAACCATATTAAAACACAATACCCCTGTGGGTGCCATTCCGTGCACGCCACCTATGGGCAGATCGGTGGCCGGGCCCGTCATACCTCCACATGATGGAAACCCCCGCCGGTGGGCACCCCACGGCCAAGTGATAAATCGACACACAGCCATGCCGACTTTTTAGCCGATTGCCGAGTGGTGGACGAGTCGGTTAGATGGGGAGGGGGCGGGGTTGGGTGTTGGGGGTGGGTGGAGGTTCAGATACCGGCGACGGCCACCAGGAGGAGGGGGAGGGGGTGGGGGTGGGGTGTGAGGCGCTCAGGCATGGTGCGCACGCGTGGACAGAATGCGGCGTGACGTCAGACAGGAAGTGGCCGGCCCTCACGCCCCGGTATTCCGCCATGGCCACCAGACGGAGCTCGTAACGTTAGCAGGTCGCCGAAGGTATATTATGTGTTTTGGGGGTATCAGGGGGGCTTTTCTCTTATTGGAGCAAGTCAGGGTCCATATTAAA
Source organism: Lepidonotus clava (assembly GCA_936440205.1). Lineage (NCBI taxonomy): Eukaryota > Metazoa > Annelida > Polychaeta > Phyllodocida > Polynoidae > Lepidonotus > Lepidonotus clava. Next base: position 19,530,289 of record OW387136.1, on the reverse strand, counting down.
GATAGACACCGGGTGATGAGGTCGTAAGTGGTGCTACACGCTTTTAAGAAGAACAACATCTTATATACCACCAAGACAGAGGGACGCCCATATTAAACAGGTTATAGACAAAATTACATTTGTCCCCCAACAAGTACGCTCATGCATGCGCCGCCGTCCCTAAAATCCGTCCATGCCCAAACAAACACACACTCAAACATATACAAATGCGGGGTGGAGAGGATCCAGAAATTTCCCAAGAGGGCACGCCCAAATAGAAAAGTATCCGTACCATCTCCGTGGAAAACAATTTTACATTAACAAAAAACGGGTACACCCCCTAAATATGTCAAGGTGATATGCATATTTGTTCATATAGAGAATTTATCAGGTAGCTGGATCGTTACCCTATAGATAAAGGTATATGTTATATAGATATAGCTAGAAAGCCCTCCTCCTCACCCTCCTCATCATCATCGTCATCTTCATGAACTCTAACATAACAATTCTTTTACTTTTATATCGGGAATGAGGGTCCTATGTCTTCTACTTAATCGCAAGTCTTTGTTTCAGGTACATCCTATTATTTACCAAAGAAATCTCTCTTACTGGATAGGTACCAAATATTCCTTCTTTATTGACAAACATTTTGTTTAAATCAAATATTTGTCTAATCTATAGGAAAAGATACATATAATTCACCTGGGAAAACATTGCAACCTATGGAAAAGCTAAAGAAAATCAGATCGACCCAACGTTTAATTTTGAATAACATAATAGAGATAGGTTGGTCGACAATAAGCTATATATAACAATAATTGACAGACACGTAAGCATATTCCCTTTGAATCGTCAGGATGCACAAAGAAAGGCTATTTACACATATACATCCAAAGGCCAAACCTCTGAAGGCGTGCAACACACAATAATAGTCGATGTGTGCATTGAAGCCACTGCACAGGTCGCCACCGGGTGCAGGAGGTGGTGAGTGGGAGGATAAGGCATCTTTACGCATGACGCGTGACGCGTGACACAGACCTGATGATGCCTCTCTGACGTAGCCCAAGCCAGCTCGACGCTGATTGGTCGGCTTCTCCCTACCTACCACTCACGGACTTTCCACTCGGCACATTTAAGCCGACAGCCGCCTGCAAAGTTGAAAAGTACGCGTATTCACCTTACCTCTACGTCCAGAGCTACCTGTTACGCCATTTCCTACTTTCCTTCAAGGTATGTACATACGAATTTATCATTCTGCTTTGTTCCTTGTACATTGTATCTTTCACTGATCTAGAAGTACATGCTGTTATGGACGCACCTGCTGCCCTTGTAATGACCTTCATAGAAGGGCACTTACTGATGGAGGATCAGCAACCCGCCGGAGGGCAAGTCACCGGTGGTGTGTTTCTCTTGTAATGATGCACTCTTGGAATCCTCAATTTAGAATTTCACACTGTATATAGGATCCCTCTAAAAAATCCCAACTCACCCATTGTCCGCCAGCACGCGCCTACATGCCCGCTCCTTCCGTTCAGTGTGTCACTATGTTATTCTAAAAGTGCAGAGGAAGTCCTGCTAAAGGCGTGTCTGGCGTCAAAGGCGGTCCCCGTTGTTGTCAAAGTGTGTTCGTCTCGTTGACAGGTGCGCGCGGACATCAGAAAGCCGAACCTGGTAGCAGCAGACGACATTCGACGCGCACCCTCCTGTGGCGGGAAACCGGGCGGAGGAGGCCGCAGTAGCATGGCGCAGGCTTAGGCCTTAGGAGCAGGCTGAGGCATGAGCAGAAACACTTGCAAGTTTGTCTACACTTTGGAGCAATTACTCAAGACGAAGAGAACTGCAGACATTTAACGACTTTGATTGCAAACTTCCACACAGCTTGCGCCAAACGAATAACGCGCCAACAATGAAGACAACTACTGTACTATTGTTTGTTAGCCTCCAAATCATACTACCAGGTAAGAATCTCAATTTGCTATATTTGAATTCCTCATCTGACAGTTTTTAAAAATCAAACGTAACTACTGTACCTGCCTCTGGCAGGATCATATGAATTTGAATATTTGGCAGAGTCCCATTGGTTCGGTCGTAGTTCAATGATAATGTATAATGATTCTATTGTTTTACCTGAAGGTAAAACCAGGAGGCAGACTTGGGATACATGGTAAAACTAGATGTAAAAGGCTACACCATTTCCTTAAGAAGGATAAACTAAGGCAGGATACATTAAGGATATCTTATGATACCTATAACAAGGAGTAATTGGCACTATTTCTACACATCGAATTTTGGGGAAATAGAGATCGTTAACATGCTAATTTTTACAAGTAAAACAGCAACAAGGTTACTTTCAAGACCGTTTTCATATTAATCGGTTTTTAAACGTTCACCATGAATTCGCTCATTCAATTCAGGCCGATAGTAGTACATTGAAAAGTAACTTTTATGCGATATGATTGAAGTATCAGTCTTTCACTAAACCCACATCGCTCTTTCTTGTATAAGACGAGAAAGCAAAGAAAGTTTGTACTTCCTTTCCACATTGTATTATGTAGTTCTTTGACAGGTGTTGTAATGAGTATAATGAGATATATTGCGGACCCCAAATGCATGGACGAATAATAGTATTCCAGTTCTTCGACATGATATATTATTGGGAAAGTAAGTTACTTAGAAACTGTAGAAACAGTTATCCATGACAAAACACACCGGTATTCCTAAAGGAAAAATTCTTAATTAAGGACTTCTCACAGTGCACAGAAAACTATTCCAAAATATTCATAAAGGGGATGGGGTATGCTTAAGTGAGTTCATACCTTCAGCTTAGGAGAGAAGATGCTATTATACATTCCAGCAGTAGTTTATAAAATTTAACAAATTCATAGAGTGAAGTATGAAATGAATGGGCGTGTAATAATGAGATGCGGGGATTGCAGTTATTCCCAATGGAGGGAGGTAGTCTATGAAAATGACGATAAATTTGACTTCTCACCTTGCGTGCCCTTGGGCTGGTTCCATCGCTGGTCATATCTTTGATATCTCTATACTAACTATTTACTGAAAACATGAAACCGCCATCAGATTTGATAATCAAGGCATATCGTTATTACCGTGCCGCCAACCAAACAGGGCCCAATGGCCAGATACCCATCAGTCCATTATGGGGGCCGGACATTAGGTGTGCTCCGTTAATAGTTTGCCTTTGACCAAACAATTATCGAAATACAAAGAGTATGAAAACATCCTATTTCCATTAGATATTTTTGCGGCAACCCCCATCCATCTGACGCTAATGAAGCCAATGCGTGCTCGTCATGTCACTCTTAACGAGCTGGAATTCCATGGTTTGGTGGGTGTCTGAAAGCCTGCGGTGGGTTACCATTAACCTATGGGTATGAGTCGCTTATGACCAATGCAGTAGGCCACAGCATTCTGTGTTGCATGTCGTGCCGTGCACGTATGTGTGGCCGTGTGCCGGTCGTTTAACTGTGTCGGTTTGTGTGGAGAACAATCTGTCATCAGCGTCATTGTCGTTGCGGCCCACGCGGCATCTGAAACACGAATCTTTACGGTCAGCTGTAGTACGTTCATGAGGGGACCAAGATGAGGTTGGTCAGTTTAGTATAGCCTAAAGAGCCAACAGAAAAAGGCTAAGAAAGATTCAGATTTGTACAAAAGACCTTGACATGTTGAAGGTAATGCGTTGTCCAGGGGGTCGGTCATAAAGAGGGGGGCAGTACTGAGAGGGATCAGAACAGGGGTATACCGTAATGACAGATAAGGAGAGGGGGGGCAGGACAAAGAGGACACAGAGCAGGGGTATACATAATGACCAATGAGGAAAGAGTGGCAGGAAAGAGGGCGTTTGAATAGGGGTATATTGTAATGACATATATATATGGAGAAGAGAAGGAGAGAGAGGACACTGGACAGGGGTATACCCCAATGACCTATAAGGAAGAGGCAAGAGAGAGGGGACTGAACAAGGGTGTTCTGTAATGACCAATAAGTAGGGGGTAGGACAGAGAGGGGACCCAAACAGGGGTATACCATAATGACCAATAAGGGAGAGAAGGGGTGGAAAGGGAGGGGAGCAAACAGGGGCATATGATAATAACCGATAATGAGGGCAGGGAAGTACAGAGAGGGACCTCAACAGGGGTATAGAAGGGAGAGAAGGGGAGGCCAGGGAGGGGAGCAAAGTATATAGAGGGGCCTCAACAGGGGTATACAGTACTGACAAATAGGGAAAGGGACAGGGCAGAGAGGGACCGAACAGGGTATACCATAATGACCAATAAGAATGGGGGCAGGGCATAGAGGGGGTGGAAAAGGGAATATATTAGTGGAATACAAGGATCTTTATTTATAGACGGAAGCTGACTCAATGACATATTGACTGACCTATCACTATAGTCCATTAAGTTCAGAGTCAAATCGTGGGAAGGGGTTTAGATTTTTACGTGGGCGAAATCCAACCCCTTGACACGTCATTGTTCAAAGGAAAGTCATTTAGGACCAGGATTTTCACTATTGAGAACACGTACCATGAGTCACTCAGGATGAATTTGATTGAAGACCCTGAATGGACTGCATGGTATTGTTACTTTGACCGGACACATATTTGATTGTAGTTTAGCAACAAAAGTTTACACTCTCCCTGCCCTTAAGTTATGTCTTACATTTAGCGGGTGGATGGTGACCATGGCTGCCTTGTAAATTCCCCTCTTCCTGGACGGAAATACTTGTTCTTGTTTATAATAATTTTGTCATACAAGAGGCACTGCTATTGGGAATAGGACATGGGTCATGATCACTATGAAGGGCACACAAGGACTAAAACCGGCGTCCCACGCTAACCAATACCCCCCCCCAACTATTAGATGTCCCCTCTCCCTACCCCCTACCCCCTGCCCCCTGCCCCCTGCCCCCTGCCCCCTGCCCCCTGCCCCCTGCCCCCTGCCCCACCACTCCCACCACTTCTACCCCCTCCCCCCTTCCCTCCCGTAAGGCGGCAGGCCGCACCTACGGAGCAGCTCGCCTCCAGTGGCCGGGCGGCGGACTTTGTGGCCGGCCGTTGGCACGCTGATCACGCCAATCAACTTTAGTGTGTTTGCCGTTGAAGGCGGCCCCTGCCCACCACGGGTCGCCGTCCCCAAATATTTAGCCACAGACCCATGTGTGAAACGGCCCGGAGCGATCGGCTTGATTGAAACGGGACCCGGCCAAAGCCGGCCGGCTCGCATTGTGTCGGGCCGGCCGGCTGAATGCAAATTTGTCCGAGGTGGTGGTCAAATTGATAGGGTCAGGTGAGTTAGGAACGGGTTGTGGGGTGTGGGGGGGGGGGGCAGAGAGGGGGTGAGAGGGGGGTGGGGGGGGGGGGGTAGTGCGGGGGGTCGATCCTCAGGTACCGACCACGCCTAACCCAAGATATATTGACGCTCCTTTATATGGTCATCCTTGTGGGACACACCAAACTTTTGGTTCAAATTACTTCCTTCGGCCTTTTCTGTTGAATTATTCTGGCAAATTATTCTGATTAATTATTTACTCTCTTGTTCTCTATAGTTTTCATATAAACTAAAATTATCTATATACCGACCATACCGTTGCATTGATGAAATCAATACTTTAGAATAATTAAATATTAGGATGTATACTGGAATTAGGATCAAGTATAGTCCTTGTTTAAAGTTTGGATTAACTGTAGAGTGATAGGGCAAGCAATCCAACTAGAGACACCTCAACACCATGCCTCAAATTGGTCTGTTAAATACTGGATGGAATTGCAGATTCTATTTTATATCTGTTTTAGAGGCACTTCTTATTATCCCGTATATCATGCTTTTTTACTGATCGAGCGGAAGATTGCATATTATACCTGAAAGGAACATTGGGTAAACCCCTTAAGATACACCCCTGCACGTCACATCAAAACGTTCACCTTCCCCCTACACATCTCCGGTCGCACCACTTTTTAGACAATACGTTTTCTCCCAAAATAGGCCAGGGAATGGCTTGCGCGCTTCCCCAACACGTTCATTTGCACCGGTAATTTACAAAGACGAATGATTATGTGTGTGCTTACCCAGAAGTAATGAAGCCCTGGAGTAAGAGGGCAGTAAGTGGGCCTACTCTACCGCCCGGGACGATTCGTACCTGCTAAAGGGACACATTATAGGAAAAACGAGTTTAGGACATGAACATTCTCCCTAATCAATTATTTACTTGTATCTTCTACAAGACGTAAAATGTGTACTTGTCTATCCTTTCACACAATTTGATAGGCACGAAAGGAGTTGAATTTCAGTGATGAAAATGCGATGTGAAAAGTGTTTTACACAACGTAGGCTGTTTTATATTTTTGATTAACTACTTTCCAATTATAAAGAATGACCCCAATCTGAATTTGAACTGTAGTTAAAACAGACTTAATACTTTGCAAAACTAGCTAGTACATGGTCTTATACCTGTAGGGTGAGCAATGGGAGTATAGGAGTCGACGTATGGGAATATAGATTGTCCCAAGGTTCTCGAATCCAGATCAGAATCCAGATAACCAAAGACGTGTACCTTGCAAGATACACATAAGTTGAAAAGATGTGTGTAGTAAACTTACGTATATGCCGGCGTATATGATACGATTTCAGTATATCTAGAATATATTCTGTTTTATAACAATAACAATGATTGGCCCACTTAGACGGGCTTAAGTATATGTTTAGATATTTTAGATAGGCCTGTGTTATTTGACATCTTTAATACTGAAAACAGTTTGAAGTACACCTACAAGAGGGTTATTTTCCTATACCAAAGCAACTAAGCTTTGCATCTATGTAGTTACAAACACATGATGCTTCTGGACGCGAAATGATAAAATGCTTTATACTGTACAGCAATTGTTTTAACCATAATTAGACATTATCACTTGCTTTGGTGTAAAATATTCCTCCTAATAGAATTCAAAGAGATGGTTAATGTTACGCTTGGAGCGTTCATAACAACAACTAGCTGTTCACATATAATATAGTGAATCTAAATCCACGCCAAGAAGGTGAATCCAACAACTTAATTGTGGATCTCTGAGGACGCGAATCTTACTATTCTAAACCATGGAAATATTTTGCAAGAGACGGATTTTTAGGTCTGTGTTGCCAAGCACTACCACACCAAGTGTCAGTTACACTTAGAAGTTGCCAACAGTAACCCGCTTGACAACCCAGGTTTGTGTAGCAACCTTGGTTGTGACATCATCAAAATTGGATGTGAATCAGGAAATGTTGTGCTCCAGGGATCAGCATTATTGTGTTGTTTCCCCGGTGATCCAAAAAGATGGAGTCAGCACATGATTTTATTTTAATGTTGGTATTGGGTGGTTTCACCATAAAAGGATCATCAGGTGCGAATGTGTGGGCAATCTTATAGAATAAATTCCATTGAAGATTCCCAAATGAATTTATTTAGAAAATAAAATAAAAGTTTTGAATCTCAATGAATTTTAGAGATCTGTTGTGTTAGCAGGTCCATCCCAATATTCAAGTAATATTGGTGAATTCCCCCATTTTTAATCCATGCTTTAAATGAGATTTAGTCATGGTAGGGGGAAGATGGATGTTGGTCAAAAGTGGTAGGACTATGTCCATACACTGCTGAAGCAGTGTGTAATGTCACTGGTCAATACAGTATGGTCAAGGATAGAAATTATTTTGAACGGAGTGAGACCATATGGTATTTTCCTGGAATTAATCCATTAAATTAAGACCCAGTGGGACAACGGATGATAAGCGTTGCATCCATCGTCTTTCTTCTTTATCTCTCTCCGACTTTGCTTTTGCAGAGTCAGGTGGGGAGGATATGAAGGAGAGGACCAAGATGTTAAAACCTTTGATCAGCTTAGGTTGATCAGCCAGGCATTGATTAAAATGCCTAGCTACAGTGGTGTCATGGTTATGATTAATGTCATGAAAGTGGCCTTGGAACCGCGTCAAGATTCGGTTTTTCGTTTGTCCCACATATTGAATACCGCAATGGTTGCAAGTGATTAAGTAGACTAAATTGCTACTTTGACAGTTTATTTTAAATAATGGGGTGAACGAACGGCCATCGTGTTTAGAAATTACTTTCTGAGATCTGTTCATTAAAGGACAATACCTACAGGTGGACGGTCGATTACATGGGTGTCCACCTAGGCCAGGAAATTTGCTGGAACTGCGGGTGGAAATATTTTGTAAAATGATCAGTTTAACCAGAAGTAAAATCTCGTCCCTTTTCAACACTGATTCAAGTTTTAATTGCCCAAATGTATAGATCTCTGTCAACGTGAATTACATGATGCTATTCCTTCCCTGAATCCGGGTAGTTGGCAGTAGATCTATGCCCATTGATTCTATCGGTGTTGCAGAACGTCCGGCATTCAGAATGGCAATTTAATATGATACAGTGATACCAGACATCTATAGACGTACAGCCAGTGTGTCGAAAAACAGGTCGGTCGACCTGTTAAATAGTGAATGTGCGAAGACCGGTTCATTTTGCCATTATTCACTTCACTAGGACGACTGTGGATATGCTATGGGCAAAGGTGCGTCGTAATATAATGACACAAACATACACAGAAAGTTAAGTAGATGCAGTATTTCGACATTATCGATACAAACGTGATATATAACACCTTTCCCATGGTTAATCCCATTGCTTGGTTACATTTATTTAATGCTTTGTAGCAAGGTTGAGGTTTACTATAGGTACATAAAAGGTATTTCCAGAATTGGCACAGCTGGAACCTCCTCCCGGACATCGAGAGAAACACAATGAAAACGTTCCATATTCAATGATTATTAGTCACTGCAAGAGAGGTAATGATTATCGCGCAATAATTATCCTTCAAAACATAATTTATCTTTTTCCTAATCTATGCATACTGTACAAACTATACCTTTACTTTAAATTGTTTCCTGTTTGTATATTTGATTGTAGGGAATACTTTCGTAGTTCCTACATAAGATTCAATTTAGGGGGAAATATTAGCTTTGCTCAAAAATGGATTGTGCTCTGTATGGGTTTTTGGGAATTATTAGTAAATTAGGGGATAGAATCGATTCAGACGATACCTATTGACCTTGTCAATGTTTTACAAAATGTCCACATATAATCAGATTTTGTAGCCGTCCGTTTTAATATACACGTAGTCAAAGACATGAAAAATTTACATGAGTTTAACACTTTAGTATCAGTAGAGGCAATCGGAAAGTGGCCTCGTGGGGAAACCAACATCTAGCACGCTGTCAAATGTGAGCGTATGAAATCCATTTGCACAGATTGAACGCCGTGCTTGAGCTATATGCCAAAGGGCCGACGGGCCATTAGTTTCGGGGTCACACCTATACATCTTACTGTAACATTTACATTGTTTCAGCCGAGCACATGTGGCGTTACTACTCATTTTTGTATTTCTACAGACATCCCTGTACGATAACTTAACACAGCATAATGTACTGGATTAATATGGAATATCTCTGATAACCCTTATAATTCTAAATAGATATCATTTCGAAAAGAAACGTTTGGCTTTACATCTTGAGAATTCACGGCCCAAACTGGGCACCTGCTTAAAGAATCCCACCAGGGACCCATAGAATCTGGGTGAAATCGAGCAGCGTTAAAATCATACGTGAAAAAAGAACTTGTGTAAAATAAAGTAGGTTTGAACTTACACAGACAGACTGTTACAGTCAATACACACAGGGACCCTATCGGAAGTTGGCCTGGACGTCCCTAGTCTTGATGTTTATATTTAGCACTCGAGGTCTCAATAATACATAACTATATACATCTAGTGAGGTTATCATCACTCTGGTTATTATTGGGCCAGTGCTTCTTTCGATTTTATAATCTCACCGAGATGAATTATAAGACGATAAATGTTTGATATGTTTCTCAATGTTGATAAAGTCACTGGTGACTGCAAAATGTATTTTACAAAGAAGAATAAGAACTCGTGATATCAAATTTATCAATCGTGGATGTACCTACCTTCTTACTGACATATAGATATAATAATTTAGACCGAGGCACATAACTAGCAGTGACATACACAGCTTTAAGATCTGAGGGGTTCCAAGTAAATCTGAAGGGGTTCCATGCAAAACTGAAGGGGTTCCGACTACTTCTTTTGATATAATTCAAGACACCTCGTAACCCCCCTGGGTACGCACAGACTGTTTAGCCTATTGTAACGGCTCGAATACGTACTCGAAAGTCAAAGTAACTTCTACGCAGGGTATCATTGCATGCAAACTGTGGAGAACATAAATAAAAAACATTTGTCCAGGAGAATCATTAATCGTTATTCCTTCTTTCTTTTGCAAATGCAAAATATTTCACTTAATGTTTCTCGGTTCAAAATTTTACACACCTACCAAGACCAATTGTCCAACTAATATCAACCTATTGGTCTAAGTCGAACATCCCGTTATTATGGTGAGATCAATGTCACATAAACAACTCTCTTTACATAGGCAGAACCAAACATAACCATAGTGTTTTAGTCGGCAAAAGTCTGTGGCGGCCTGATGCGGCATTGACACTGATAGCCGATTGCGATTGCGATTCTGACACAGATAAATCATAAACCGACATAATTTGAACGGTGATCTAAAGTATGCTTCACTCTGAGAGCTTCCATATATAATTTTACTACCGAAAAGAAATCGGAATCGGGATCGGCCTGCAATGATCATGCCGCTGCCTGAATCCAGCCTACGGTCGGGTTTTCGGCATATCAAATAGCGCACCTGGAGGGGTGAGTTATAGGGTGTGACCCGTTGACCATTGTAGGGGTCACCACACTGACCACACCCCGTCCCACCTGGCCACCACCCCAACCCGCCCCTGTCAGCGCTGAGGTGTGGTCTCCGCCGCGCCTCACTAAACTCGTCAACACTACTGAGAAAGTGATGAGGTCGGCAAAAAACTGCTGACGTGCCGTTTTGTACACCAGGTGCTTCGTGGTGTATCGGCTTTGCACGCGACGTCGTGTATGCGACGTCGTTTATATAGCTGTATAACGACGTCGCCTGTATACAACACACTATGCTTGCGACAACTTTTGTACTGGAAATTATCGTGTACACAGTGGATCATGTGCAAACGAAGCTACCGTATAAAAATGCTCATCTCCATATACTACTTACATCTACCGCGTGTATAATAGAATTAATGCACGCGACATTGGCACGTAAATAATGGAGCCAATTGGGCAACGTCGCGCTTATAGGCAGGGGTCAAACAAGTATCAGCTGTAAAATTTTAAAGAGCAAAGATGTTTATTTTTATACTATTTTTCCTATATTTAACGTCAATGCGCATAAATCCAGAATGTGGTTAGGAATTGTATACGTTTATTACATATTTGAAAAACATATTCCTTTAACTGTTCAGTTACTTGCAGACTGTATATCTATCGGAATACTTAGTGACCTCACCCGGAACCTTAAAGTTGTTATTTCTTATTTGCCTTCTATCTTGTACAAGTTTAGAATTTAGTTGTATTTATATTTTGCAGCATTAAAGGCTATAGATGCCATTTTAGTAATTTTATTTGATAGCATGGCATTCCGCGTAAGTGGACTTATCCCATTCGCAAAACCCCTTCTCTTGGGAGGCAAGCCTCCTCTTGGTATCATGAGAGCAAAACGCGTTACGCAAGCTATCTATCATGTCTCACAGCAAAGATGTTTTTTGCAACAAGTGCTTCTTTTTAACCGCAAAAAAGCGCGTCCACGACTGAGTGCGGTGCGTGGGTGAAGCGGCCTAATGTTAGACCGCGCTTCGAGCTGCTCCAAACTGCTCGTTAACTCAGTGGCCTTTTGTCGTCCTCTTGTATTCTAACTATCAGCCTAGAAACCAACCGGTTTAAGTTTAACTTCTAGGTAAACCCGTAAGCCATGATGTCTTCTGATCGTGAAAGTTTTTTTTCTCTCGGAATTATACGTCGTGTATTTAAAGTTGTTTGAAAGAAACAGACCTTTATCTAAAATCCGATACTATTATTACACATGCAGTGACATAAATATTCACAATATTAGGTTATTCACCTATCCACCTACCCCCATTTATATCATATATCAAAACGGACCTATCACCCTGTATGACTCACCCACAACCCAAACCCCATTAAAACTGCCCACATAACTGAATCTCTCAATCAACACAAACATTACTCAACTGCTGCCATTAGAGGAGAGGCACACCAGGGATTGAGTTACCACCAATTAAGGTTATGGTGCAGTTGTGTTGCATTGCTTTACATCAAAATTATTTTAAAGAACTTAATTGTTCGTATAAACGGAACTCATTGTTTCGTTGTCTTTTATAGCCACATACTTTTGCTATTGATATAAACCCGAACAGTTAAAGCCTTATTTAATAATTGATGTTAAATTGCAGTTGTGTTAATTTTAAAGAGTTTATTTGCTCACCTGGACAGAAGCCCTGGCTTCTGCGTCATAGTATAGCCAAATCCATTCCCAGTGAAGTTGCGATGTAACAGAACCGTTCGGCAACCATACTTTTTGGGTGAGTCTGTTACTTAATAAGATGGCACATAACAGTAACATTACTGATGGTGAGGTTGAAACCTCACCAAATCAGAACATAGTTATAATGTTATTCTTTGGTGAGGTTAAAACCAAACCTTAACAGAACATTATAAGAACCATCTGTTTGTGTTGAAGAACATGACCAGAATGTTGTATTAACATCACAGTATAACGTCACAGCAGTAGGTTGCAGTGACGTAATTGGGAGTCATCAAAAGAATGTAACAAGAACCAATACAAAACCAACCAGAACATTGCTGCAATGTTATGATAACATCGCATCCTTGGCTGGGTTAGCTATTGATTTTTGATTTTAACTACATAAGTGACTGGTGGAAGTGCTACGTGAGAATGTTTTCTTGTTGGTAAAAAAAGAATACTTGAAGATGCGTGGGGATTTGTTGGTGTTGATATATTTTCCTCAGTAACATGTATAACGATATAGGCGTAAGACATGTTACTTCTTTGGTAACCCCATCTGACCGAGAGGCCATGTCGTTTGTTACAGATGTCATCTAAGGAACAGGGGTCAAAGAATACAGAAACACTTGATACTCCTAAAGCAATGGATCTTAACTTTAGACATGAAAATACACGGTGGATGCTTTGCCAAATTTTGACTGTGGCCTGTTTTATGAGTACCTCCATAGATATAGAGGACTAATGGTTTCCTTTACGAACTCTTTATAAGGCAGACCTCGTAAAAGCCTCTAAATATTCTGTAAAATGCCCCAAAAGCTCTGTTAAGTGGCACCAAAATCTCATGAAGGGGCACCAAAATCTCCATAAGGAATGCACAAACATCCGCATCTTTTTTCACAGTTCTCTTTAATTGTTTGTGATACAGACAACAGGTCACTGCGACTTTACACAAGAACGATTATGATTAAATATTGATGATACAGAACACAATTATTGTAAAATAAATTATCTTGTAATGTTACGATATGGCTTTGCATCAGAATTTCAATGACTAAACTCTTCTGTAACTGGCATTCATGGCTTTCTTTTGTGTATTTGAATGTATTGAGAGTATTATCACAAAACTAAATAGAAATATTTCTTAGTATTAGCATAAATAATGGAAAGTTTTTCCATGAATGTCAATGTTCCATTTAATTCAAATTCAGTAGAATGGCCTGGACTTCCAAGGTTATTCTGAAAAGCTCAGTGATAGGGCACTGGCAGTGTATGTGAGAGGTCCAGGGGTCAATCCCCTCCTCTTTTGGTACATTTGAATATGATAAAACACGAGGTTTACCAGTACGTGGGAATACTCTGAGATGAAATCTTGCACAGCACAACACAAGTCCTTGTTACCTGGAACAGCTGATAGGAATGGGATCGATGTAGCAATTGCACATTTTCTGAAGATAACTCATTGAAAGTTATTTGAGATTGAGAACTTCCAATCTCGCAAATCAATGCATGCATGGAGGGATATTACAGAGCATTAATTTATAATTAAAATATCTCAAACATTGGACTGGTTTTATTTGCATGCTGCTTTCGGTCGGTTTCGACACCCTTCTTCTTTTTTCTTTTTTTTTTTCATTCTTGACATTCCCATAAATACAGAGAACAATAAGACAATGTATAACTATGAGGAATATCCCCAAGTTTTGTTTCACTGTAGATTAAAATGTGTAGCCTCTGGCGGGACGGAACAGGCGGAACTACCGGCGGGGGCGGGGGGAGGCGGGCGGGGAGAGGACGGTGGGCGGGCTATGAGGGAGGGGCGGGGGGGAGGGCGAGGGGCGTGGTCTATAAACTACAAAATACTGATGAATGTGGTGACTTGATGGGAAAGTGGCGACAACGCGCCGGGACCACACCAAGTACCATTCCATCGGGGCCTGAATTATGCATGTCATTTCTAATTGGATGATAGGATTTCATTTTGGCGCTGCACGGCTTGCACTGGGAACATCTAATCGATATAGCCGACTAATGGCGTTATTAATGGCCGAGGACGGCGCGTGTAAACTTCCCACTTCCCACAGGTACCCGGCTAACACTGACGCTAACATCGCCGGCCGGCTCTAACTTTAAGCCCCATCCCCGCCCTCCCTCCCACCCATCCTCCCTCGCGGTCTTCCCACAACGCCTACAACCAACACAGACAAGTCCAAGATTGCTTCGTTAACAATCATTTCGATTCACTTTGAAATGATGATTCGTTAATTTTGACTCTATTAATGCGACCGAGATTCGGCGGCGGGGCTGAAAACGCCGAGCGCCCGGCGCCGTGATTTCACCTGATTTGACATTAAGTGGGGGTGAGGACGCTGTTGTCGCCGTGGAGGACGTGGAGGACGTCGCCGAGTGTCCTAATCACCCCCCCTCCTCCCTCCGCCCCCTCCGCCCCCTCCCACTACCACCGCCACGGTGCCTTAATCATAGCCGCTGGTTGGGAATGGCACCATGCGCATTAGGATAAGCCAGACGTACTTTAACCATAAACATTTACATGTATGTGTATAATCTGAGAGGTGATTATCACTGAATCATATTAAATATGCATCGTTTATAAAAGAGAGTGAATTTTAGAGGATCTGGCGGTGTAAAGTAGTGCGTACATAGGCTCGATCCTTCACATATCCGGAGGTGACTGCAATACTCCGAATGCGAAAGGTAGTTTTAGTCAAATATGTAAGTTCCCCGCTATAGAGGCCCTTCTCCATTATTTTTATTAGGGCCTGTTGTCTATAATAGATCATGTTACTATGGTCATACTATTGTTACTGGTTAACAATTGATTTCATAAGTTTATGGGAGTAGGGCTATGTGGCTAAGTATGAAGTAGAGGAAACAAGGAACATGGTCATAGATTGTTTTTTTCTCAAGATTGAACAGTACCTGTAGGCCTACTCTTGCTCGGGGGTGCTTCCCATGCCCACTGCTGGGTGCGCCCCAGGGGCGGGGGCACTTGTGCCCTGGTATAAGACCCTGAAAAGCGGAGGGGTTGACCTCAAAACTGAGAGGTATTCATATCCTTTTTAGGAAAAATAAAGGAGGGCACTGAACTACTTACATGAACAAGATAACAACAATAACCAAAAGCCAGCCTATTGATAAATTATTTCACAAAATGAAAAAATGAAAATTCCATCCGAAATTGTCTAAAGCAATTCTCCTATTCTATATATATTATATAAATACATATGTTTATTTATATACGTATGTACATATTTCATGGTATTGGGACACTCTGATCTCTGAGAGAGGTGACCTGCTAAAAATAGGCTGCCGTCAATTTAAATTCAGCAGTGGTCTTCATGAAAAAAAGTACGGGCGATAGTCTGGCTTCAAAGAATGAGTGCCCCCTCCCCCAGGATGCACCAATGGTATGATTGCGATATTTAGTGCAGTCTAGGTCGAATCACTTCCCTGGTTATAGTTGTAAAAAGGGACCCCATGGTGTATATGCATCGAGCAATCAATGAGCAGTTCACTGAGCAGTTGCTTCATCAGCTTAAATCAGCTCGTCACAAAGCCCGCCCATCCCGCCCCTTCTCTCCGTACAACGGACACACTTAACTCATTATCCCAGAACCATGTATATTTCACAAAGATAGCCTTGTTTGTTCGTTCATCCCTAATTTCCATCCCTAGGTCTGATAACCAACAGTACGGTGTTTACAGTGTACGGTAAGTGCGACCGGCTGCCTCACCGGTCAGTACCGCCGATACGTCCGCTTTACAAAAGTTAGTCGGGCTGTTTTGTCCCCAAATTAGTCTCTTGAACAGCGCCAATTGGGACTTAAAGCCCTGGATGCGGCGGCCCAAAGGGACAGTGTCATATGTAATGCACACTGCGGACAATGGGTCTTTGTGGGTGCCCCATGTCGCGTCGGGCCGGTGCCAGCCTGGCCTCCCGGATCAAAAACCCGCGCTGGCTCCTATCTGTCGAGCTGTACACAGATGGATACACACATAGCGGCGCCCAACCCACAAAACCACGCCCACACTATCCAGTCCTCATTCTTTGAACCTTTGTGGAATTAGGTGAGAAAGTGTCCCCACTAATTGGGAGTTCAATCGGCTACACCGGCCTGTCCCTCAGGAACGGAGATCGACCTGGTAGTGGCGAGTAACGCCTATTTATAAATAGACGTAACTGCGCATATATCTAAAATAACCACCCAGCATGCCCCGCCCAAGCTCTTTGTTGACACTGTCCAGATTGAGGGCTGAAACATTCCTTAGGCCAATTATTTGTCATTTAAGGTGCCTTCCATTAATAACGTACCATCTTTGGGTTATTTTTAGACCTCCACTCCACTTAAAGCTCACCCGAAAAGATTTGTTTCCACATTGTGATAGCCACCTTTAATACTTCATTGATACCTGTTTTAATGTATTTTGCTCTGTAGATTACACTCTGTGCTGAAACAATAGCTTCGGGGGTTATTTTTGTAATTGGGAAGCCAGTCTCATCATCATGGTGCGAATCTTCAAGAGGCAACCATGGGTAATACTAGTGACGTCATGTGAGGCACTGGTATCCCCCTGTAACTTAATGGCAAAATTATTCTGCAAGTAACTCAAGATATTTACGTCCAAATAGAATGAAACTCCCAGAATATATAGATATGTATGAGCTTTACACCAATATATTTTTGTTTAAATTTTTCATATGGTAGTTTTAGGTGTATGAATTTTAAAGGATGACCAATGGTCAAGCAGCAATAGGGCCCAATGCCTCCCCTTACGTCACAGCCCACTGTTCGCGCTGGGCCTCACACAGAGAGGTGCAAACAGCCTGGGCTACTGCCACATTGTACTTCACCCTATATTTAGAGCTCACACTTTGATAAGATACTTTTCCTCACGCATATACCTAATCTGATACATTTGGATAGTTTTGGGACATCTGAAATTGCCTTTTCGCGTCACCTTTAAGCATGCATTGCGCATTGCTGAAGTTTTTTACCCTGCCCCCTCAACCTTTTGCATATATACGTGGTTAATGGATGACCCTTATTATAACTTATACTTGTTTTGAAATCACTTATTTCAAAAGGTGATCAGGACATTTCAAAAAGTGATCAGGATGTCCAAATTTACCTCTCCTCAAACTATTTTGTAATAGAAACTTTACCGCTGTAAGAAGGCGGATGCACATGCACATGGTGACCACGACTGTATGCATGGGGTTCTCCCAATTTCTCCCGACTCTGCCTAAGTAGTGAAAAATCTGAAATTACATGAGGTAAATTACCCTGTTTATCCGCCAATTGGGTCTTACTTAATGGCAACTTCGTCTTGGTATTCGATGATTATGATACACCCTATATCGTTTCATATAGATGACACATACATAGGGTCTATCGTAGAGCACTGTAGTCGAAATAAGAAGTGGATGTATAATACTGCGTAAGGGGATCTAAAATCGGCTTGGTGATTACGAGCAAGGATTATTTATACACAAACTTCATCGCCCAAAACGGGGATAGGCCTTCTCAGGGGAATTTACCTTTCCGTACTTTCCATAAATAATTAAGCCGAGTGATGTCAAAATGATTGTGAGAGACGAGAGTCGCAGAACCTTGCAAATCTTTATTGTTACATTGCTCCTTTGATGGACTTGCTTTGTTCTTTACAATCGCAACTGGAATAAAATTAGGAAGATGCAGTTCAGGATAAAATATTTCCCACTTCTCTTCCCTCTCACTATCAATGCAATAACTAAAACAATATGTAAATATTTATTGGTGAGTAACACATGTCGTTTAAAGTTTCTAATGGATCTCTAAGCAAACTCAACGTGGCACTCTTGCTTTAATTCCTGTCACTATACGGCGTGTTTGAGCAGGAACCTTTCCATCATAGCCCATTTACTGTCACCCAGGTCAGTCCTGACCGTCCAGTTCTCTGCCTCAGGGTGTAACGTGTAACACCAACCTACTCCGCCGGTCTGAGGACCCACAGGTGAGGTCACACGGGGTGGTGGGAGAGATGTAGTATAACAAGTCTGGGCGTGTCACCCGACGTGGGCTGCTTCTTTCTGGATCTATAATTTAAAAATCACTCCCTATTTTGACCTCATCTGGATATCTCTAGGTGATGGTCATGCACACTGCAACGTAATCTAATGGGTTATTAAGGTCAAACAGTTGTCAATATGGTCTAAATAATTATTAAAAGAAAGGATTTGATTATTTTAACTAGGAATATAACTAGAGAACATTGTGTAGAGGACCGAATTTTGGGGCCCGCATGCAGTGTGCACCCTTTTTTTTTTGGGGGGGGGGGGGGGGGCAAATGTTACCTTTTCAAATTCATAACCAAAGCTGGTGCCTGGACTTAATTATATGCGCCTCCCCCCTCTTCTGGAATTCATTGGTCCACCTCTGGTGTGTATGTGTGTATTTAATATGGTTATTGACAGACTATTCTTTCAGATAAACAATTGACCAGCCTTTATTCGATATATATAATATGTATCCATAGATGAGTGAGTTCCAGCCTTCAATTTTAGTCCAACATGAAGCACTGATGTACTCTTTGGGAACTTGTTTCAGCCCTCTTTAGGCCTACACAAGAAACTCTTTACAGTTCTTCGTCGTATCAAAAGTGGGAAATGGAGGATCCGCATCTGATGTTAATCCCTATTGCGTTCCTCATTTCCTCATTCATTTTGGTTCTATCCAGTAAAAGAGTGAAGCTTTGGAGTGAAGCACTGCTTCGTCACCCCGTAAATACTTCCTTTTCCCCATGTTCACATTTCCAATCTTCTTTATTTTCAGTCCCAGGATGTTTGTCGTCCATAGACAACTGGTCAGATGAAGATGAAGATAGGTGAGTAAAACTTCCATTTAAGACCGATTCAGATATTTAAAGGGTTTGATCACAGCCTGATGGTATTAGGCTGCTATATTATATACCTTCTCAGAGAAGTTGCAACGTAGCTGAGCTGTTCTGCAACCATACTCTTTTTGGTCAGTCTATTACTTGATAAGATGGCATGTAACAGTTACATTATTGATGATAAGGTTGAAATCTCACTGAATCAGAACATTATTATAATGTTTATTTTTGGTGAGGTTAAGGCCAAACTATAATAGAATGTTATAAAAACATTCTGTTTGGGTTGAAGAATATAACCAGAACATTGTAATAATGTCGCAGTGCAACATCACAGCAGTATGTTGCAGTGACATGATTGGGAGTTATCAAAAGAACACAAAAAGAACTGCTGCAACGTTATAATAACGTCACATTCTTGGCTGTATTATGTTTTGTCAATGCTGTATAAGTGAAACAATCCCGATACCCCAAGTTGGAATGTACAAGGAGGCGAGCCCGAATATGGGTTGTGACGCACTTTGAGGTATAACATTACTTATGACCGGCACTAGTTTGTGATTCCACTATAACAACTTATGAATCTCAGAAATATAAATATGAAACGTATCTTAGATACTTCTTATGGATATCGGAATGCATTTACAAGTAGTAGGAAAGACGTGATAATTGCCCCTTCATTAATTTCGTTTGATGAAAGTATGAAAAACAAAATGGTGGAACACACATAGCCGGCATAGAAATGTCAGGAGTTGTAGGCTGGTACACTTCTTCTATTCCCCATTTCAGGTCTCAGTAGTCAATACTTACCTTATACCTCTCAAAAGATAAGGCTTATGCAGATAGAGGGTTGATAACAGTAGGGAGTTTCAGATCCTCCAAGGAATGACGTAACGTAAACGTAATGTATCTATTTTCATAGCTATCATAAAGTATCTAAAAAATTGACCTGCTCTGCGATTTTGGGGCTATGTGACATGAATGATGAATTTAGAACAAGGCTCAGGCTTTCTAAAAATGTAAACATCTCTTAAATATTCTGACTAGAAGCTGAGCTGTGAGCTTCTGAACATGATGGTCAGACACCTTCAACCCATTAGAATTACGATATAAATGGTAGCGACAGAATGACAAACAGCTAGATATAGAGTAAAATATAAAGTGCATTAATTATGATGTAAACAAAATACTCCCATTTATTTTCTAATGAAGATAGCTACAATCTGGTTTTTTTTTGCATAATGTAGCTTGAAAGTTCTACTTTTAGGTTTTACTAATTCTAGAATAAATGTCACTTGACCTGGTTTTGAACATGCCAAAAGAAACTTTAAAGATCAAGCATTAAGGCCAAATAGCAGTCATTTGGGGTCAATCCGCACCACTCCCATCTATATCAATTTACCATTTTGCTGTTGAGATAGAGATGCTTATGTATTTTTAGAATATCTAATCTGCTAATCAAATAGCTCCAGTTCCAATATAATGGATATGGATATAGATCATTTAATTTAAAAGACGGTCATAGAGGGCTGAGGACATGGAACGAGCTGGGAGAAAATGGACAGAAATCATGTAATATGCAGACATTTAAAGATAGGATTAAGGTGTATTTGTAAATGTTGTTGGGATAGAAACATGTATTAATATGCTATCTATAATATTGTATTCATTATCACACATGTATATAACGTCGGTCATCTATCATAGCATCGGAAGAACTTCTTGTATTTGAAGAGATGTTTCAATTATAAATAATAATTATAATAATAATTGTGTACTGGTCGAAAGAAATATGCAGGCTGTATGATGCTGATACCATACTGTGAACTACTATTAAAGAGCCTAAGACCATAGACCGTGTCATCCGCAAAGATGGTGTTGTCTATGCCGGTGGTGATGAATCTGTCTGGATAGATCATCGGTTGTTTTACAAGTCATAAATCAGGCAAAAGATGACTCTTAGCTATAGTATAATCTGCAACTCCTCATCATAACTGCTATGGGTACATTTAACATTCATGGAAAGGAAGCCATCGTTTAAAGAACGCTGTAGCACAAAGGGTAATTCCACATATATAGCTAGATTGGAATTCTAACAGTCCGCAAGGCATCAAATCAGCAAATAGCATTTACGTTGATCTAGGCCGTATACAGGGGTGCGTTCCAAACTAAGTTATTCTATGAGTAACAGGTCATATCTTTGGTCGTATGTCATTTACTACTGATTTACGACCATTTGGTTCCAAAGTACCCAATGAAGGGGTCGTCTTATATAACTATTGGACCCCCCTCTGTTCATTCTAATAAAAAATCGTTGCAAGGTGTCTCTTGTCCAGTCATAAAATCATCGTAGACAGGTGGTTTGGGAAGAAAAGATATGACACCTATTTAGGTGGTCGTAAGTCCACAGTGGTATAGACAAATTGGCTTAATTAATTAAGAAATCTTAGAAGTACATACATAAAAATTGAATGCAACAAAACTTATGTATTTTGCAACCTTTACCATTTTTCATAATTACTTCAACTTTAGTATTTTTGTTTTATAATGGCAGAAAGGCAAGCATGTCATTTACTCTATGGTTCAGGAGCCACCAGCGTTTCTAACTGTGGACTATGGCGCCATAGGTAATTAAGCCAATTATAGGTGGCAGACAGTAGGGAGCCTGGGACATTGGGGTCCACAGGTCAGGGGTCCTGAGATCATTGTCATGCATGAGTACTCTCGATTCAATTCTTTACTGCACTATAATGTTGTCATTTTCATGTTATCTAGCATAAATTTTGTATCTAATGAAAGAACATCTCATGATTTAATTTACTGTATAACATTTTGTTAAGATTTTTCATTCTTTGGTTAATTATCTATATTTTTTAACTTACTTATAATTTTCAAGACCACAGGGGGTTAATGTGTCCTTCAGGAAATATGCACCATGCAAAAGAAGTCTTGATACGACGTGGACCCCCTCCGTAACTATCCACCTTGCAATGTCCGTATGCAAATTGACTTCAATGTCGCAGGGACATACGGTCTGAAACGCGGTTTACTTTGGAACGCACCCCAGGATAGCATTTGGCAGGTGTACGAATACATGCCGCTATGACATAATATCAATTATACTCTCCTGGACAAGTAAATAATTCAAGATGATTTATTGATTATTTTTCGCTTATTTGAACTTGCGTAAAAGAGAAACCAGGAATGTCCAAGAACTTCGGAAGGGTAGTTGTACGCAGTTACTGGTGACAAAAGGATAATGTTTTGGGAGTAGTTTCAGGAAGAAACCCATCAAAATTTTGCGGCTAGATTGTCTCAATTTTGTTGGAAACCTATGGATATTGAAGACATCATAATAACACTGAAAGCTATTCTTCGTATCTCCTAGCTCCTTTAAACATAGCATTCTTTCATAAAGGTATTTCTGCTATCGTGGTACTTCGATATACACTTACACAACTTCCAGCAGAGGTGTAAGCTTATGTCAAAATGCTACGATAGCAGAAACACCTTTTATACCCCATAATTATTCCAGCCAGGGTATCCATACGCCCCGGCCATTTGTGATTATGTGGTGAAATTTACCATGACACATTATGTAGCACTGCGTATATTTCTTGAAATATATTAGTGAAGAGAACATGGTTTCACTCACAATTCTGAGTGGGACAGATTGCTGATGCCATCGTCACTAGACCCACGCAGGATCACTGATAATCTCAGGGGTCTAATTGTTAGTCAATTGTGACCAACTTTGTAAGTCAAAATCACATGCACATGTCTGAGATTAAAAGTAATTACTCACAACAAATCAGGTATCACAAAATGGCTGCTTTCTGTTTACTCGAAGGTTATGATGTCACTTCCTGTCAGAAACCTAGTCAATTTGACTATCATTATTAGTCAATGTGACTAACGTTGATGATTATGCCAGAATTCACATTAGTCGGGATGAATAACACACATTTGACCATGGTATGTGACTATGTCTCCTGTGCCCAGAGATTATCAATGATGTTCACTAAGTGACCAGTCTGTGTGTGAGAGAGGTGGTCATCTCCGAGTCAAGTTTGGTCCTCCTGAGCCTAGGGGATGAGGAGGGTTGAGTCTATGCGTCTTTGAACTGCCCGCTCTGGATGAATAAAGAATAGAAGATCTCTTACAGTACAAAATATGTTTGCTTCCATGACCATTATACCTCTGTCCTCCGCATTTGTGAAGTTACTACCTCCAAAACTTATCAAGTATCTGACCAGCTTTAACATCATTTCAGTTTGATTTTCCAAGATCGGCTGGTAAATTCATTTTTAAAACGGGTACAAATAGATGTCCGAAATATGATTGTAGTCAGTTTTTTTGTGGGTACTGTTTATTGGAATGTATTGACTGAAAAAGAACAACTATCTGATGATATATTTATTTTCAAAGCCCATATTATACAATCAAACAGGTTGTACAAGGATTTACCTTGAAATTGAGGTGTGTGTGTATGTATGCAATCGACATTTATTAGATATATATCTAAACAATAAATGTGTTGAATATGAAATGAATACGCATGAACGTAGTAACTCTAGGCAATAATGCTGTACAAGGATTGCTCTGCTGAATGATTGTTATTGTATTTATGTATGCAGTAAGCTATTGACGTATTATACTTGATACTATCTTCGGGAAGAACAGGGGAAACCCAGAAGTTGAAGCTGATTTTGAATTAAAAAGAAAGAAAATCTATATCAAGAAAATGATACACTATGACTGATACAGCACACTTAAAGCTCTTAAGACGGTCGTTAAAGAAAACATTATAGCATTGAATGGAAACATTACTGTTCAGCCTACAAGTCATAGACCTATCAGATCCCCCCCCCCCCACCCCACTTCTACGTCATTCCACTCCTGGGCCATGAAACTGAGCCTCCAACCCCCCCCCCCCCAACTCGCCCACTCCCACATCCCTCCCCAGAGAACACAGGTCCTGCCCCCTCCACGCCCGGCGCCCGACCCCTGCCATGTATACACAAACTCTGTCCATCACTTCCATTAATATCGCCCGGCGACATTTTAACCTGCCCTAACGCCCGCTCAATATTTCAAGCAAGGCAAACAGGACTGTATCCTCTGCCAACACGCAGTCAGGGCCGGCGTTTGCTCCCTGTCGGAGGCCGATATGTGAGACTGTGCGACAGGCGAGGGGGCTTAGAGGGGTAGGTATGAAACATTACAACGGACGGAATAGTTGATATATACACCTGATCCTGACGTGTCAGAAATAGTTGTATTGGGAACTAAACAGAGTCTAAAGGGGACTAGGCCTATTGCGATATCAAAAATTTTCCCCTCGGTCAATCACCTTTGACATAATTTATTAACCTTTCTTTATTCAAACCTTACCATAACAAAATCAAACTGAATGCGCAAAAAAACAAGTGGCTTGTAAATTCATATGGTGGAAACCCTATGCAATATTCTATTTCAAAAATTATTTTTCATGCAGAACTTTTATAAAACAAACTCTATATTGCAAGTAAAATATCATTCCATTTTCAATAATTATATAAATCTGAAACAGATACTTTCTGACTCCTAGGTGATTCTTTAGCTAAAGTCCCAATAAGTTAAATTGCACTTCTTATTGTTAAAGCGGGGGGCAAATCTACCTTCACTGAGTACGGAAATGTCGCTGACTTTCATAAATGTATAAAATTGATCATAACAACGGACCAACGGTAGTCCCCAGCCATTGGTGAATAATTCACATATTGCTCAGACAACCAATTTGTGTTTTTCTGGAAATTTTCATCTGCTTATGAAAAAATTGGCATTTCATCCTGGGCAGAAATGATAATAGCTCTTGGTCTCCAATTATTGAAAATGTTCATTTTCGGTTAGCCTGCTTTCCAATTCTGGAAAGGCCTTTTGATGTGGAGAATGAAAGGCAATGGTTTTGTCCCAGACAATTTTGGGTCTTTTTATGAGGAATGCTCTGTGAAAAGTAAGGCCGCCAATGACTCTGACAAGATTACCTTTTACTAATTGATGAATCTGAAGCTTTTCATTTGTCGTGCACTGAGATGATAATAACCAATCGCTTCCCCTGACACCAATTGCACTGCTAGATTTTGTCTACTGAATACAGTTCAATACAGTTCCCACTACGTTCTGCAGATATTGGGCTTGTAATACGCCCGATGTTCACGATGAGATCACAAAAATTTATTGACTGTAGGCCTACAAGCAAAGTTTCCTATTGTCTAGTTTAACGCCATGAGATGATATATATCATAACTGCACCTTTGCTTCTATTGAAATTACGTATATGAACTTAAATTAAATGCATGCACTTGGATGTCATAATTGTTATCTCTTAGAAAAAAAAAAAAAAAATTATAATACCAAAATCGTCGTCCATAACACATAGAGTCCGAGGACGCCTAGTATTTGTCCAATAGTAGTGCATATATCTCCAAAAGTATTCCGACAATTGTTGCCTAGTACCTGATACCAGAGAGTTTTCCTTTCCATATACGCGCCATTCTTTCAGTTCTGGTCAATCCACCTTTTTACTCCTTGATATGCAATTTGCATTTGAGCTGTATATAAGCGTTGGTACATGAAAACCCTTTCTATGTCTACATTATCAGTGCACTCCCAAAACTTATATAACAATTATCTAGTACATCTAATACCCTTGCGAGACTAAGGGGACGTTTCACACTGATCGTAACTTTAAGATCGTATTTTTAGTTAAGATATTTTGACTTTTTCATTATTGAGTTTCATACTTAAGATCTTATGTTCCTGTTGTTAACTATAGTATTAGAGTTTAGATTTGTGATTATTAAGATCAGCTTATCTTTAATTTTGTGAGATGTTAGAAACTCATTTAAGATACACCTAGTGTGAAACTCGCCCATACTGCCTAACGTTACTCACTACCCCCGAATGCACCACACCATGCGTCATGGGGTACTAAAACCAAGGATAATTCCTATTCATTTCGAATATCTGCCAAAATGAAAAGCAAGGGTATCACAATCAAAGGCGTGTAGCTCTGCAGCGCATCTATTGATGTACCGTGATTTCATAAGGAAGGGAGGGTTTATATTACATTGTCTTTACGTAGGTGGTCTCTGATTAAATGAACCTGTGGTTTCATTACGTGTATATGATCAGACAAACTCTAGAAATTTAAAGACAACAAAGCTATTGCTGTCAGCGATTTTGTCTGTTGTGCGAACGGCCTGACGCATATCAACCTGACACCCCTATGTTTAGTAAATTATGTAACGGACTTGATTACTTATTATATGGGGCAATTTCCTATTACATCATCTAATAACCTAGTGTAGTAGATAACACTATTTCCCAAGTGTTCTAAACTTAAGATTAGGATTTTCAGATCATCATTTCAAAGTACAATTAATGTACAAGTTCATGTACACGTTAAACCTTGTTTTCACCATTGCCATTTTTATTTGGTTTACATAGTAAATTCGTTTTGACCTAGTAAATACTAAAATATGACAAACACTGTGGAACAGGAGTACAAGAATTGAATTCAGGTATCTAAACGAATTTCTTTAAAAGAGATAGCTTTGATGTGGCGCTATATTTTACAAAAGAACCCATGGTTAATAGGGAGAACACATAAGGGAGGTGGGATTTCAATGGAAGACACTCTGACAATATATTTCCGTCAAGGTTATCCCACCCTGATGAAAGTATTGAACATTGACGATACCTCCCCCCCCCCCCCTAAAAAAAAACGTTTTGTGGTGTCTGTTTTCTTAAAGTCGGCGACCCTTTCACTGCAGTCAGAGCGGAAAACGACTCCTATTTTAGGAAGGCACCGTTTTTAAAGGGGGCCATACACCTTAAAGCCTTGTTTCCATCAGCCGATTTTACTACCGATTTCAAAAATCGGCAGTGGGAAAATTGATTTATCATGAACATGTTATATATTAGAAAGGTTTTTTAAAATTCTCTTTCAAATGTTATGTAAAATGTAAAATATTTTGTTATAATTCTAGTTAAAATTAATAAATTACCAAATAATCTGCAGTTAAATCGGTTGGTGGAAACCAGGATTTAGCGACCAATGATGTCAGGGTGTTACTTGTCGAGCAGGATTTGATGATGGAACCTTTAAAAGCATGCAGGGAAATGGTAGATAACTAGAAACATTTAGGAGAAAAACAGACATAAAGGGACAGGTAGACACACACGCGAAGGCAGGCAGGCAGGTATTTATATATCTATCTATAGTAAGGTAATAAGGAGGCATGCGGCTAGACATGCGAAAGATGAAGACTGGCACTTTGTGAAATTCGACCTTTTTAGACATGTAATTATTTAAATGGAACCATTGAGGTTCATTAGAGACTTAGGGTAAGTCACCTTTCCAATGCCTTTGCAAGATCTTTGATGAATTTTTAAAGGTCACATGAAAAAGTTTTGGAAGGGTCTTGTAAAGGTGACCTTTCCATTACCTTTAGCCCACCCCAATGGCCCCATTTACAGAAACTTAAAGGTTTTTTTTGTGCAGTGTGATAGCCAGGCATCAGGGGATAAGGTCCAGTAAAGCACGCAGTCAAGGAATAAGAAGACAGGCAGCCGGAAATGTAGTAGACAAGGAGACAAGCAGCCAGACATGTAGGAGATAGGATGGCAGGCAGGCAGGCATGTCGGCAGGCATTAAGAAGACAGGCATAAAGGCATGTAGGGGATAAGGTGGCTGATAGCAGGGGTTCAAAAGATGAAAAGGCAGGCAGCTAGGTGGTAGGCATGCATTTTTTTTTTTTCTTTTTTTCTTTTTTTTTTTTTTCTTTTTCTTTCTTTCTTTCTTTGTTTGTTCATATGATGTTAGTTCTATGTTTGTTTTTTGTTCATATGATGTTAGTTCTATGTCTTTTGCCTATTGTGTTTTTGCTGTTGTCTCTGTCTTAATAAGTAGTTGCTGATTTCATGTGAAGTGTCATGCTAAAAGTGAAATCACTGACTGAAAACTAGTCAGTGATCAAAGTTCGAAAGACTTTGCGGATTTTGATTTGTTTTACATGACGTGATTGGACATTATGGTGACTTAATCCTTCCAATTTATGCAATTACTAACTGAAAATTAATCAGCAGCTGATGGTATTGTACAATTTTGAATTATGATATAAAAGGTAAAGCACAACTTTGATTCTAATATTTTTTACATTTTTTACATTTTTTACATTTACTATTACAGTGCTGGGAGCACACATATAAACAAATCTCACACGACATTATTCTAATTCACTCACTACGACATGGCCCTCTCACCGATTACGGCCACCTATTGGTCTATGCCGTCTCTCCTGGGCCGGGTTTACCTCCGCCTTGGACTTTTCTCTCCAATTATTCACCAACTGTTTCATTGTTATATGATGTGTGTCTGCCATCATAAATTACTGTATAATGAGTCTATTCAATCAAAGTGCATCAGCTGTATCAGCTGTATCAGCTGAAAAGGGGTTGAAAATAGTTCATATAAACTGTCGCAGTATCTTTAAGAAACTATCTGAATTAGAACTTCTGTTCAATGATTTTGATTTTTTGTTATGTTCTGAAACATGGCTTGATGATAGATACTGCGATGCAATGTTGTCTCTGCCAGGGAAGAGTATCTATAGGCAAGATAGAACGTCATACCTCTCATCTAATCTTTCGATGAAACGGGGTGGTGGTGTTGCGATTTATGTCAGCTCTAAATGGGTACCATTTACCAGTACCGATAAGAGCTTAACATTTGTTTCTAAGGATATTGAGATAATAACCATTAATATCCGCAAGCCCAATTTTCGAAGATTATCAGTCTCTTGTATATATAGACCACCAAAATCTGATATGAATAGCTCCATTGCTGAAATATCAGGGATTTTGAATAACCTAAACATGCTTGACCAGGAAATATGGATAGCCGGGGACTTTAACATGGATTGGAATAAGAGGAACCATAACCAATTAAAAGCCTTGAAGTTTGCTATTAAAAATAACAATTTGAAACAATTGATCAAAGGCATAACCAGGCCTTTGGTAACAGGAGGCACATGTATTGATTACATACTCACTAATGCTGAATTTATTTCGTCCAGTGGTATTCTATGTGATCTAATATCAGACCATCTACCTGTTTACGCTGTGCGAAAGAAATTCCGAAACCAGCATATAAGAAGGGAAATAACATTTCGTGATTATAAAAAGTTTGATAGGGAATCATTTGAAAATTTAGTCCAGAATTATGACCATGAAGCATTTGGTAGTAGTGATGACCCAAATCTGCTCTGGGATATTCTGTACAGCAATATATATGAGACTCTTACTGTTATGTGTCCAATCAAAACCAAAAAGGTCAGGATTGACACTCCACCATGGCTGTCACCTGAATTGCGTGAACTAATGAATGATCGGAACTATTATGTTAATAAGGTGAAGAGAACAAGTGGTGAGTTATATTTTTTTATATCACGGTTTCTTCGCAATAAATGCAATAAAATGATAATTAAAGCAAAAGGTGATTATATCAAGGGGAAATTAAGAGAGAATAAGCGTGACCCTAAGAAATTTTGGAGGGAAATTAACTGTATCTTAAATCCCACCTTTGCTGTTGACTTACATTATAACCTTCTTGATCCTGATACAAATAATCTTGTAGAGCCTGGCCAGGAATGTAATTTGATCAATAGTTATTATGCAACTGTAGGAGAGAAAATTAGTAATGACTTGAATGCTTACAGCCCGTGGAACCATGGTATAAATTTGGATAGAACACATCATGATGAAACAACTCATGTGTTCCCTGAAGTAACAATCGATGAAGTTAAAACTTTGTTAGTGGAAATTGATGTAACTAAACCAAGTGGTTACCACAATATTAGCACCTATGTTATGAAAATAGCTATGTTGAGTTTAGCGCAAGAGGTTACTGTTATTTATAACCAATCACTGAAATTATCAGAGTTCCCTAGAGACTGGGCTTTTAGCTCAATCACCCCGATTCCAAAGACAGGAGATCTGCAACGGTTAACAAACTGGAGGCCAATTGCAATAGTCCCCTTGCCTGGAAAGATCATGGAAAGAATAGTTCATGCAAGGCTATTAAACTTCTTTACTGATAAAAATATATTGCATTCAAAGCAATTTGGTTTTATCCCAGGTGGTTCTACAGCTGCTGCTATTATGACATTTACTAATGACCTTCTCCTAGCTATGAATCGCAGTGAAGTAACAGGTGTAGTATTTTTTGACCTATCAAAGGCGTTTGACAGTATCCACCATGGTCGACTTTTGCTAAAACTGGCAAATCTGGGTTTGGACACTAGATTTATAGCTTGGCTTGAAAGTTATTTGAATCGTAAACAACATACGGTATTTAACAATAAAACTTCAGTTAAGATACCAATTTCTTCAGGAGTACCACAAGGATCAGTGTTGGGACCACTCCTGTTTGTATTTTATATAAATGATTTATGTGTGAATATCAATAATGTACATATTATACAATATGCAGATGATTGTGTCATGTACTCATCAAATCGAAATTTGGTGGAGGTGGAACATAAAATGCAAATTGATGTAGATATGTTCATAAATTGGTGTAAGATTAATAGGTTAAGAGTAAATGTTACAAAAACAAAATGCATGTTAGTTGGTACCAGGCAGAAATTACGAAATTGTAGGGTGTTCAATATTCATGTGGATGGAAGTAGGTTAGAAAGTGTATTAACGTATACCTATCTTGGTGTGACTATTGATTGTGAATTGACATTGAAAGCCCATATCCAAAATGTTTATAGTAGAGTGCATCGTAAGATTTTTCAATTGAGTAAGATGAGAAAGTATTTGACAAAATTTGCGTCAATTCAAGTGTACAAACAAGCAATTTTACCAGTTATTGATTATTGTGGTTTTCTAACTAAAACAGGATCTAAAAATGACTATGAGCACCTACAAACGCTCCAAAATTGGGCTCTGCGTATTTGTATGGGTTATCCCCAAGGAAGTTTACTTTCCCGTGCTGAACTGCATGCAGAATTTAAGCTGACTGGAGTATCACAGCGGTGGGACAACAGCTACTCTGCCTCATGTACAATTGGTCTCAAAAACCAGAACTTATTGATAGGCCTCTTAGGGCTAATCGCAGTGCCTCCAAAAAGAATTTTAGAATTGGGAAACTACAAAATGAAAAGTATATAAAATCTCCTTACATAAGGGGGTCTAAATTATGGAACATGCTTGAAAATACAGTCCAAAAAGCAGAGAATAAATGTATGTTTAAGGCCCAAATACATAAGCGTTTTATGGTTTACGACGAGAACTATTAATGTTTTCTATGGATTATGTTATATTAGGATGTGATTGATTGATACTTGTATACCAATGTCTATGAATTCCAGATATGGTTATCTGAAATTTAGTCATTACATGTATGATACTGATTTGCTTTATGTGATATCTGTTGTTCATGTGCTTGAAATGGCTGACTGAAAACTAGTCAGACATATATAATGTGATATACTCCATCTTATGACCTGTATACTATCATAATATAATTTCTATCCATGTGTTTGGCCATGCTGTACCAAGATCGGCCATCTTGGAAGATCAAGGTCTAAACCTTGAAAGATTTGCTTTGGAATAAACCTTATAAAAAAAAAAGTGGTAGGCAGGCAGTGGAGACACCATTCTTCTTAGAATTGAATATGGTAGTGAATGCTGACATCATAAACAATGACAGCCAGACATGGAGGAGATAGGGAGGCAGTCAACTGGGCACGTAGAAGATGAGGTGGGAGTTAGCAAGCCTTATAAGAGATAAAGTGCCAGTCAAACAATCATGTAGGAGATAAGGACACAGGCAACCAGATATTAAGGACATAAGGAGGCAGCAAGTCAGAAATGTAGAAGATAGCCCTGGATGCAGTCAGAAAGACACATAGAAGTGAGCAAAAAGGCATGTATGATAATGTTTGGAAGGAAGCACGGTTCGTTTTAGAATTGAATAAGGTAGTGAATGCGGATATAATAAACAATACACTTTCAACTTCGTTCTTTCAAGCAAGCTTAATTCAATTTTACGGACCGTGATTGCGCAAGGTTTCTGATCTGCCATCCATCTGTTGTAAGTATCTTTGGAAACTAGAAAGTTTTTTGAAGGATAATCAATGTACGTAACTTTCGGTTGTATCAGTTCGAGTACACAAGTGTTTGGTGCATAGTAATCCATATATCTACTATACAATCCTACAAAGACAAAAACAATAGCTTTGGAAAATGTGTTCCTTCTGTTTCGATAAATATTACTAACAGATCTAGAAACACCCCAGAAGCAATTGTACTGGGCATTGTTCCATAGAATACACACCCAGCCCCTCGGATTGCTCCGAAATATGACACGCACAGCAAATGAAACGTCTCCATAAAATATAGAGGTGGCATGTAAATGACATGTCACCACGTTTTAGTACAGCATCATGCATATTTCTACTTGTTCTACTAAAACGCCGCGCCCATACCCGTCACCAGGAGAATCACTGACGCCACTTTAAGAGCAATCCCTCTCTGATGTCTGTAAGGCTGGAGCCCGCCCCTCTCCACCTGTCACCTGTAATCTTAACCACTTAAGGACAGACGAGAGTCTTTTTAAGGCCAACACTTGCCACTCCATTTGATCAGATATCATTATTTCATTCCATGTGTCATTTATATATAAATTATGTATACATACTTGTACATAAGAGAAACCAAATAGTGTAGTATGATATGGTATGCAGGAGCGTAAAGTTCTGTTGATCCACAAAAAGTCCACTTTCTTTTCAAGCAGTCAGCAACTTCAATGTCATCACTATGAAATTCTTTATATTCTAATATAAGTTAAGTTCCACGGCGCTACGTGGTGTTGGTATGGTATGGTTTATTCACGATTCAATGAGAATCAACGTGGTGAGCATATCTAAGATATTCATTATACCGTATCTGTATTAATTAATATGATCAGTGACCAAAGACCAGGGCCGGCCTCCTACTGGACCTACCCACTGCAGAGCGAAAATGGAGTAATACCCATTTGTTTATGCCCATAACCCGCATTTACTTGGTTTTACACAAGTTTTATTTACTTAACTTTAACAACAAAATGAAGGCAGGGGCCGGGCGGCAACCCTTCTTCACTACATTGCAGGTTACTGATCATCCTCCCGGTTTTCCTGTATTTGGTGTAGCCGTTTCCCAGTAAACTGCTGATACCTGATGGTCCGGTCTCTCACTCATTGAAACTGACCAATAGGGAGGCCAAACAGACCAGTGGAAAGTGTTAGGTTAGAAAAAAAAGTAGGCCAAGCAGTCACCTGTGGGTGGGGCCAGGTCAGTTGGTGCATGGTTAGCATATCTCAAAACGGCCATCAAGGAGGCCACAAAGTAGCCAGTGGATGGGGGAAGGCTGGTTGGTTTGGTAATTCAATGTTCAAAACGGCCAATATGGAGGCCAAGTATTCGCCTGTGGATGAAGGCAGGTCAGCTGTTGATATTGTATAAGCTATGCTTTAAAACAGCCAACATGGAAGCCAAGCAGTCACCAGTGTGTGGGGTTAGATCAGTTGATATGGTAAACTCTGGTTCTAAACAGTCTACATGGAGGCCAAGCAGCCACTTGTGGGTGGGGTGGGGTTACTTGATATTGTAGTCTCTAGATCAAAATGGTCTACAATGAGGCCAAGCAGTATTCAGTTTGTGGGGGCAGGTCAGTTGATATGTTAAGCTATGGCCAGCAAAGAGGCCAGAAAGTAACCGTGGGCAGGGTCATGTCGATTGATATGGTAATCTATGGTATAAAACAGTCAATAAGGAGGCCAAGCAGTAAACAGTATGTAGGGCCAGGACAGTTGATATGGTAAGCTCTGGCTCAAAATGGTCCACCAGAAACCCAAGCATTCACCTGTGCATGTGGTCAGATTAATCGTTACGGTAAGCTATAATGGTTCAAAACAGCCAACGAAAAGGCCAACCAGTCACCGGTGGACTGGGTTTTGGTTAGGTGTAGGCAGCCACGGATCCAGAGATTTTCAAAAGGGGGCGGGGGGGGGGGGGACTTGTCACACGGGCCATTATGCAATTAGAATATGGTTGGCTTCTTCTACCTAGAATAAGTCATCATGCCCAGCCGTTCTACATCTAATTTTCACTCCAGTCAAAATCAACTGTTACTGTTTAACAGTCTTGGTTAAATCTAGTTCATCCTTCGTGCCGCCCATCTCGATATACAGCTGGCCTTAACTATTTCAAACTAAATATTGTTAGTTGCCTATTAGCAATGCATACAGGGAGGGGGGAGGTGTCCTGCTCTGCTTTACAAAGACAAAATTAATACTGAGAAAGAAAGTGTGGAATATATCGATTCTTTAGATCAATCAACAATGTTTTTATAAGATGTGAACTGTGATGTTGTTGATATGTTAAAACCAAAACATAGCAATTAATTGCCTAATAATGATTGCTTACAATTAGAGATTGAAAGTTTAATGAGAGTAAATGCATACTCAGTATTAAGGTAATTGGGAGATTAGACCTAATAAGTTTCACCGGCCTCATTCAATGCGATGTGTTCATTGTGTT
Organism: Lepidonotus clava; assembly: GCA_936440205.1. Lineage (NCBI taxonomy): Eukaryota > Metazoa > Annelida > Polychaeta > Phyllodocida > Polynoidae > Lepidonotus > Lepidonotus clava. The sequence continues at coordinate 19,495,265 of OW387136.1, read as the reverse complement.
TTTCTGGGTGTCCCGTTAGTAGTACAGAATTATGCCATCATCAAATTAGCTAGCTATTTAATAAGGATCCTATGGAAGAAATAGAATACTTTGATGACACTAATCGGCCGACATCAGCAATCTGACTATTAACGATTGTGACTATGATAATTTACAGTGTATATAACGCAGTTGAAAGATACATTTCATCATTAGTCTAACGATCTCTGAAATCTTAAATTATGCATAACGCGTCAAGGAACAGTTAGGTTCATCGCAAAATACGTACACACAGTTTGATACTTTCGATCTAGTCATGGTATGTCATGTAGTTTCAAAATAATCATTTTTCACCATTCCATGTTATTCCTGTTTTTGTAGGGACGCGGCGGGTGCGGTGGAGGGGCCGGGTCCAGAGGCCCTGTCGCCCATCCTCATGTGTTCGGTGCTGCGGTGCCGGGGGATGACCGACGAGCGCCGGCTGCGGGCCTGCCTGGTCCGGCGCTGCGGGGGGTACCAGACGTCCGACGAGTCCTCCAGGGCGGCCGCCGGCGGTCACCAGCAACGATCGGCAGACGAGTACGAAAACTGCGTACAGCAGAAGTGCGGCGCGGCCCGCGAGGGCCTGGAGCTGAGGGCGTGTGCGATGAGTCGGTGCTGGCTGGGCGAGGGGGGCGAGGGGAGGGCTGCTCCAGAGGGGGTGAACCATCGGGTCCACCGCCCGGAGGGGGTGACCGCCCGCCGCCGGCTCGCCATGCAGCTGGCCAAGAGGCGCGGCCTCAAGGGGCTCTGGCCCGACGAGTTCGAGACGCGGGTTGCTGAGAGGGCGCTCTGGCCCGACGAGTACGAGACGCGCAACGCGGAGAGACGCCGGGCTGCGCTGGCCGAGGCCGAGGGGGTGGAGGACGAGGAGGAGGAAGAACACGAAGAGGAGAAGGCGCTGGTGAGAAGGGCCCGGTCAGAGACGGTGGCCAGCACGGACCCGGCGGGGGAAGGGATGCCCGCCGCCCCCGTCAAGAGCGAGTTGAAGTCGGTGAAGAAGCGATGGAGCACGCGCCTGTGTATGGAGTCGCACTGCAAGAACGCTCACAGCAAGGTGCAATACTTCATGTGCGGCAAGGCGTTCTGCCACAGATGACGTACTTCTCTGACGACCGTATGCGGCTGCCGTTACGTCTCCAACAGCACGTCGGCTCTATTCGTACAACACGTCAATTAAACCATGCAGTGATACAATCCTACTTTACTCCTTCTCCTATTCCTTATTATTTCTGTTAGTTCCGCCACAGAGAATAGCAGGAACCCGCTTCCCTTTCATGAATATTTGGGAAATGATTAATATAGCATACAAGTATCTTGTCATATTTCTCTTAAGCTTCGTTACCCCCATGTTAATGCTAGCGGATACTGTATGAAATGCAATCGATTTTCTGCTTTTACCCAATAGGGATCATCAGTACCTCACTATTTATATCCCCCTTGACTTTGTTAAACTACATGTACATTCTATCACATAGGCACAGATATAGACGGACATGATATATACGTTGTTATTAGTATGCCTAATCGGATACATTGATCAGAATACGTACTTCTTCTTTTATTGGAGCACTTCTTTTTCTGTACGAACTCAAATAAAACGGATCTTTCTTAATAAACTGTTCACCCACGCATGCCTGTACACAATTTTGCTGAAGTAGATGTCTTTCCCATAATAATTATGAAGTGAGTGTTCGTCAGTGTAATCTCTTGTTAAGTAAAGACTGTATAGACTTGAAGATGCGCAGGACGGGGCTGGGTAATCAAACTGTATTGTCACTGAGGGTGTTGTTCGCCGGCGGGGGTTATGTAGAACGTGACTGAGGCGTTGGCCCTCAACGTTGGCGACACTTTTATTCCTGTATGTCGTTTACTTTACAACAGAATCATGAGTTACAGTAAAACATGAATCAGCAATAGTCTCTGATCGAATAATTTGGCCGTTCAAATAAAAAGATACGTTTAGAACTGTGTAACACTTACATGTAATTTCTATTTGCTAACATTGAAGACGGATTTACGTTTTAGATGCTTTTTGTGATATTTCCAATCTAGGGAATGTCTTCCATATCCATACGTGTTTTTTGCACCAGGGCGATCTAATCATACCGGCAAATACATCACTATGTGCTGAAGGTCTCCTTCCTTATAAAGGGAACATTCGGCAGACCAATCAGTCGCATGTTACTTAGGTCTACTTAGGTCTACTTAATAATATTCATTTTCTACTACAATGCCCAGCATTTCATATCAAAAAGACATCGTTCCAGATGCCCAACAGCCAATACCCTTATGCGGCCACAATCCAGCTCAATTCTTCCACTTCTTAAACCTGCCATAAATATGCATTTCACTATACTACTCACAACCTAGCACAAAGTATATATACGTTAGGTTTGTAGACTACTATCAGAATTTAATATCCAATTTATTAAAAACAATGTCCGTAAGGCTCACTTTCAATTATTATACTTCTAATACTATTAGTCTGGGGGAAACATGACAATGTGCACTTTAGATTTAAATAATTGGAAATGAAGTAAACGTAATATTCACCCCTCATCATTGAAGCTGGAAAGCATATACTATATGATATGGCCTTATGTGAATCCAACAACTGATGCTTCGAAGCCAGGAGAGATTCGCCGACAGTGACAAGTCCTCGTCCAATCAAATTCCCCAGCAGAGTGCACCAATCGGGGACCAGCTTTCAACAACACACTGAACACCTCCGACCCCCAACGGGGCCCCATTTTATCTCTGTTGTTTCTTGCTTTCAGGGCGGAAGTATCAAAACCAAATTGATTTATGGCTTTGTCATTGGGGAAGCGATTGGAGAGATACACGTGACCTTACGTCTCGTGACCTCTCGTCCCCAACCACGTGATCCGACGTCCCACGAGACTTCCGGGAGTGGCATATAAAAGGGCGTCGGGCCGCTCCCTACCTACCACGGCCCTGCCCCTTGAGGTGGCCCTAAAACAACTTCCGACGAGCTCTGGCTTGTAATGATTTATTCAGAAGGACTGGTTGCTTTATTCATGCATTTCAATTTGCAGTGATCTGACAGATAACCAAATTCACAAAAAAAAAAAGGAATTGATCTGATTTTAGAAGGATCCTATAGCGTCAATGTAGTTCCTTTTTATAACACGGTTGAGGGTAATTCCTCTTGAAGTATGGAGTAGGTCTCACTACTGAAGTTAAACGGGAATAGTCGGCGCATTATGAATGTATGAAGTCTCAATAATGCGTTGAAATCCTACAGATCATGATATGGTTGCACGATGCTATTCTCCATTATCTATTTGCTCCTGATAGGCCTATGATGAATAGATAAATTCTACACAAGGAACACCAGATTGCAGGTACCTATTCACCTATTCATAGTGCCCGTGCTTTTTCAGAAATTGCTTCAAGACCTTTTTAAACTCTATTTAAGAAAATGTGAGACTTCTTGGCCGCTTGATGAGAAAAGTTCTGACACATATTTTGAAATACACATGATCTGCATTTCATATAGTATTATTTCAAATGATCTCTTATCTTCATTAAGAAATCAATTTAAGATTTTTTTAAGGACTCTTACCATATAACTTTTAATTTAAGACCTTTGATTTAATCAATTTAATTCAATTCATTTTAAAACATTTAAAGACTTGCATGGGCACCCTGCTATGATTTAACCGACCTTTACAATCAACGAATGACAAGTTATTTTCATTACCAACATTGCGAATTAAACACTTTTTGTAGTTTCTGCTATACATAATTTTCAAACTAACAAAAGCTCTTTATCTTTGCTATCTCTTTACAATTATTTAAAGTTAACTATCCATGTTAACCCACAATGATGGCCTAGTTACCATTAGAAAACAGTCAATTGGACGAAAGCGGGCCTCAAACTGATCTATTTTTCTTTTTGAAGTAATTATGTATTTGGCCTAGCCTGGAAGATGTGTGAGTAGCTAAATCATGCCTTGTGCTTTTGTTTTTTTAGCGTAAACTAACATTAGAGTGGGTTAGAGAATAGCTTAAGTTTCCGAAGGGACCGAAGGAAGTCCTCTGAATTAAAGCATCACCTCCAAGTAAACAGGGTAGGGTGGAACTAAAAAGTCGTTTTTGGTGTCTCATTATATTCACTTATAATCATATTGTAACTGAAAAACGAAACACCCATCCCAAAAGACACCTCTGATTGGACATAGACTAAAGCAAGCCCATCAGTATCTGGCAATGTAGTAACTCCAAGTAACATAGACATGGAGGTCGTTTATCCTGAGTACTATCAAGGTGCCAAAAAGGGAGAGGCTTCTTTTAATCTCATTCATTTAGGGATGCCTTACATCTGAGATCTTAAGTATGCTTAAAAACATTATAAACAAAAGGTCACGTATGTACTTGGCCGAACCAGGTAACTTATGATATAACAGATTAAGGCAGACATGTTTATCAAAGCATTCTTTAGATCAGCAATGAAATTGATTAATTTATAGCATTATGATGTAGAAACAGCACTTTTTGCACATGACCCATGGCAGTAAGGAATTAACTAGCTACAGGAAAATCTGATGTATCTAAATTCATGTGTTTTCAAAACAGTGTCTCAACATAGAGAAAGGATGCTCCGAGCGGTTTGTATCCTATGTCTTAGGGGTAATGTTTAGGGAGATATGACTAAATTTGTGATAAATAGTAATTAAACTGCCTAGACTACCTTTGTGTTCATAGTTTTGGCAATTAAAATAAACTGGATATTCTATTTCATTCAAAATGCCCTTATTTTGAATGCCAATGGAACGTGTTATTCTCACATTCTACTGTTCTATAGTCATGTGGTTGCCACATGATTTTGGGGATTCCTGGAAAACATTTTTATCTTTATAATGGGAACTTGAGGCAATTCAAAGTTCAAACAGATATTGAATATCATTATTTTTTAGATCAAAAGTATTTCAGAAGGTGTAAAGTTCCCTTGCGTATTTCAGTATTTCAGAAGCACTAATGCAGTCATTGGTATTATCAAATATCTTAATAAACACTACATAATTCAATATAATTAGCATTTTCAGTAAACTGTAATTTCATGTGTTTACTATCATCTGATCATATGAAAGCTTAAAACATCTTCTCACATGTTGAATTCCCGCGAAGAGCATCCTTACCCCGTGGTGGGTGTTATTTTAGACATGGCAATAATGCACCTCGCTACTATAGGCTACAGCACAACGGATTCGACATGGCATCAATAAAGCGTTAAGGCTATATTCCGCTATATACGGTATTTGCTAGCGGCACCTTGGAAAGATGCAGGCAAACTGCTGCAAACCTGCTTGCGGCAGGGTACTGCAAGGTGGAATATAGGTGCTTGCAGCACCTGCTTGCGGCACCTGCAATTTTACATAGCTTTTCTATGGATTACTTGCGGTTGCAGATACCAACATGTTGGTATCAAAACCGCAATCTCCTTGCAGTGGGTAAATAAAAGGGAACGCAAATGCGACCTACCACAAAATGGAATATGGCCTTTACTTTTCTTTTACTTCTTTACTCATAAGACTCTATAAAGGCAATTATTAGTTCTAATGAAGTCCCTTCGATTAATTACATTTGGGATGGGAGGCATGGACCCACTGAACACACGCATTGCATGAACTTAGCTTTGGTATTACTATCAAGGCCCTACTTTACCATCGATGGCATAACAAACTACACGCCCCATAGATTAGAAACCTATATTCTTTTCTTATATAGAAGGCTTGTTATTTTGTAAGATTAATATAATAACAGCTCATCCCTATTCAAGTGATATGTGATGTGGATGCTATGACCTAAACTCAGAGGTTCTGTAATGTTAATATCCGCATGGTGATAGGATGCATGGGCTAACGCAAACAATTGTTTACAGGTTTTCAATAGGTTGTCTGTGTTGGCAGACAGCAACATGTTGGTATCTGAAACACAACCCCTTTGCATTGGAAACTAAAGAAACGCAAATGCAAGGTTGAATAGCACAACAACCTTTGGGACAAGAACCCTCGAGACAAGTACACTTAAAGACATTTTCTCAGTAGGACACTTACTCATGAGGCAACTTTCCCCATACAACTTATAACTAGGACAAATCACCAATGAATTTTACTCCTCAGATGACTATCCTTATGCGAAACTACGACGTATGATAATTAAGAAAGTAATTTATGAAGTCGATGAAATATAAATAGAGACCGCAGGTAGACGTAGAAATATAAACTAGGGTATAAGATTATGTTATAAAAAGGGCAGAGGATATCACAGGACGCTAAGGAGAGTTGGTAAGCCAATATAATTAAAACCTGTAGAAAGCATTGCCCATGAAAGGCAAAGTACTACTGAAATAAAGCAGTAGCGGCACAGATTCTCAACATACCTTTATCCAGGGTTATCCAATATTTGGCGTATTACCCGATACAAGCATGGAAATTGAGAAGGACAGAGAAACTGGGACTCAGGCCTGAAGACCACTGACACTGACACTGGTAAGGATCAACAGGGACCATCAATTCAGCCAGGATGAAAAAATGAGAAGCTGATTCAATTATGGAATCTTCACCCTTCCTTGCACGCAAGGGAACATTACACCTTTTTCGTTCATTTTTGTTAGGAAGGTTGGGTAAGTTTGCGTGGGTATTTGACACCAATGCAAGGAAAATCAGTCACTACAATGTGTCATGTTGGACACTGCTTGCATTTTCCCATGTGTTGACCCAATGCATGGGCTGACGCAAACAATTGTTTGCAGGTTTTCAATAGGTTGTCTATGTTGACAGACAGCAACATTTTGGTATCTTAAACACAACCCCTTTGCATTGGCAACTAAAAAAACGCAAATGCAAGGTTGAATATTGTCTTAACCCTATTGTCCTTTGTCTCCTAATTAATTTTGTAATGTTGTCCTCTCGACATAATTTTACAGTGACGACACACTTTAGGCCTTAAGACAATCACAGTCGTACGAGGAACAATTATCTTATACCTTGGACAACTACAAAGCTAGGAGAGTTATCTCTCTAACTCTGGGGGAAGTTATCATCTCCGTAGCATAGTGGTGGTGGTCCTTTTGGCAGTTTTCCCTATTCAGGTGATAAAGGTTTTTACCAAGGGGGTTCCACACAGGGGTCTGTTCCCTAAAGGTGGTTTGTTATAGGGAGAGCAGTTCAAGGGATATCTGTTCCGCGGTACTCGTCCCAGGGAGGGCTCTTAGGAAGGATCCTACATTTTCCCGGGTACTTTTTCCGAGAAGATTATTAGTTATTGCAGAAATATGGCACAGAACCTTGAAATCCTAATCGCCTTTCCGTATGTTAATTATTAATTTGTTAGCATTCTTCTGTGGAAAGTTTTATAATAATTATCAAGCTATGTTATAATTCATTGTTCTGCACTGAACGTACGACTGTGCATGTTAAAAAGCAGTGTTTGTCGCCCACTGTGAAAACATGCGTCTAATATTTATCATTGGCATAGTAGACCATAATGATCGAACTTCTGTCGAGCCACCTAAAACCACTGTCAACCCACATTACCAGTACATATATGTACATTAAGACTATTAATCCTTTGTATTATACACGTGATAATTGCCTTTCAACTCACGATATTCACATTTTTGTATTTTGTAAAAAGAATGCAACAGTGCAAATTCACCACGAACGGAGGCTATTTCCTCAGGGATCTATTTTTTTTATAGCTATGTCTACCTTAAGCCAGCTTTTATCAGTGCGAGTCTTTAAGGATATGTTGACATCCCTGAAATCTTCCTTTTACCGAGAAAATATTAATCACTACACTATTATGATCCACAAGAATAAAGAAAACACTATAGGAAGCACGTCAATTTTTCCGCAACAAAAATAGTCATGATTAATGTCTGGTTTTCTTATATCTACGAAAAAGACATCCTCATCAGAGCTAATGAAATTGATTGCAAATGAGTAGTATTTTAAAAACATAATCTATCCTTTCATTTCCTCCTCATAAGAACATGTGTCATTGAGCCCACCACTGTCGCACTCCTTCCTGTTGCTGCCATCTGGTATTTTCTAAGCGAAGTACAGTATTGTGTCTGGTCCGCTCACAGGGATACCGTAGATATACGGCCAATGTCACGGTGGACGTGGAGCCCATCCCAGTTTACACCAACACTAAGGTTTACTATGAAATGTTTTCAAAATTGTCTCCATGTTTATTCCCAGAAGAGAGTTGTATAATACAAAAGTAATAAAAGCAATTTGATTGACAGATTTCTCCTAAAATTTGTAGAAATGCAGCTTTATATTTTGGCCTTTTTCCCATAGGAACCAATGTTAAAGCCTGTTAGATAAGCCTATAATGTCCAACCCTATTTTGTCCTGAAATACAGCATTTTGATTGGCTGGTAAACCTGCAAATCTGTCAATTGATAAAATTTAAGAAATCATAATGTTCAAGCAGTATACTTGAGGATATAGAAAAACATAATTCTTGCTTACTTAAGTAACCCCAACTCTTGGAAACAAGGATGGCTTAAACAGTTATTTTGTCCAACACTTGGATATACCTAATGTGGGATGGGCTTATTGAAAGCTGCTTTAAATGGAAAATGAATTTTTATCTCACAGACTATTCCTTCTATACCTTGGTATGTGCCTGTACATGTAAACATCCCGCAAGCTTTGTTGGACGCCCCTGCGCAGGTTCTTGAGAAATATGTATACCTAAGCTCTCATCCAGTATCTACAATACCCCTATAGGCGGTTCAAGTCTCTGTCCTGCTGCTGTGGTATTAGACATTCTCCCCATGGTAACAAGATTATCAAAGGCCTAGTGCCAATGGCCGTTGTATGTGGTGCCCTGCCAATCAGATGCTGCACATAATATGTATAACCAACTGCGGAGGAGGTCTAAGATGGGTTATCAACCCAAGGTGTGCGAGGCCTACCATAAGGCACTTCCTTACGTTCCCAATATGATAAACACGGTTGGTCTCTGTAGCACAGTTACTGTGCAAACTTTTGCTGCTCTGGAGGTGAGCATGTCTATGAAAGGCATGTGCCGGGTGTCCACTGGCCAGTCACCTTCAAGCAATTCTGATTAGACTTCATTAATTTATAATTATCTTATGAGAGCTGATGTGTTTTTGCCATAGCCGCAGTAATATTCCCATCCACCCTTTTGTCATAGTATCATTATCAGGGAAGCATGTCTCAAAGATTTTTGTTCCTACGTTTTTATATAAAAACAATTCATATAATTTGCAAAGGTGTTGTGTATGCTTTCGACCAAAAAAAATAGTAATTGGGATATGCAAACGACATGCAAATGATAAGTTTATGACCTGACATTTATCTAATGAAATGGATGGCGAGTAACTCTTCTATTTGATGTTACACACTTGGAATCTGTTATTTAGCTATTGAGATATTCAAGTATTAGAATGTTAACTGTCATGTGTGTTGTTCCACTCAGTGAAGAAACAACGGATAAGAAGTACAATATCAGAAAAACGAAAACTTCATTATTTACATATTTTATTGATGCAAGCAATTACACCCCTGCATTGGCATACATATTGCACACAAATAAATTACTCTAAATTCATGTATACAAAACAGACGTAGGTATAAGTCAAATGCATGTTAAAACACGTCCTCTTCGATTCCCTAACTCTCTACGACCCTTGGACAGACGAAACACCAATCTCCTTTGTCTAACTGTCTTCCTGAACATTATACACAAAACGGGCAATACTTCATTAGTGTTAGACTGGGTTGTATGTGAAGATAAGATTAAGCCACGTACATTAGTAGGCAGATTTGTAACGATTGAGGGTTATCACACTCAGGAATACTTGGGGGAACTGTTACTCATGAGGACAACCACTTGTAATACCTACAGCCACTGCTCACTGCTTCAGCACACAAACACCATTAACTGCTACATGGAGATCGTGTCTAGTTTGTACAGTGTCTTGATACTGTTTTTGAAAAAATAGTCCTATAATATAATATAGTGTGTAGAGTTAACCATTTTCATTACATTTGGGCTACATCGACACTGTTGGTGTAAAAACTACAATTCTGTTATTTGTCTATTACCGTTTACTGTAAAGCTGCGCATTTGGACAAGCAAATTTGGGGTAGAAAAGGGAATCAAGGAAAATTGGTTACAGAACACTTGAAAATCTGTCTTGATGAAAGAGCTTATCCGTTACAATATTTGTTATTAGATGCCTCAAGTTTCTATAAAATCTACTCAGGTTACTGAATTTTGTGGGCACATGGGGAGATGTTCACACCAGTCTGCCCCTGTCGGTCAGGCCGAACAAGTACGTGGGACAAGCCAGCACCTATCGGCTAGTAGGGTTGTAATGTAACTTCATCTATTTGACACCAGACTAACAGTATTAGGTGGGAGTAGAGTGACTGCAACAAGTAGACTTTTGCAAATTGGACTTTGACGTATTACAGTTTCTCTGCCTACAAAGCCGTTCTTGTAATTGAAGTTCCCCTACTAATCACGTTTTCTTAGAACTGTCCACTCTACAGCTCAACACGGATCACATGTTACTAGAAGTGTATACGTGATTAGTTCTTAAACCTTCCAGATGTTTATTTTTCTGATAGTGCTCTTTAAAATTGTACTCCTCAGCTTTTCGATGAGTGTGAGCAGCTGTGAAGCTGACGAGTCGTACCAGGGAGGCGATACCAGGCGGAGTAGAACCAGAGTCAGTACCAGGCAGATAGGACCTGGTATTTTGAGAGGGGGTCATAATTATTACTACGCCTTATTAAATTAACCTACCTCACTATTCTCACGGCAGAAAACCCAAACCCTATAGACACAAGCAGAGCACCTGTTCGTACATACAGTGGCAGTATTAGTCTATCGATCAGTCTACAGAGAATCTGAATTAATATAAATCTGAAACATTGAATATTAGGATTTCGCTTAAATGAAATGTACAGGGAAATCATGATCATTATACACACAATCAGTTAATCAACCATAAATGCTTTGTGAATTCAACATTCTATTTCTCTAACCTATCAATTTCAAATAACAATCATCTTTCACGAATGAATATGCATTCTAGTTTCAAAGCTATGAAATGAGAATTCTAACGCCGTTGCATTCTTGGATAAATAAACCTAATAAGGCTAACGAGGGTTTCTTTAAATGAAATATATTTTCCCTCAAGTATAACAAAAGTTTTCAACACAAACTAGATCTTAAGTTAAAACGGACGTGGGTCTATTTACAGTTGATAAATGTTAAAAGATTGTTCATGCACCGTGGACATCAGAGAATGTACATGAAGATCTCTATACAAAAAAGTGCATTCTAATATAAGAATAAATAGCTTTCTGAAATGAGTGGGTAACTCAAGTCACACTTTATGATATCAACGACCGACTAGACAAAGAGTTCCATGAATGGATTGATCAGACTACCTTTTATGACAAATCCGCATTGGGAGTATTGAAAAAATATCAAATTCGTTGGGGGTAATCTTACAACTCTACCCTAGATCATGTAGCAGAATCATAAGAAGGGAAGAACGCATATTCACAGTAATACTTTTGAACGGGTAACAATGGAGTTTTCTAGTCACATACGGAGTTATTCTGACCTGAATCAAAAACTGCCGGGTCCATTATGGCTTTAGGGAGTGCATATCTTTTTTTTTACCACAGGACTAGAACCAAAGATATTTTTGTTACCACATATTATTATGCAATAAATCCTGTCAAAGTTGAACTCAGATCAAATGCATTTTACTGGAGGGCCTAAGCGTGACAATTTCTTAAGAAACAAGTATCTCCATGTTATGTGGCGTGACAGACTGAATTCATGGTCCTTTATCAAAGTATGCCTTTCACACCGAGAGTCAGTCTTTGTAACGGACTCAGTTTAACAAAATACATTTTCTTCAATCCTTATACACAAATAAAGCTCTACAACGGCCAACTAAGTGAACACCACTGGTCATGCATGTATTGATACGGTTAGGTATTGACTGAGGACAGCTTCTGTAAGTATATATAGCCTCATGAACTGTTCAGTAGGTGATTGTCCATCGCTTTATATCTCATATGAGAGGCGCCACTCACACTTTAGTCTCGACGGGGGAGGGGGAGGGGGAGGGGGTGTATATATGTATATATATAGTGACAGTGTGAAAAACACAACACGTTACACACAACAAACTTAGCACTGTTATTATTTTGTTGGTTCCTGATATAGGTGATGGCACTTGACAAAAGGCTGGGTGGTTAGGGTTTGATTCCTAGTGGGCCTTGTGAGAAAGACCACATTGCCAACAACCCTTACATACCCCGTAATTACAGGTCACATTAGAATACCACGACGTGTACTGTGGCCTACACCTTTCAGATGCTTGATACCCTGATTAATGCCCTTGTGAAGCAATGTTGAGAAATCTTTATTGGGATTAAGAGTCTTCCCCACAGGTGAAGTATGTAACGCCACAGGAGTAAGAACTACCTGCCAGGTAGGCACAGAGAGTAAGGACTAACTGAGAACCCACCCCTACCCCTATTATAGGTCACCCCAATCAAGATGTATAGGACTAACTGATAACCAAACCCCTCTCCTATTGCAATCAAGGTGTAGAGTAGTACATGAATGTGTCACGGACCGTCTTACAACACACCCTGATTAATTTCCGAGGCAGAAATAAAAGGGTACTACTGCAAAGTAACACAGAAATAATTTTGTACCATAAAATAAAGATTGGGCAAAAGTGTGACAGCTTTAAAGTGAGAGGTAAGAGGATTTCTTTTTTGTAATTCCTGACTTATAAGAACCACTAAAATAGGATCATTTGTTTACATTTAAAAGCTTTATCATTAAGATTAAAGCAAATAGTGTAATATCTTCGAGATCAACCTAGATCAAGTACATTTTTTAATTATTTTATGGATGGATGCTAGAAGAAATGGAACGACAATACTGAGAAGTACTTAGTATTGTATCTTCAAAGAAGGATTCTCCCTGCCCTTACCCCCGGGGGTTTATATTAACGTGGATAATAACTATAGTGAGTGCCACCTCTCATAGGAAGTCATTGCTACATTATTAGAATGCACGTCATCGGGCCACTTATACCCAATGAGGATGGTCCACACACAGTGATAACGGTGAGATTAACTAGACCTGAATGGACAAGGTGTGTTGACATTACAATGGCTGTGTTTTCTCTATCAGTGGAGTATATTGCTGTACAAAATAGAGTGCCAAAAGCTGGCTGGCAGTTCTGTGAAGTGTCCGTCTGTGAATTCTATGATCACGTCATCCCATTCCCGTAGTAGGTTACAAACGACATCTACCAACCATGCAGTATACACATGTTGCACTCCTTGTTATTCTCAAAACTTACAAATATTTAATTATTGGTTTCTTATTGCTAAGTTAGTTAACGATGAATGTTTTAGATTAGTGCCCTGCGTGATACGTTGGGAGTTGTTTTTTAAAGGAATATTCCTCCTTTTCTTCAAAAGAGAAAACAATATCAGTGCAGTAGTGCATTGTTCAGGGCCCTCCTATCCTAATCCTACAGGGCTGACTAAATTGTACTTCTCAGTAAAGGAGTATATTAGCACGGTCCGAACTGCCTCAGTGCAACATGCGTATACCATGGTGGCCTCTACACAATGTGTAACAATTGGAAAAACAAAATACATACAAGCACCTGCAGGTTTACACATACAGGTAAATCAATGGAAAAACATAACATCATTCAACAGATATTATAATAATATATGGCCATGGCAAGCGTCACTCAAAAAGGCAACTTTACTATAATCATCATAGAGATTGTCTAGACCCCTTTACATAAAGGCGTATGACTACCTATCCACTGAGTGAATGAGAGATACGCACTTAAATGAATATAAACAGCATTGATGGAGGCATCACAGAGCAGTCATTCTGGGAAGATGAAGAAGGGGTGGGGAGGTACCAGAGATGGTGGTAGTAGCATTACTGCGGCAGTTTGCGCCGTTCCCTGAACACGTAAAATGTAGTCAAATATTCACAAAAATGACGGACACGCCGCTATGTGATAATTCATACAGTGTAGCGTTTACAATGCTTTTGAGTGACTAAACGACCAGACCGGAATCTTTATGGTCCTGTTAAACTATAAATTTCCTCGCCTAAAGATAAAAGATACTCTCAGTTGTTGTTTTTCACCGGCAAGAAATAACAAATGGAATTATAGGATGAGCACAACTGGAATAAGTGGATCAACTGTAGTAGTGAAAAAGGAGAGAATATAGCCAATAACCCATGAAGATATATAGCTACAAGAGAAGTAATATATAGTGCGAGATAGTGATTCTGCTGAGGCCATGTTGATTTCATTATAACTGTATCAATTAACATTTGTCATATAGTTGGAACACGAGACACCAGCGCACAACGCTCACAACCCATGCATGTATACATGAAAGCCCTCTGCCTGAAAAAGAAACTGTGCAAAACTGGGATCAAGTGTATCCTACCTTATCATACAAAAAGGAATCTCCGTTTCTTTTCAACAACCTAATTGCAATTGTAATATTATAATGGACAAAGGTGATGCACTATATCCTGATCAAGATAAATGCCATGATTTTACATTTGGTCCTCTCTCTATATATATAATATGGGTGGGGAAGTCCAGCGTGATTGGCTAATTGAAATAACTATAAAATCACTTGATAATTTCTACAGAAATAGACTCAAATTACCCTAAAACATATATTCCTTATTATTTTACTGCAACAAATCACCAGTATTTCTATAAAGCTTTATCTAAAAACCAACCATTAAGCGCATTTTAAATTTACATGTATATATCATATTTGTATATATTGTATCAATCTGACTAGATAATAGCAAACCTGCCTGCGGAGCACAAAACACTAAAGAATTACTGCACCTTAACAAATCTAAGCATGCACGGGAATTATCACCTAGCCCGGGCCAGCAAACAAGCTGCCGCCTTTGTATCACTCTGTAAAATCTAATCTATCACATGATTCGACCAATCGTATGTACAGCCGGACACTGGGGAATAAAAAAGATGAGATATCAGCGAGGAAAACTACTCTCAATTCCCTATTCAGGAGCCGCGTGTGACTTCTTTTTCTAGCCCTGCCTTATACAGAATGTTTGACTGCCTGTAGCACTAGAACCCTATACAGATTCTAGCAAATACAATAAAAACTCTCAACAGACAACCACAAAAGAAAAATATATACTGAATTAGAAAGCATTTCTCTCAATGAATAGTCCCATAGCTAGGTAGCAGCAGTTACGCATCGAATAACTTCATTTCCACAAAGAGAAAACCTGGTGCAAATCAGAGACACGAAGCAAAAATGTTCAGTTCAATGTTCACGAAGAACCCTAGAGTTAATACTGGAAGAACACATTAACTAAATGTTCAAATATTTTGCTGTAGTTAAGGAACATGGATCCTCAGTTTACATTATACATTACACATAAATATGTCACACTTAGAATCAACAGAACCACGAGATTTTTAAATACATTTCAGCATGTATATCATCCTCACCGGTACACATTACTGAATAAATGCTTTGTTTTTCAAAGCGGTACATAATTTAATCGTGATTTAATCTATGTAAATAAATAACTGAACTAGGTTGTATTCAAATACCACCAGGTAACGGTTTGTGAAAAACAAGTTATTTGGAAGCAATCTTTACAAAATCATAATCTGCGGCTTCTAAATAGAAATCTAAAGCATATTCTTTTGGTAACTGTTCAACTGTTTCATAGCAGAGCCATGGGTAGAACCAAATAGGCAGAAAACGAATTCCAAACCTAAGACTTTCTTTTCTTCTTAATATTTCTTCATAATATCACTGTATAACTGTGACTATAACATGTGTACCCAGCATTCGTATAGTTTAATGATCAATCAATCAGTTAGTTAATCATTCAAAGGTGGGCCACGCTTTGAGATCCATTGACAACCATTCATAGTAAACACAAGTGGTGGCACACATTTAAAACCCCTAATATAAGCCGCGAAAATGTATTCCATGAGAAACCTGCGATAGATTTGCGACTCCTTTTAATCCAACACTGAGTATTTCCTTTCCCCCCCACTTAATTAATCCGTAGCAACCTCCATACTAGACTATTCCCCGGCTGTCCTGAGACCATGGTAAAGTTAGATCCGTGTCTATTTTAGTCAACCTATGAGATATTGATTGTAGGAAAGACCACCTCAGACCAGAGTGCGACTTAATTTAGGGGTTTTACAGTTGCAGAACCAGTAACAGTCAGTGACGCCTTCTCTACTACTAGGCGTCAGTGGACCCTTCAATGTTGGGCGTGTCGAGGATGAAGACCTCGTCGGAGGGGGCGGCCGACAGTCGCCGGCCGAACTCGTCCTCGGGCGTACTGGACCGGGCCCGCTGGGAGGAGGTCGACGAGTAGGGTTTTAAGCGGGGTCGGCCCGGTCCAGAGGTGACCACCACGTCCTGGGGTAGCCCGCTGCTGGAGGCGGCCGTGTGCACCAGGGGCAGGCCGTTCTGGTGGTGGGGCTCCTCCAGGGCGGGGAAGGGCTCGTCTCCACTGCTGTTGAGGTTGTTGTTGATTCGGTTACACATGATTCTGTTAGTGTTAATGTCCAGGAGGGTGTCCTGGTATGGTTGTTGTTGCTGTGAGGGTGTGATAGTGGTGGTGGTTGTGTGTGGAGGTCCAATAGGGGGCTTGTGGTCCACAATAAGTCCTGTAGGTATCCCTTCACTCAGGTTATTACCCTTTACTGCCACATTAACCTCCAGCACCACATCCCCCTCTTCCTCCTGGGTCCTGCCCCCCTCCCCCGGCTCCAGTAGCAACGTCTCACTATCCCCCTCGGCCTCATCGGCCGACATGTATCCTCCATGGGGGTAGCCGCGGCCCCCATGGGAATAGTGCCCCATCAGGGGGTCGTAGCCCACTTGGTTCCCGTATTCATCGGGGGAGTGGCGCACGTACCTCTGATCCTCGGCCTCCAGGGTGCTAGTGTTACTACTCAGTGTCCGATTTAGACTCTCATCCTCAAAGGTCAGCTTGTAGTGGTTAGCGCTATCTGAGCGGGTTAGCTTTTCTCGTAGTTTCCCCTCCTCAGCTGTCAAGTCAAACGAGGACATATCAGGCTGGGACTCAACAACTGTTGCAGTCCCTGAGTGGAGTGGCTTCTCTGGGGGTTCTGCGCTCTGCAGCTGCAAGCTGACACGTGGAGGCTTGGTAGGTGGGGCGGCTGCTGATTCGACGGTGGCTTCTGTGGTGATCTGATTCATCTTCATAGGCGTGGACTGTGCTAGTGGTACGCCAACCTCCTGAGATGAAGCAGATGGTTCAGGATCGGTAGGATGTGGAGGGGTGGGATTGGCGTTAGTGGCGGGGGGTCCCAGCGAATTGTACTCCCTCTCTGGGGATTCGTGATATTCCACTGGGCTGGGAACAGGGATGAAATAATGATACCCCTCGGAGCGGATGGCACGAAGGGGCGACTGCTGAATGGGCTCCATTGTGGGCATGCCAGTCGTTAAACGCTGGTAACCATTGGTAAACTTTCGCGAGCCTTTCCAACTGCCTGAGTCCACACTAGAAGTGTCAGACAACGTCTCTGGTGTGGCCAGCGGCGCCTGATCGGGCCAGTCGTCAGTAGTCTGGGGCAAGTCTAATTTAAAATTGGGACGAGCAGGTTTCTGGCCAGCATGTGGCTGTTGTTGAAAGCCTGGAGGCATGAGGTGGTGGGGAAGGTGCGCATTGGCCGACCGGCGGTCAACGTCCATGGGCGCCGCGTAGTCCCAGCTGAGGCTATTGGCATCGGACACTATACTAAAGGCGCCCGACGACCTGTTGAGGTACTCGGCCTCCAGCAGCCCCTCGGGCGGGTTGGTGTTAGTGAAACTTGTCTCTAGATACAGCTTGTGGGGCGGGGTGGCGTCCAGGGTCGACTCGGGCGTCTCGTTGGTGGATAGCAGCGCTTTTCGTTCAGCCTCGGGAAGTTTACGGGCAGGCTTGGACGGCCCAACGTTAATCAGCACCTGGAAGGGAAACGTTGTTATCTTATGTTCTTAGCGATATCTGGTTGTAAGATTGACTTCAATGTTTACTGCACTTCTGAATGCTCTGTTGTAAATCATTCTATTCTCGGTAAGCGATTGAAAGCTGGTTATATTTTGGGCCAAAAATAACATATTAAAGATCTCTGAAGTTCGTACCCATTATGTATCGTTTTTGGATAAGAACATGTCATTGCTTATAATTATTGAATTAAATGACTATACTCGTTCCATGATTTGAATTTGGATAAGGTTTTAGATTCGCTTCATCTGAAAAACACCTGTTATTCTCATACCTGATTTTTTTATGGTGACCTCAAGGATTGTTCGCAACAATAATTTAGCCCTTTAGTCTTCAGGATCCCCTATCCTATTTCTAAACCTCCCTGTGCAATCTTAGGAAAAGAAATTTCCTTCTTCTTACTTCAGTAATTTACACTCGTGAGTCAAGGGCTGACCCATTAAGTATTTCGAGTTCTGGTCCTCACCTTCTGCAAGGCCTCCATAACGTTGTCAGGCATGTGGTCGTTGACCATGGTCGGTGAGATGAGCACCTCGTCAAAGTCGATGTTGTCGGCCCAGATGGCCTGGTAGACAGGCTCCTCCTGACCACACAGCTTACTGTCAGAGGGGAATAGACAAGTGTTAGAGCACAGCCTCTAGATAATCTACATGTTGTTGGCCCACATGGTCTATAGACAAACTCCTTATTGCCACACAACTTACTGTCAAAGGGGAAAAGACAAGAGCGTTAGTACACAGCCTCTAGGTAGAGCACATGTTGTTGGCCTAGATGATTTGGTAGACGGGTTCCTCTCGATAAATACACAGACATGAATGTAATTGGAAGACATTATAGTAAATTGAATGTTGTGTGGACCACTCTACAAGGGGTTGAGGAACGTTGTGAAAGGGAATAGCTAATATCTTTTCTGATATGATATTCTATTTCACCAAACTTTGGAATTGGAAAGAAATGGTTGCAGAATTCAGACAAACCGTGCAAGCTTTGAATCGAATACAACCAAAACTACGTGTAAAGAATCAAAATACCCAAGATTTAGTAGTCCTAGCTGCTGAGATCAAAAGTGTATTTCTTAACTGTACTTTACATTTCAAAGGTCCAGTTTTGATGATATTAGTTGTCTACAAGCTTTCTACCAAACGGCCTCAGCCTTTATCTAAAAGATTACTCCGTCATTGCTGGGTCCATATCTTCGTAAGTAATTAGACTAATCAGGGACATTTTGATTAGCGCCTTTTTCTGAAATTACTTATAATTATTGCAAAATAGTCTACAAGAAGAATTATTCGGAGTAAATTTATACGTGGTAGATGGAATTTCTAATCATGAAACAATAATCAAAATGTCCCTGATTAGCCTAATCAGTTACGAAGATATGGGCCCTGGGCACTTACTTGGATCCCCGGGGGTGGTTCCTGACGATGTGGATGATGCGGCCGGGCGGGTAGAGTGGGGCGTGGGTGGTGAGCGCGATCTGTGAGTCGCTCGGGTGTAGGAAGTGACGCGCCTCCTTCTCCGTCTTCCACTCGTTGTTCTCGATCACCTGCTCGCTGCTCGAGCCGGTGTCATCACTGTCTCCACAGCAACACATCATCGTACCCATGATGATCTTCCACTACAGGGAAAAGGGTAGGGGAGAAAATCACAGTATCATCAAAAACTGGCCATTTAACGTTCATATTGGCAATTTATTTCTACGTTAAAGAAACAGCAGGGTGAATAACTTCTACGATGATTACTTTTACAAGATCTAGAGAAGAAAATATTAGTAAAAATATTAGGAAAATATTAGTAAAAAATAGTATACGTTTGTATATACGTAGCAGGGTATATTCGTTATCTCATACATAACATTTTTCTGAAAAAAAGGAAGATATTCTTCAAAATAGCCACTCCTAGATGATTTATTCTGTTTTGTTTTTTTATATCTATGTATTTGAATATCTACATTATATCTATCTATACATACGAATATGACTACCCCATTATCAAAATTAGCTGGAGGAGCGGAGGGTTACCCTGAAGATATTTTTTCAAAAAGACAAAATTCCGCGTTTTGGTGATGTACCTTGGGTTCGGTGCTCTTCTTGATGACGTTAATGAGGTCTTGGCGCATGGCCTCCAGCTGATGGAGGCCGATACGCGGCACCACGTCCTTCCCGACCACCACCGACGTGATGAAGTCTTTGGTCTCCTCCACCGCTGTGGCACTACAGAACCAGGTACGTGTTAGTCTAGAACTGTTCAATATCACAGTGCGGGGTACAGAAACTGGGGAGTTATATTAGTTTAATCCCCGACTACCATTGACTTGTTTATGAGCTCTTTCGTCTCCTCAGCCACATTAGTCATACAGAACCAAACATAGTTTGGGCTAATAATGTACAATATCATAGCCAGATAGCACAGATTACAGAAACTAAAAATATAATTCAGACTCTGAGGACCACCAACGTGATGAACCATTTCGTCTCGTCCATGGACACTGCACTACACAACAATGCATTGATTAGTCTAATGCTGCACATTATCATAGCTCAGGGTACAGTTTAGCAGCCAACCAGCATT
The DNA here is from genome assembly GCA_936440205.1 of Lepidonotus clava. Lineage (NCBI taxonomy): Eukaryota > Metazoa > Annelida > Polychaeta > Phyllodocida > Polynoidae > Lepidonotus > Lepidonotus clava. Next base: position 19,474,535 of record OW387136.1, on the reverse strand, counting down.
AACGTGATGGACCTGTTCTTTTTCATTATGTTGTGCCACAACCAAACCATTAAGTAGAGGATTTCCGTCTGTGTTATATTCAATCAATAAGACATTTACGTTTCCCATTTCTGAAAGACAACAACTCTTAGACAGAAAGAGGCAAGATCTGATACCCATTCTGGGGCAGATCCAGGGGAGGGGTTGGGGGTTCCAGGGGGTCCTGAGCCCTACCCCCCCCCCTTTTTTTTGGTGGGGACTTAAACTTGCCAAAGAGAAAAATATGTTGTCTGCACATTCACAAATGCACATCATTTTAGTACTTTAGACCCCCCCCCCCCCCTTTCCGAAATCCTGTATCCGCATCTGCTATTCCAGCTATGCCATGACTGGGTGAATAAAACATCAACAATTGGGCTGCAGTAGCAAACCTAATTCCCTTATCTCATTATAACTTTTGACCTGATTAGTGATGCAAAGTGAATACTTGGGCGACTGATCGAACGGTCCTATCTGAATAACCGATCGGGAAATGACAAAAGAGGGAAAGCTTTGTTGACATTAATAACATCAAAGAAGTTGGTTAAGATACTTGAATATGTATAGATCAAACAATCTGTGAATCAGCTGAAAGATACCATTTGTTAGATTAGAGGACAGTAAGCTTTAATTATATTTGCATAGGCCTTTTTTTCGAACAACCATCTTGAAACAACCAAACAATGCTAAAAATACATATATATAAAATATGAAAAATGTATATGACTATATGATCACTCACATCATTATATTTTATGTTCGTCCCCTTAATTCCAAAATCATTTACCTATGCAATGTAAGTGACTATTTCTACTTGAGGCAATGAGAAGCACAATACTGACAGAGACCAGCAGGTGGCGTGGTGGTCGGGTGGTTACCTGAGGAGGCCCCCTGGCGGGGAGTAGGCGTAGCAGTGGAGGTTGGGGTACTCCTGGCGGAGCAGTATGGCGAGGATGGCCGCAGTGCCAGCCCCCAGTGAGTGGCCCACAAGGACGAGCTCGTAGGACTGTGTGCCCCGCTCCTACAAACAGGCCAACAATATAGGCTTACTCTCAAGGCCAACAACATAATTATGGACAAAGCGGGGTGAGATGGTTTTTTTTAAATCTGTAATGTTTCATGTTTCACCATGAGAAACTGATTATGAATTAAGTTTTGGAGATGGGATAAAGGGATGATAGTGGCTTTTTCGTCCATGTGTTTTTATCTGACTCTAGACTATGGATACTTTACTCTCTCAAGATCAGTGTAGCCAATCCCTAATCTATATGTATTATTTCCACCATTTTACAGTGTATCATATATTTTGGCTGTAAAAATCATCTCTCGCCAAACAACATTCAGATGCTATATCGACCTATGTTTAACATTTTTTGAGTAGAGAATGGTGATCTTACCAGATCACGGCCAAATGCCTGTGAGAGGAGCATCTCTTCCTTGATCTTTTTCCGTATGTAGACGGCGGCGTGCACCATGCCCTTGTGACCGAGCCAGTCGTCCTTGGGTGGGTCCACGGGGAGCTGCTCGGCGTCGGCCTTCAGGTCCGTCAGCACGTCCTGGGGGAGGAGGGAGAGGGTTAATACACGGTCTGGGATAGGGCATGGCGGTAACCCCGACACCCAGGTCACAGTATAGAGTAACCCAACATGTGGGGTCCAGGGTAACATTACCAAAACATAGGGGAATGCGTTGGCTGAGCTGACATAATCATATCTTGTCTCACTTGAAGTGCACAAGTTTAATTATAAAATACATTTTGTTGAACATATAGAAGAAAATTTTGCATTCTGGAATATATTTACAGTTAGTCTGATGCGAATGTCCGGCTAATATATTTCAGATGTTACTTTTTGAACAAGATTAGAAATGCGAAGAATGGAGTGGGTATAATAAATAACATGAGACTGACTTTATAGGATATACCAGCATGAGATCTTATTTTACCTCAGTGGATAAAAGAAAACTATACCAGATAAAAGAAAACTATACCATAGATCATTTGGCAGCGATATAAGTTTCCACTATCTATAGTTCGACTTTAGACACCATAATTAATGGTGCGTTAAAATGTAAAGCTGTAGATAATTATGCGTGTAGAAGTATTAGCATAATAAGGGATAGGATAGAAAAAAAGTTTGTTTTCCAAATCCACGACGTGAATTTTACTCGACTACACGTACTGAGATTTCTTTTTAAAAAAAAAGGAAAAATCATTGTGTTAAGTTAAAGAACAGATACATTTTAAGCGGAATATCACACAAGGTACACGTAGACGTTAAATTGTTGTTTAGTTTTAGAATTTATTGAAAGCAGCGAAATACTCCTCTTTTTATCAAAAAACACCCAAGCTTATGGTTCAACCGAACATTAATAAATTTGGTATCGAAAAAGAAAGCATGTTAAGTCCTAAAAAAGACGACCAACGCAATGTTTAGTCTTAAATATATCCAAAAAGCATTTGAACGCCATGCAAGAACACGGTTTTGTTAGTAAGTTGGCACATAATTATATCCCTAATTTATTAGCGATTTAACACATCAAACACGAACGCTTACGGTACACCTAAGGATCTTTATCCTAAAAAAAATTATATTACAAAAGAAAATGAAGGTTGCTTGTCAAAATAACAGACGACCCATATCTGAAATATTTCATGGGTTAAATTTGTCTGAAAATGTAAACACTTCTAATTCGTCCGAAATTCAGGTGCTTCCTACTCAGAATATCAAGCAATTAACGAAGGTGCCGTTTAGCATTACATTGTTAAAAGAGACAAAGACAGCAAGTGGCTTAAGGACACGAGGTGTCCGAATGATGATACCTGAGGTTCGGGCAGGACATCCTGGTGGGGAAAAGGGCACATTGAAACAAACTGATACAGCACATGCAGGTCACACAATCACATAGTGGGTCATGGAGTTGGTCCGCCCAAAGGCGACAGAGCACCAGCCTAACCAGTTTTGTACAATACATGAGCAGACAATCTGAGAGCTGGACAGTCCTAGCTTTCAGCAATTAATAATGGTTCTTAATTGTTTTGATTTATTTAAATTGAATATGTGTTTATAGACTTTGATATTCATAGAGCGTAGATGCATTATTTACAAGTACACAATCGCAGGAATTCATTCTGTTAATATTTTGTTCTTAACCGTTTAGCTTTTAATATCATGAGGCATCAGGCAACTAATTCAAATCATCATCAGGCCTTACATTCTATTGATGGTAGTCAGAATGATTTCAACATACATGCAGGGAGCAGGAACTCGTACATACAATGACAACTTAAGTAGAACTGTCATATATATTTGATCTTTTCTGTCTTTTATATTATTGCTAAAGCATACGGAATGAGAAGTGTGGGACAGATAGGAATGAGGAGATATACAGATACTATTTTCAAAATCAACGTTACAGATCCTCTTCTAAGAATCCCAGACCTTCTAGCTGGTTCGAAAAAGATAACCGTTTATACATACTCAGTTTTGAATATCCACGGAAATACATTATTAACAGGGAAAGGCACAACTAAATACATTTGTTAAACATATGATAAAATACCAGCACATGAAAAAATGGATATGCCGAAAACAAATGCGAGATTTTAGAAACGCTAGAAGGTCTGCAATTTCACTAATTGTTTCAGAGCGTGCATAACAAAATAAAATTCCCAGGGAGACACTATGACCCCGAATTCGCCTCATAAAACTGCAGTTACTGTCAGTATAATTACCCCGATATTCAAAGTTTGGCCTAAGTCCCATTCGCCCTGGGCAATTTTTCACTGCGATTTAAAAATCGCAAGTATGAAAAACTAATACTTTGACTAAATAATTGCATTATCCTATACAATGATAGCTCCTTCGTAAAACACAAACATATTTTCCCAATATAACAGATCTAAATACAAGAAGGTTGAGATTATAATTCGGAGCAAGGGCGAATGGGGCTTCAGGTCTTCCTTGATAAGGTATGGAGTCTAGGACACCTGTTTGAGGTAAAACACTCTCTATCATTTCTAACCGGCGACGGGCACAAACTCGTACAGGTAGGACCATTCCATTGGTACAAGTAACATGCAGGATATGGGCGTTCTGAGAGTCACGTGACCTACCTGTAGGGACAGCGTGCCCCGGATGGAGATGACCACGGTCTTATGTTCGTGGTCCACGGCCACGAAGAACGGCGTCTCTCCGATCTGAGGGACACAGAGGGACAGGCTTCAAGTCAGCACGCGGAAAAATTGTGTACATAATTCGAATAGAAGAAACCTATTAAATGACAGAACATGTTGGTTAATACAATTTTTTCACCATCTTTCACCAACTCAAGCCTTTGCGCTGATTTGATAGCAATCTCATCATTTGATAGAAATGATAGATAAGAAGAAGAACGTTTCAGCTTGCATGGCATAGATTATTTACCTTCAAAATAAGTTGCTTACTATTACTATTGTAATCAAAATACCGTATTCATTCAGCAGGTCAGTTTCGCCTGTTAAGCAAACTACTCTACACTAAACATGATGCTTGTTTGATTTTGATTTTATCTTTTCTCTATATTCATTAGTTTTGGTAGTTACAAATTGAACTTACATCGACGTGGTAGGTGACGTAGATGAGGTCGAGTTCTGAGTCTTTGAGCCCGGCGAGTTTCTTGAGGGCGGCGAGGTTACACTGGCAGCAGTTGTCTTCTACCAGCTCGGTGTGTTTAGCCCGGTTACACGGACACAGACAGCCGCAGCACCTGACAGGGGACACACAGGGTTACACGTGTAGTAAGTACACTTGCTTAGATATATCTAAAGACTCCAAGTAGGTAGGGATATGTGCCAAGGATCATTTGAACGACCAGGGGCATAGCTAGCCCTAAATTCAAAGGGGGTTCCAGGTAAATCTAAGGGGGTCCCGACTTACATTTTTGGCGAGAAATCTTATATTTTATTTATATTTTGGGAAATTTAAGGGGGTCCAAGACCCCCAGGACCCCCCCCCCCCCCCTCCCGGCTACGCCACTGAACGATTTTTGTATTAAACTAAGAGTGTAATCACTTTTGGAAATATAAATACAGTAGTATTTATCATCCCCTGTATACATCATACTTTTTGCTTCTTTGTCTGCCCCGATACACTTTGTGTTTAGTGGCAGACAGGGTAATATTGAATATCAATTCGGGGCACATCTATATATATTATTATGGTGTATCACTAGAAAGTCTTAGGTCGAGGTCGTGTAGCCAAAGTGAACTCACTGTTGCGAGTATAAGTCTATATCAGTTTATATATCATTGTCCTACCATACAGACTATTGTCTCCGAATTAAGCCAATTATTCTGGTAGCACAAGCTATATCATTTCTGAAAATCTGAGATGCGGGTTTTCAAAATAAATCTCGTTCAAAATTTTAAAAAAAACGTTAATGACTCGTCGCCATACTGCTTTTTACTAATTGTCTTTCTGTCTTTTCATTGGCATGGTGGGCAGACTTATTAAATATAACCTGATTTCCCAATCTCTTACTAAGGTTGCATGCATAGAACTTTTCGGGACAGTTTGCCAGATTCTAGTAAATGTAAACGCGCTTAAAGGATTAGCCCAAATCTTACAGCTTGCTTACCTGATGTAGGGCATGATCTTGCAGAGGCCGGTGCCCGTGTTCATCATCATGTACATTGGCCAGCCGTAGGCAGCCAATGCGTACCGCATGTAGTGGATGACCTTACGGTACTCGGCCAGGATGTCGGGGTTCATCAGCCGGAGGAACCTGGTGCTCGGGGTGATGGGCACCCCAGACAGGAACTGGTAAACATCGTTGGTACCCTAAGGGGAACAGGGGAGGGGACTGTTGGTTAAAACATAACATATGGGGACAATACCCCAGACAGGAACTGGTAAACGTTGTTTGTACCCTAAAGCCCCATACCCACTAGGCGATTTTAACGGCAACTGGCGACGGGCAACTGCCAGAATAGCTGGTAAAATTGTTACCATTTCAGATCACATGTTAGTATGTAATATTGAAATGTTACATACTAACATGTGATCTGAATTGGTGACAATATTACCACTATTCTGGCAGTTGCCCATCACCAGTCGCCGGTAAAATCGCCTAGTGGGTATGGGGCTTAAGGGGAACAGGGGAGGGAAGTGTTGGTTAAAACATAATCATAACGTATGGGGACAATACCCAAGACAGGGACTGGTACACGTCGTTGGTACCCTAAGGGGAAGAGGGGAGGGGACTGTTGGTTATAACATAACATATGGGGACAATACCCCAGACAGGAACTGGTACATGTCGTTTGTATCCTAAGGGGAACAGGGGAGGGAACTGTCAGTTAAAACATAACGTATGGGGACAATACCCCAGATAGGAACTGGTACACATCGTTTGTACCCTAAGGGGAACAGGGGAGGGAACTGTCAGTTATAACATAACGTATGGGTACAATACCCCAGACAGGAACTGGTACACGCCGTTTGTACCCTAAGGGGAACAGGGGAGGGAACTGTTAGTTAAAACCTAACGTATGGGTACAATACCCCAGACAGGAACTGGTACACGCCGTTTGTACCCTAAGGGGAACAGGGGAGGGAACTGTCGGTTATAACATAACATATGGGGACGTACCCAGACAGGAACTGGTACACATCATTGGTACCCTAAGGGGAACAGGGGAGGGAACCTTTAGTTATAACATAACCATAATGTACGGGGACAATACCCCAGACAGGAACTGGTACATGTCATTTGTATCCTAAGGGGAACAGGGGAGGGAACTGTCAGTTAAAACATAATGTTTGGGGATGATACCCCAGACAGGAACTGGTACATGCCGTTTGTACCCTGCGAGGAGAACAGGGAAGGGGACTGTTAGTTAAAACATAATCATAAAGTTTGGGGACAATACCCCAGACAGGAACTGGTAGACACATTTGGAAGGGAAAAGAGGAGGGCACTTTTAAGTAAACAAGAACGATATTGGTATATTACGACAGCACAGGCACCATGGGGGAGGAAAAACACCATATTATAGATCAACAAATTCCCTTCAACTCCCCCCTCAACCCCCCTCCCCCTTCACCCCTCTTTTTTTTTAAAAGGCCTTCAGTTTTCAGAACGTTTTCCCTCCAAAAATAGTGCCCCAGATGAAACTGATACACGTTGTCTGTACCCTAAAGGGGGAAAGGGGAGGGAGCTGTTAATTATACCAAGGAGAGTTTCATACATCTCATAGCTGCTGTACACGGATTCAATCAGTCGAATGTTTTTTTTTCTTAATTAGTCAGTGAATATCAAATATTCTTTTGGATCTGTCTTACAATTGTTATCTACTATGTTACCCTATAGACTACCATGCCCCTACATTCACTCTACTGCTCCTATAGCCACTGACCTGGGAGACGATCATCTTCCGCCGGTGTTTCTGGCTCTGTCGGAGCAGCACCAGCCCGGCCACCACGTCACTGGGCACCACATCCAGGTCCCTGAAGAACTCGGTGAACAGCTTGGCCACCTCCGTGAACGAGTTCTGATTAATGACAAAAATACATATTGAGTAGGTAAGCACATAACTGTCAGAATACATTATCGTAAAATTCATAAATCAAGCTGCATTTTGACTTTTTTTTTATATTTTAGCAATTTCCTGTTTAACAAAATAAGTAGGAACATGTTGAATATGTAGAAACTAAATCAAAAGAACACACGGGAAAGAAAAAGAAAAACACAGGAGAAACACTGATAAGTGTTACGCAATAAACACCTGAAAATTACTCACAATTTAGCAAAGTACATTAGAACACATCGGAACAGTGAAACAGATGAGTGTCACTCTGACGCATTTCTCGGTCTGAGTAGGAGAGTATCACCGTGTCACTTCTCTCATTGATACCTTTAACTTAGGCACCAGCCTCTTGCACCTTATCTTTACCTAAAATTTCCAACTGTCAAGGAACCTCTAATAGCTTATTTTACTTCTAGCGACGATAGGATTTCTTTGGATACGTTATACCATATAACAATAGATAGCGGTTTGTTGCAATGGTCACTTTCAGCACCACGATACGCGTAGTACTGTAATAATGGTAATAATTATATGGAATCATTAATAATGCTAGTTTATACTGCATCAGGTGACCCAATGCGGGAGATATGATATGAACTCATGCATCGAAAAGATTAACGCCTAAACTCGTATGAGCCCCGGAGGGTACCAGGAGAGCGTTGTTCTTCGTTGTAAATATCATAGAGTGCAAATTGTCTCTGTTCACATGGAAGGACTTCGTGGCTCACCTATGAGCGGCATACCTCAATAATATGAACATTAGGTCCCAAACATTATTAGGTCGATGCTTCATATTGACGTTCTTCTTGGGACATCTGAAGCTACGGCCACTTTCAGTATACTACTCACGGTACCCTGATGCTAGTAGTATATGAAAACAGCTGCCTGACTCGGGCTTATGCAGTTATTGGAAGCAGGTGGATCTGCCCGACCGCGAATTCTACCTGCCCATAATTGAGATTCAACAAATAATTTGTCAAACATATGTAGGGAAACATAGTACAGCTCCCCATTTGCATTTTAAGATTCACCTACCATAGTTAATGTTCACCTGCTCCGGGCAGGCGGGCGGTCTTTTATGACGAGCCTGCGTTATTGATTGGTATAAACACAGAAATTTTGATAAAAAAAAAATAAAAAGGAGCTGACTCATTATCTGAATGTAGAGACTGCGTCAGAGACGACCTATGTATATAAAGTATGATAAAAATAAAGGACGTCACGAGGATATGAAAATAGAACGTGATGTGTCTGCTAGCTATACAGCTACAGTATATGTGTGTTCTAGGAATGCGTATGAATAAAACAAGGCGCTCTGCACCCGTGCCACGAGGCTATAAAGAAAGAAGTACATTCGAGGACCGCATCCTTATAGTCTAACAACTAAACAAATGGCCCAAAGTCAGGCATCATGGCGTGCACGTGCAGGGCGTGTGTCAGCACGCGCGCCGTGTGCGTTGTGGGAAGGGGAGGTGCACTATCCGCGTCTCATTAATAAAGGAGGGCGAGTGAAAGGCGGGGTTGGTGGGGAAATGGAGGGGGGGGGGGTGACCTGAATCCGACTACTACAGGCTCTACGACCTGAGGCCACTTGGCGGCAGGAGCTGGCCCCAGCGCCCTGCGGCCTACACTGGCGCCCGGCCGGCGCCCACCAAACATAATAAGCAGTATATGAGCCTTGTTCCCGTATCGACTTTTACCAAGTGTTGGTCTGCATGTCCCCATCGACGAGGTAATAAATAAACTATGTCGTGGGGTGGTTTTCTGCGTCACTGCTGTGCACAATAACAACGGCCAATATTATAGATTTCAATATTCAATAGAAATTCGGTTATATCAATGTTGCCAATACCATGCACAATGTCGTATTGCACCAGTGGTGATCTCGACATGCAGCGTACAGTCACATACAAGTACGTATAGCTGTCTGCATCAGTGTATCTGCTTCACAATATGGGGTGCCTGCGTCGGCGGGTACGGTATCTGCGTCAGTACCTGAGGTATCTGCGCACTGCGGCCATACACACGACAGCTGGGACGACGGAAATAAACCCAGCGTCACCACACCTCCCTGCACCTCCGGCTACCACTGCGACCAACAACCACCCACTACACCCCATGTTATGCCATTATACTTTAGAAATATCAAGTCTAATATATAGCCAAGAGCAGTAAAACTCGCCACCGAGTCATTACGAGAGAACCCTGCCTGTCTTTCCCACTAAAATCGATCCCTGGTGATGGGTCAGTACGGGAGGTAGGAGGACGGCGGTGGTGACCCAGGTCCGTGCGGCGGGCGGCGCGTCCCCGCCCGGCGGCTCCTGCCTGCCGCCCGCCCGGTAGTCGGTCGGTCGGCCCGGGGGAGGGGAGGGGCAGGAGAGCCCTGAGCGTGGGGTGGTGGTGAGCTGGTCCCGAGCTACTCACCGGACGAACCATCCCGGCGGGTAATCCCTGTCAGGCCGTGTGGGACTGAGCCTCCTTCCCCGTGCACCCACCGGTCGTCTTCTCCACCTTCTCCACGGCGTGCATCGTGCCACCTTCACTGCTACAATCACAACAACCTGCCTGCATGCTCCTGAGGACGGCCGCAGCTGGCGTGTGTGTGTGTGTCGGGGTGAGCAGGTGGTGAGCAGATGGCGAACAGATGCTGTGATCAGCAGCGGCAGCGCTGGCCATATTCATAATGTATGACAGGCCCTGGTGCCAGGACCGCAGTGCACAGCACACTGCTGGCGCCACCCAGTGCTGCAGTGAAGAATCGAGCGAAAACGGCCCGATGGCGCCATCCAGTGTTTCCAAGTTTAACACATTCTTTGAGATAAAAGTTTGACCCTTGAAAACTGGGGTGCCTCTCATTTGCATTGGTTTAGAAGGAATTTCGTTCGGAAAAATCTTTGTTTCAAAATGAAAAGGCAATTAGGCACGCACCCCAACCTCAATTCTACCCCGAGGACTACTGTTGTCCATGACACTCACATCTGGGTTAATTAGGTTGATTCCCTAGGGTAATTACCAGATCCTGCGAGGACTGCTGGAACCTGGGCCTACATGCACTGTGTTGGGGGGGGGGGGGGGTATGCTACTCTGGGAACAGTAAGTCTAACGAACACAACAAAAGAAGATTGCAAAGACAGCGTTCTATGAACAAAACCTACCCAAGAGATGAGCACTATACGTGCTCCAGTGCCCAAAACGGCCATGGAAAGCCATCACATAATAGGCCCCTATGTACAGGGTTGATCTCATCAAGTATACAGAGAGGATGTAGTGTGAGCATCCTTAGTATGACGATAAAGAGCGTCAATTCTGAGTTACTTTTCAAACAGTAACTTTCTACTTGAAACCGCACTCTAATTTTACTAAAGTGCATTTAGTATCTGGTAACACCCTTACTATTTGAACTATATAGATTCAAGACAAACCGTACGTAGACACTGTATAAAGACAGCAGGGTTTACTTGTAAAAACTTGCAACATCTTTCAATGCATCTGTACTGGCATTGTACGTTTTACAGGCTGTGCCCTGCACTGTGTTGCACACCAGAATTGCCTCAGTGGTCGTATGGCGGTCACAGTGGCAACGGACAAATATTGCCTGTTGACATTGGTAGATCCTTCAATCCTAGAAGTCACATGCTAAACAGAGAAATGCAGAAAACTCAGTTTCATACGTCTTATTTTTTAAATTTGTATTTGTAAGAGGTCTTTTCTTCAGCTGATAGTAGCCTCTTCCAAACCTCTGATACGACTTCAATGAAACTGGCAATATGATCCATAATTTACCTGTGTTGGCTGACTACATTGCTAAAGGCATTGCGAATGGAAAATGTCCACGAAGTTGCCCGCGGGAAGTTGGAATGGACTACATGATAACTTTCCGGTTGGATCATTTGGAAAGATCCAGCCATTCCAAGTAAATAGTATACTTTTCAATTCAAAAGAAGAATGTAGACCTACATTTTAAAGTAAGTTTGGCGATGCATTGTTGCATGAAAACGATGCCTATGGCTATACTCTGCCGGGAGCACCGGCTGTACTGGTAGCAAATTGTAATATCAGGTATGGATGTGTCTATAATAATAGGTCGGGTAATATATCGTCATAATGTCCCCCTAATTTCGGAAGCCTGGCGGGTAAACAATCACTGGTGCCATAGCAATAAGCTTTAATTGGTTAAACAGCGACCCGGGACATTTAGGGCAAAACCTGGCTCCACCATGAATGATGTAGTATTGTCATAAATTATGAAACAATTTATGCTAAAATTTGTGTTAACATCACCGGGGTAGACCGTTCAACACGGTGAACTCATTTTAGGCATACTTAACACGCCGGTAACTAATGTTTACACAGGGTGCTGGTATGTATTCTTATCATACTTGGCTTGTATGGGTGGTTCCCTTATTAACCGAGCCCGTGGTCCCACATTAAAATTCACCAAAGTTGCCGAAATCAGCGTATTTCAGCAGCTTTAGACGGAGGCGGGTTTCAATCTTATCGAGACGGATGTCAATAGAGCCGGTTGATTACCAACTAATTATCCTGGTCAAAGATGGAATAGAATTGCCTTCCATGGACCAAAGGACCCTGTGGCGTTTACTCAGAGCAGATTCTAAAACCCGACAAAAGGGGGCGGTGGGCGAGAGAGGCCTAATTGATCCAGTCGGTTTAGGCAGTAATTGGAGTATTGGCTGGTTTTCACATCTTCCATTGGTGACTGGGACACAGGCTTCATGACGTCAAACTTGATCAGGAAAACGGAAAGATTCCTATTGTACCTTCTTGATTAATTCAGTGAATAATTTCTAAAACATTTCGCAATATCTAAAAGGGTCCGTTGGTTTTCAGCAAAATTAATGACGTACCATATTGCTGAAACATTAGCTCAACAACCACCAACATTTATATTCTTTGGAGCAGGGACAATTTTGACCCAACTTGTTACGTTTAAATTTGCCTTTTAATAATCTGAGGGGTTGTTGTTGTTGTTGTTGTTGTTGTTACGTTTAAATTTGCCTTTTAATAATCTGAGGGGTTGTTGTTGTTGTTGTTGTTGTTGTTGTTGTTGTTGTTATTGTTTTGTTTTATTCATTCATTGTAGGACTGACTTACAAGGTTAACCCTCTTACTGGATGGCTACGTAAACCAAATATTCAGGAAACACGCATGTGTAATTATGTAACAATCGAAACATGGATTAATTTTTTCAAATCCAACTGAATATCGCCATTTTTGATTGTTCGTTCACAGGTTCTCTTTTGTACTATTTTCATTGCAGTCAGTGTAAGGCAGTTTTTCTAACTTTTAATCCCTTAAAAACATATTCTTTTTATGTATTTCTGGCTTGGCTTTTTGTTTGAAGAATTCATTGTAAACTGTTGTAGTATAACTATTTTCACCATGATATTATTGGTTTTGTTCTATTATAAGGAGCCCTATAGTTGATTTTTCTGCGGGAATGGGACGGTCTGTATTGGAAAGATTGAAAAGGTCAATTTCAAAGTAGCCTTGAGACAATACCTGCTAGAAATGAATTCTGAAAAAAAAAGAGGAAAAAAATAGAAAAAAATGAATGTAATTACAAATTTATAAAAACTTACTCTATTCCGGTCCTCTCGTACGCAACAGAAGAGGACTTTGCACCGTCGATCCCAGCTCTCTTCGTAAGCTCGTAACGCCTTCCTACAAGGACGAAGTAATAAACCAACAGTTAGAATGATGGTCCATAAAGATCACCGGATCAATAAGGTAATGCCGGATATTCATGTATAAAGGGGATTGGACAGAAGTAGATTCAACAATGAACATACAGCGGGTTTCTTTTGCTTCCTGCAAAAAAGAACCTCGAGAAAAACACTTAGAAATGGAGATGAATAAGAAGGAAATACTCAAGTCGACTGGCAGGGTGACCTGTGATACGGTCTGCTGCGTAGTGTATTCATAGTTTACCACTCCAGGCATGAAAACATCTAGCTCACATTGTCCCTAAATATCTGGTAAATCAAAAGATTTTAGGCGTATGAGAGAATTTTGTTTTTTAGTGTTACAATGTACTGGCGCCTAGAGAACGCTTGGCATAGACTTTTGGTTCCCTTTGTGTAGATTTATAACAGACTGCCGACTGGTGCACGTGGTGGACAAGTTTTTATTGTCAAATGGTCTGAATAAGTCGAAACACGCGGCCATCTATGTGATAACCCAGAATGATCGAGTGACAGCCTTCTGTACAAGGAAAAACTTCTAGCTCAGTAGGATAAAACACTAGTGTTACAAAACGAGTTTTGGTCGCTAAAAGTAATATTTCTTCAATCCCTCCCTGTGTATATTGTATACACAAATGGGATGGACAAACTGGACTGGCGCACCACCACCCGCTCCGGGCGACGGGCATCATTGTCAGGAGATACGTATGCCATACGGGTAAAAATAAAGATTGACTACTCAATTTGTGGCAGGGTTGCCATATCTGATATTATGATGTGATTGTCTATTACAGCTTGAGAGAGAGGCAAATAAGACCATAATCGAAGGCCGCCTAACTTGTATCATTATGGCGCTATTGCTTTACATAGTCTAGAACAGTTAATACTGCGTTTTGAACATAATTACAAGTGGTATGGCTTTCGGTAAATATGTTTAACATTGTTGGAAAATCTAAACATTACAATTATGCTTTTTGGGCAAAGAAAAACCTGACTACTACATAGTGTCTAGCCCGAGTGTTGATATCGTCGCTCATGCATGGCAGTCGTAATCGTTTTTAATTCGGATGAGCAATGTTACTTATTCACGTTCGAAATAAAGATAATTCTTTGTACTTTGGAATAGATAATATTTTATTAAGTAAAGTGTTATGAAGCAGTAAATATCATGACAAAACGTCCTACTATCGGGGCAGAAAATAGTAAAACTGAAATTTACCTAAACTGTAAATACTTTATAGAAACGTTATCATCATCATAATTGATTAAATATACCTCCTTAACATAAAAATGCCAAAATATAAAACTTCAGGAAACGTCACAAACACCGATTAGGTACAAAACCATTATAATTCCCGAGGTCGCATATTTAACTTAATTTCTAAATAGCAGCTGTATTTCAAGAAAAGCATTTAAAAGCCACAATAACCTTTGCGCACCCTTTCGATTTACCATGTGCGGGTTGTGGAATTAACATTGATATCGTATCGTATCATTATAGGAATTGACACATGATATTATCCTTTTCCAACAGGTATCAGCCAAGGTTTTATATATTTAGTATGACAAAAGTTTGCATGAGTGATACCATGTAGCTCGTTAACATTATCATAACGTTTTGTTAGAGTTGGAGCAACCTTATAGCTTCTAGCCTTAATTATTTCTTGCACCGAGAAAAGACCCCTTTTCAACAGTAAGTAAAAACAGTATTAACAAAAGGCTCTTAAAAACTTATTGAACAACCTATAAAAAGATGTTAGGTTGTTTCATAGTTGAAACTTAAATGGCAAATAGGCAAAGGGTAAAGGAAATGGAAGGTTGAGAGATGCAGATGTTTGGGTCGACGATGATGTCGTAGAAGGGGACATGGTATTAACAAAATGAATCCAAAATAATTATGTTGAGATTTGGTTCCTTCTTTTGACCAATAATCAACTAGAACCTTGCTTCAAAAGTTATATAAGAAATTAACATTAAATTTTGAATATAAGAGTCCGTTTGGTAAATGTTTCCAAAAGAAATCGTAAAAAGTCAAAAAATCATGAGTTTGCAAGTTTTCCCCCTGCAATTCAGAATCTCAGACATGATATACTTAGATATGTATAGTAGGAAACACACAAAATCGAGCGTAAAACGTTAATCAATGGGGGAAAATGTAAAAAAAAATACGAAAAATGTAGCTTGCTCCCTTTTGTTACTTAATATCTAATTTGCTCTATCATTATCACTTAGCGCGTTATCGTTTCTTATCAGGAATTCGAGGGACTGATGTTACGAGATAGGAGGGTCAGCCAGTTAACATTCTGGATAGGATTCAACTTGCAAGGCTGGACAACTGAGGAAAATGTAACCAAAAGCCTACTGCTACCTTCACGGGGACTGACCACACAGGCGTGCCACTCAAGACTAGAGAAACAAAGACAAGAATATCAGATTTATGTTTGGGTCTTATGTGTAACATGGCATATAGGAAAGTCCTTTGGCGCTGCAATACAATTGGATCAGTCACAATTTAGAAATGAAAAGGTGTAACATAATCAAGTGATGGTAAATCAAATTATTACCACTGAAACAGGCTCAAAATTATACTTTAAGGGTTACTCAGATAAGAATTCTCTTCAAAGTAATGGGTAGGGGAATGGGCAAGATGAGCTATACAGGAGAGAGGAGGAAGGGGTAATTGTTACAAATGTGTAATATGGTCCTACTCGAAACGAATTACATTACCAATTACAAACTCACCTTTACCCACAATAGAATATCTAATGGTAAGGCTTGGGGGCATGCCTACCAACAACCACGATAGGACGCCCCCAAAGCAAAAACCTTGTGTGAATCAAAATATGCTGTCTCAGTTCTCTCTTTGTCCGAACGCACAGACTACAATATGCTCTCACAATCTGTCATTTGTCAGACACGCACATATCATGAACGGGATCTTTTCACACTGACATCAAACAGAGACTAGATAACACAAGATATCACTATGGTCAAACACAAATAAAGTTTCAACTAGCTGCTACTACAGCGTCAGAACTTGTGTCAGTGAGAGATATTACCCAGTGAGTTCAAGACATAAGATACCCTATTTCAAAGAGGGAAATGGACATCCGCCCTTTGCTACAGGCCCGCATGCTCAATTATCCAGTTTTAAAAGATGCAGTATTACTCATTCTCCCTATTCTGAAGTAAGAAATTGGCATCTGTCTGCCACCCTCGCCACAGGCCCATTCACTACTCTGTGGGCGTGTTTATCAAACTGCCCCAGGTTGACTCACCTGTGCCGCCAGTTCCTCCGCCGGCTGCCCGACCGACGTTTGTGCCCAGCCCGATGTTGGCGCTCCTTAATACTTTCCTGGTACCGCTTCATCTTCACCCAGCTCCGCCCCGCCGTGTCAAAGGTACACCAGAGCGACAGCACCACGCTCAGCATGATGCACCAGTTACAGACGATGATACCTGCAGCACGATGGTGTACAGTGTGATGCACAAGTGGGAGCATTTTTGGGAAAGGGACATAAATGAAGAGAAACTACTCTTTAAAATGCTGCAAACCGTTTTAAAATATTCCTGATAGAAGCTGAGGCATGTTTCTATGAAGCTTGCTACCTCTTTTCCATTACGAACCCCTGTTCGAAAGAAAATTCCTTTCCTGTGCCACTGGGTACTATCTATAGGTATCAGTATAGTACGCCAGTAACTCTCTATGTCGCTGGTGCCTGGCGTGTACACTAATAGCCTATGGCTGGTATCCAATGGCCCGAATAGTCGTTTTCCTCCTAAATTAGTGCCGTATTTGTTTCCATATAATGACAAGTTAAAGTTAAATATATTTTATAAAAAAAAAAGTAAGTTTTATAATTACAGAGACGTATTACAGGGGCAAACTTATATTTCAATGAGATGGACTCCCAATAATCAATTTACGTTTTATTCATCATAATCAGATAACTATTTCTTGTATGTATGCATAAGAATGTTAGTGACAAAATATATCGAGTGGCCAGCACACTTGTGAGACTTATTATTTGAATATGACGTCACAAACAACGTTAGATTCATCCGGGTAGTGTGCCAGACGGATATTCGTGTTCACCAGACACGTACCTGTCAACATTCAACTCGACTATCAAGTTTGCCATGGATCGTGGCTCAGTGTTATTGTACTCCATTCAGCTATGGACCTATTAATAGGCTAGATCTCTACAGGACTCGTACTTTTCCATTTGCATTAGCTTGACAGCGACGAAGCCGGGGGGGGGGGGAGTTAAGGATGTATAGAACCCATTTCTATTTTCCAAAATAAAAGCAAAATGTTAGAAACTTAGGGAACATTGAGGATGGAACCCCCTTCAATTTACCATCGGTCTTCATTTGGAACCTCTCTTTGATTTTAGGCCTCTGCTTGTATACTTCTACATTATATTTCACCCTAGTTCACCCGTTTCGCCTGCAATTAAACTCATATTAACAGGCGTCCCTCATTTACCAAGCTTCTTTGGCGTTTTCCATTAATAATGAACACTTTTTTCAATATTTCAGACCCACCCCCGGCCTCCTTGGGCTGAATTTGTACAGGTATGCACATCGTCAACAAAATAGAGACTCCAGCCCCCCTTTGAATCGTAACAGATACCCTTTTGGATTATCTTGAATATGCACATGCATGGTTATACAAATACATGAGAATATGTGTTACATTCATTATTTAATGACCATCTATAAATTCAATATTAAAACCTAAAATATGTAGCACTCACCTAAGACAGCCCTTTTGGCGGCGGGGGCGTCACACGACTGGTAATGTTGGGCCACCCAGATCACCCCGAGAATCAGCCAGACCAGCTCCACGGCCAGCACCCCTGCAGCATGGTAAGGTAAGGTTAGGTAAGGTAAAATTAGGTACAGTAAGGTAAGGCAAGGTTAGCCATTTAAGGTATTGTAAAATAAGATAAAGTACAGTAAGGTAAGGAAAAGTTAGGTAAGGCAAGGTGACGTAAGGTACGGTAAGGTAAGGTTAGCATTTGAAGGTAAAGTAAGAAAAGGTAAGGTATATAAGGAAAGGTTAGGTTAGGTTAGGTTAGGTTAGGTTAGGTTAGGTATGGTAAGATAAAACTAAAGTTAGCAATTGAAGGTAGAGTAAGACAAGGTCAGGTTAGGTTAGGTTGGGAAAGATTAGGTAAGATAAGGTATGGTAAGGCTAGGAAAGGTAAGGTTGCGTTACGTAGGTTATACCATATGGTTGTACCTAACAAACATCTTTCTTGGTAATTTCACAATGAAATCACTATTTTTGTGACGATGGAACATATAGTGATTAAGGATACACTAGTAATTAAATACTTATATGTTGACCAATTAGCCTTTTCAGTTACAAAGGAAAAGAGCACAAGTAAGGATGTATACAATATGTATCCCTTCTCTATTGAGATGTACATCTCACATTACCATCGGCTGGAAGAAAAGGATGTTACCTAGCCTGGATAGTCAGGACAGGACATTATGCCGGACAACTGAAGGGAGAACCTATTGCCAAGTGGGGAACTTTAAATATGTTATGTATGCGATTAATTGCAATTGAAAACCCGGATTTTAGAATAATGCCCTAGGCTTGATATCACTTGTAGAAACGCAGGTGAATATATTCTAACCTACACATAGGCTACCTATTTTAGAAATAACCTTTGGATAACTATTTAAAATAGCCCACTGGACAACCTCAGGCCCGAAAAACGATCTGATATGCCCATTCCTGAATCGCCACAGATAAATAGCTTTAGGGGCAAAACGTATCTGGATTTTGTATCAACATTGAATGTACAACCAAATTTCATATGATTTAGAGGCTTCGGGTGTGCCTGTCTACGACGTAAAAGCTATTTTCAATCTTTGGCCATGCCTCTGGGAAATCAGATCTATGACATGAATGACGGAGAGAGCCCAATACTGGGACGTTATTTAGAATACTTTGTACATAGCTTCACCGAGAATATGTCCGGGCAACATTGCACCAACAAACTGTGAGAGAAGCTGCCAGGTATCGCCAAAACACCATGGTGATCATAGAGTGGTTAGAGTGGCGATTATCACATGTAATCACCTTATCTAAACAACCACTGCAAATCACTGCATGGTACACTATCTGAAGTTCCTCAAGTGACTTTAGAAATAACCTGCTTTAACCAAACTACGGACATGTTATTTCATCTACAGCACATGTTACACTTAAAGTATATGCGTGGTTTTATTATGCCATGCGTAGTTTATATTTCTGAATAGGTCCGATAAAAAACAAAACATGTGATATGATAATACGGAAGTAATCATTTTGTAATGTAATTGCTCAGTTTATATTCAATCCCCGTTATTATTGTTTTTATTGCCATTACTGCACAGTTATATATAATCTAGGGACGGAGTTTCAGAAAAGCAACAGTCTATTTTCAACCTGTTTAAAGGTTTTCAATACAGACGACGAGTGCTTGCACCTCGGGCGCTTCAGTTTCCACGGCTATATGCACTGAGCGCCTGAAATCAAATCCTCAGCAAATTGACTGTCATTGTAGACCTGCATGTCAACCCAAACAAACCAGAGAACAGCAGGAAATTGAAAACTACTTTCTATCGCCGAGCTACCATTACTTCATCTCTGTTGATTATCACTGGAATTTCCAGACAAACATTGGGAGATGGGAATCGGGAACCCCTGGCGGAATACAATTTATTATTATGTTTATACAGCGCGTATAGAGAAACATATTTATAAGTATGTTTTATACATACATATATACATCTGTTTATTCATATTCATATATTCAAATTCTACACATCTATATGTGTGTGTTGAGTGATTGTGATAAAAGATGTATACTGTACAACCTGGAACATCCATCTTTATTTCCTTTACCCCAAGTTATATTTCGATGAGACGTGCTTAAAATGCTAATAGGGGCAAGTAGAAAAGTTCTTTCATATTGCACTTTCTTCCGGAATATATATCACTCAGGAAATTCGGTCCACAGAAGAAAACCTATTCCTACACATTCGGTCTCTATATTAAATACCCAGCTTCTATAGTTTTTAACTCTCCAAGATGTGAATGTTTCGAAGATAGTATAAAAGTAATATATATGTGCTGGGTAAGAAATTGATTAAAAGTTGGAAGGAATTTGAATATCCTGCCTCATTCCCACTTACTATATATATTAGAAGGTTAAGGCACAGAACTGCACACTGACCTGTCAGGTCCTCATTTCTAGGGTTAAGGCTTGCAGAGTGTCCTAAGTACCAACCTCCTAGTGACCTCTTAATGGTATGAGAGGTGTAGACGTCATTATTACCTCCGCCATGACGCAACGCTCTCAGTGGACGGATGAACCCACCAGGGTGTAATTAAACGTCTCTCGGCGTGTTCGTAACGTATAAGATGATATGGAGAGTTTGGGTAATGAGTCAGGACACTGAGAAGCCTTGATTTATGGGGTGCCAAAAGTCAATAAGATGGGTTTGTTTTTCAGGTGAAAATTATGTGTAGTACATACATATAGAAACGTCGTTTTGTAGGCCTGTCTGAATTACATTTCATAGGGAAAAATCACTGAAAATTATTTTGGTCCCCTCCTTCCAATGGTAACCAATAATCCCAGAAAATTCGATTAATCGTAGTCTAATTAATTTTACCATCGCCACATCTCTAGATTTGAGAAACAAAAATAAATCAATTGTGCAAATAACCTAACTCAAGCCAGCACAAAGTGTTCTCATTCCCCTGTCTATCTTTCAAGATGGCTATCAGTTTTTCTCCGCAAATAATTCAAATCTAAGGGTAAAATTACCACCAATGACAACTCTGGCAGAAGATGGAATGAGCTCGAATCCCTTTGGTTCAATCATCTGCATAGAAGTTCAAGAAATTTCAAGCTAATCTATTATGAAAAATTCTGAAACGTAAGTCTAAGGTAATCAATTGACCTACGTTTGTAAAAACATCGAAACTATACAACCTTTTTCAGAAAAGCTTAATTGTAGACTTTTAAAGGACGGGCATAACTTGAAATCAAAACTCTTAGAAAAGTCCTAGGAAATTCAACTTAATCTAAGGATGTAGTCCTATCGACATTGAAGAGATTGTAACTACTTAACAGCTGTCTGTGATCTTTTTCCTCCAGAATGAAATTGAAGATGTTGGTCAGCAGCTTATTTGACCTTCGGTATAGTTTGTGCTTGGATCATTTGTTCAAATATTTGTCTACACTTATTTTACGACTTACGAGGACGCAATGATAGCACTAAAAGTTGAAGTATATCTATAAGAAATGAAACTTGACTCATGAGACAAAATATATTCCCATAGCCAAAATTAGGATGCAGATACAAATGAGTTGAGTTGATCAGTTGGGGAAACCCGTATATTTTTTTTATCTTTTCCCCTTACACATGGCACTCCCGGGTTGGTGATGTATGTCGGTGGCGGGGGGCGGTGGGAGGTGGCCGGGTGCGGCCTTGGAGTGGGGAGTGGGAGAGGAGGGCCCAGCTGAGTGCGTTCTGTAATTAGTGAGAAGCAGGCTGATTACGGCCCGCCCGGATCTGACGGCCGGGGTCGGGGCCGCCTGGTCAAGGAGATCCCAGCCCCACATACAGTCTATGGCTCTAGCAGCCAAGAAAGGACCTAAAAACAAATCTTTCTAGGGTAATGGGAGAGATACAGGATAGTTCAATGCCAATTCATAACACAATATTTTCATTACCTAATCTATATCTGAGATTTCACAAATATATTTCCTAGTAACTGTTTTAGATCTACCTAATCATACATTTAAGCACTCCTCATGTTTGAATCAAATTCCTTTGGTTCTATGTAAAATAAGGCCACACTCACAAAACCGGTCCTTTCTTGACCAACAGACCTATAGACCTGCAGGTGACCAGAGCCGGCAGGGCAGGGTGGTTTGTGCTGTTCTGCACCACAGCAACAGCAGCTTATGTCGCACCGAGGGAACCAAGGTTATTTTGGCCATATCTTAGTTGATTGGACGAGAAACCTGATAAATTTATGGGGAACAAAGTGTTCAGGGAAAATGCTGCTTTGGTAACCGTATGAATGTTTCTCCATCGATTTGGCGGTTAGTATCCAAAATCCTGCATGCCCGAAGTTTGTAAACTATACAAAGTGGTCGCTATAAGATGAACATTAAGAATTCGAAAATTATTCACGCTGAGTGTAAGATAATCATTTATATTCGAGCTAGTTTCGATATGTCATACACCTTCATATTCATAATGCAAAAATTTGCTTTAAATTAGGTGTGACTAGGGGGGCAAGTTAGTCAGATACCTTAACCGTCGATTAATAAAATCTATATTTTTGCAAATAGATAGAAATAAGAACACCAAATCCCAGGTGCGAATTTTAGAAGACCGTGCCACCACTGCCCGACTGCCTGCCACGGACCACGTGCTATTTGAGATCACCCCCCCCCCTCCTCCTGGAGGGGGTGGATCAAAGAGGTGTAGGGCCGAGCTGCTCCGTGCAGTGGTCGGGTATAGACTAAGCTCATTACAGGCCGCGGGCCCAGTCCCCACAGGGCCGTTTGACGCTCGGTGCGCGGGGGACTTTAGGTAGAGGCACCGTCTAGCACCATTGAGACGGTCTACCAGTAAAAGGGGCAAGGATACATTTAGCCTGGCAGTTAAAGTATTTGATAAAACGAGATAATTGTTCATGTTTCATAATCACCTTATATACAAATTGTATTTGTATTATTGAAAGAGCATGAATAATAAATTATGAATTAATAGATATACATACGATGATATGATTATCAGAAACAACACATAATAATGATGCACTTAAAAAAAATCTGACCTATATGCTATTATGTGATTTAATACCCCTACTCACGATATTATCCATACACATTAGACATGAGATTGAATGAAAACATTTCATACCCTCCTATGTTTTGTAGCAATCCGGGGACAGAATAAAGACACATCGTATTCTTAAAAGGAGTAAATCTAAAACTCATAAGACTGATGTGCCAAGAACTGCGTGCTTACTGCCTGTCGAGATGTCTCAATCTGAGGGGGGGAGTAATCCGTAAATCGGCCCCTGGAGACTGGCTCACTGTGAGAGGGGGGCTGTGGAGCGGGGGCCCGGGGGCCCAACACCCCCACACAATAGACGGGCCTTAGATTGGTCTACTGGGACGGCCGAGGAGGAATGCCTCTCTGTCAGATGAAGATTTAAGTCACTGGACTTCTTCAACCGTCTATTTGAAAGGGGCTGTAAAACTATAGTTTTCGCATTATAGCAACTAGAGTGTCAATCAAATTTCATGATATGGAAATGTGCCTTAGCGTTTTGCAAATACGATCTGCCGGACATCATGGGCTGAATCCAAATAGTTGCACAAGTCGAACTTAGCTGTCGGAAATATATATTATATGAAATATTGAATGAGAGTACACGTACAAAAATAATTGGTTTTGGAACAGCTCCCTAATGATAGACCGAACTACTATTTGCATGCATATTAGCTGGTAGTGATGACTGCCCTTCAAACCCTAAGATAAGGGCGTGGAACGTTAGATGTTTCTGAAATCCCGAATTGATTACTTTAAAAAGAGATGTATACATCAACACTGCAGCCATTTGTAAAGTGTAGATCTGGCGCTCCTCATTTAAAGCACGAGCCTAACACCCCCTCCCTCCCCTAGGGTCTAACTTTATCTTCGTGAAAACCACCCTAATGTATATTTGCTGTAGTCACACGTCTTTATCAGAGGTGCCATGCATACTCAGTGTAAAAGTAAAAAGCACCTTACCTACTTTTTTTTCAACTAAAACACACTACAGGAGGATGGGAATACCTATATTTCTTATGGTACAGTCCATTATTCAACTCATAGAAACAGTGTTGAAAATCATCGTAACATCAAAATTCAGGAATGAATGTACATGTATGTATCAACAACGTCCAATCTACGAGATTGAGAATAAAGAAATTGGATATATAAGAAAAGGCAGGAAAGTAGGGGGGGGGGCCCTTCCATCATATTCTTACTCACATCTCCAAAAACATTTCAGACCCCTCATCCATATACTTGAGCTAATTGGATTTGCACAGGAACGTCCCCCACTTTAAAATAATGCCCCCACCCCCTTGATGCATATACAGTATTTAAAGAGTCAAGTACTTATGACCAAGCTTAGTGGGATGGCGGGTCTTAATTTTGTTGAAAATGTGCTGTTTCTCTCCAAAAATCTAATTCAGGAATTTTTTATAAAAAAAAGGGGGGGGGGGGGGCGTGCTATAGCATAATTTTTCTCAGGGCCCTCTAGGTCAAGGAAATTTACAAAAAAAAAGAAGATATTATTTGGGCCAAACAAGAAGGGGGCGTGCGCCCTTTACGCCCCCCCCCCCAACAAAAAACGTAAAAACAAAAAATCGCCTGCTTTAACCTAAGGGGGCATTCATTTTACATGTGCGTAAGAACTAATGGAAAGCCCCTAATCCGTGGAGGTTAAACACTGCGAGTAGCTCACCTAGTCGGGTGTAGAGCAGGTACTGCATGCTGGTGCGGGGCTCGGTGTAGAGGATGGAGCCGCGCATGGCCACCAGGGCCACCACGGCCTCCAGGGCGGCGCACACGGACAGGATGACCAGGTAGCCGAGCACGTGTTGGCGCAGGGTGTGGGCGCACTCCAGGCCCGCCGTCTCGAAGTCCACCACGCCCAGGATGACGCCCAGCACCACGATCCTGGGGGAGAGCAAACGAGCAAATCAGAGCGAGGTCTTGTGCACTTGGTTAAATAGCCTTGTGCAGACACCTTCATACATGGATATCTAGATATATTAGTGCTTCATTGCGAAATATCGTTCATACGTTTCACAGCAGCATAGAAAAATGTCAGAAAAGCAACCACACTATAATAACAATTCTGTTACATAGAACTACCTGTCAAAACAACATTGAATTGCCGTACTATGAGAAAAATACCAGTCAGCAACGCTGGACGTGCATATAGCTGTTGTGGGAAGAAAATATAGATACTGGAAGGTCATTGTTCCTAAGCTTTCATTCCCCTGGTGGCTGGTCAGAATTCACCCACTCAACCATGACCATGGTCTGATCATTGCAATTATTTTTTAGGACAAGCTAGTGACACCCTATAAACCTGTCAGGATGGCCATAATGGTACATCCAAATTTACTCCAACTCATGGTCAGGTGCAGGAGGCAGGCCTGCAATACATGACACGCTTTCCCTTGGCTTTTCAGTCTAGAAGTATCTTAATATCGAACCGCTTCTGGTTCTGTGGGGAAGGGGTTGAGAGTTGAAGGGTGTACCCCATCCCTACGGAAAGGGAAAAAAGGAGAAAACAAGAGGTTGGAAAAGGGGGCAGGGTTTTAAAAAATTTCTTGTGGCTCATTTGCTGAGACTCACTAATATGAATAATTATTGGTGACGAGACCACTTCGACCATGCAAACAAGGGGATTTACGGTAAAGACGAGTCTCCTGAGGCATCTCACTAGTATAGGTGCTGGTCTGTTCGTCATCACCTTCGCCGGGGGAGTTAAGACTAGACCTGAGTATACTAGACAAATATAACCTCACTTATCAAAGTGTTGGTTCCAGCGTGTTTTTTTTAACCATTTGTGGTATATATGCTTGGACGAAGGTCGGTACTGCAAGCCACAATGCTTCTATAGAACACCGAATATGGTCAATTTCTGTGGTCAAAACAATTAATTGTATACCAATAATTTTCTAGCGCAACTCAATGAACGGTTGCATCTAAACAGATTTTTCTATGTGGAGCTCGTAATTATAACTACAATTTATCTCTATCATCAATCTAATAACGTTATTTAACCAAATCATACCACGAGTTATTATGTGCTAGGATTTTTCTAATAATTATGACACAAGGATTATAATAGCAAAAACACGTTGATATCATTTAAATGACATTCGACCGAGAATTTCAGAGAAACATTTTGTCAATCTGTGACAAGGTTGGATTATTCTGGAGTTAATATCTTAAAAGGTTTAAAACCACGAACATCTGTCACAAGTGAATGTTGGGGCATCTGAGAATCCACTCGAACGAGAGCTCCCACGGAATTCTTTTTTATCAACTATGACGGGAATAGGCTATTTCCAAATAGTGGAGGATATGCTTATGGTTCTATCTCATGGAGACGATTTAATGTTCTTCTAAGTTCTATTGTAAGCTCCAAGCAAGGACATCTCAATTTCACATAACAAGGAATTAAAGCGCAAATAATAACATATCATAAATTCTGTTTAATCCCACGGGACTTGTCAAATTACATCTAGCTATATGTACACGTATATTCTCAAGGGAGACCAACAAGATGTGATCTGTGCTCACAATATAAATATAAAGGAAAAAAGAGAAGAGAATTTACACTTCATTCAATGAACTCTTAAAACAAGGAAGCGATCCAAGAAAACTAACATTGTCTGACGAGGCTTGTATATATAGCAATTACAATTACAATGACCAGAATTGATTTTCCCTTTCTTACCCCAATTAGCATATCATGTGACCTGGTAGGGTCATCTTTGGTGATTTGTAGTCAAGGTAGTAGCTCTATAACTCTAGCACAGCTTAACAGACTGTTCTTAAAACTAAGGCTTACACAGCTATCAAGGTAGCAGCATTCTGATTGGTCAACATAGGTCGCCAGGTTAGTTTTCTAAGCTCATAATGGCAAGATTTTGGAATAGGTTATCATTCTTTATGAATAAATATGCTGCCAGTGTCATGAACCAACAAAAATCAATATGTATATGTGAACGCCTATTCAATGAGAATATGTTTAAAACAAGAAAACTGACATTGTTGAAAATTAAGTACCTATTAATATTAACTTTTCACGGAATGCATGTAGCAGATATGAAACATTTTGTACCGAAGCCATTCTTGATTCTGCAATACCAGTTGAGTTCTGTAAACCATTGCCCTATCCTCCCCCCCCCCCCCCCCCCATCACTCCCCCGACCCCCTGGGGCCGGGTGATCCCTCACACCAGGCGGGGCATGTAGGGCCGTGGTCCGCTGCCCCGACGTCCAGGGGCACATTTGTGTATTGTGTGTAGGGGTGGGTGGTAGAGGCTGCCCCCTGCCGGACGGGCCGGCCTATTAAAGGGCGCGCCACCCCCGGCCACACACCGCCAATTGAGCGTCAAGTGCAGCGTCCAACTGACAGCCACCCCGGTGAGGGATCGCTGCCCGCTGGTCAGTCGGCCCGCTGGACGAACAGGTCATTTACTCTTTCTTTTCCACAATGTTGTGACTGGTGAACAAAGACAGCCAATATTCTGCTGGTCGAGCGCCGATTGGATGCTCGGGTCAGACAAGTGGGGAATCACTGCCCTGAGTGGCCCAGGGGCCGGGGGGGGGGGGGCACTTACACTGGGCAGAGAGAGAACTAGTTTATACCGCGGGGAACAAACATAATTGAATTGCGCAAATATTATGGAAGTGTTGCACCGTCGGTTGAATGTAGAAAATTAGATGAAGCGACTGCTGTACTGGGTCCACTCAGCAACTTTTTCAGCTGTATATCGAGTGAGTGAGTGAGTGTTGGGTGTTTTATGCCATACCGACAGCAAGGGTCATTTTCACAGCGAAAACAAGTTGGGACGAATTCTGTCTTTGGTGATCGAATCTATGAGATGAAGGTGACAGGGCAGGCAAACAGCAGGGGATGAAAACCTGGAAATCAATTTTGCTGTACCTCATTGTTAACCAAGCATCAACTGGGAGTTGAACCCAAAGAACCTCTTGGTCAGTGCTGGGTCCCCCCTATCGTCACTGTATATCGAGACCATAGACTGGCTAGATGGTACATACACACACAAACAAACCTAAGGGGTCGAGTAAGGACCTGAGAGCCAGTCAGACTCCCAACTTTGGTTATCAATAACTGACCCTCACTTTTATCGGGGGGGGGGGGGGGGGGGGGGGGCGTCTCCTGATTTATATTTCAAACGCTTAGATAACAAGGACCCAGGTTGAGGTATGGAAGAAAAATATCGGTTACAAAACCGAACAAACCCGGGTTATCGACTTCTTTTTCTATATATGAAAGTAGAATGCTTGATCACATATGGGGATAGGAATACGAAATATCGAGCGAATTACCGATTGATTTTAAACAAGAAGATGCACATGCCAGCGCGAGTGAAGCCGCCCGCCCGCCATTTTCCTCTATTATCGTTCACCAACACGCGGAAAACACTAACCTTTTCTCCGATGCCGATCGGTCATATCGACATAATTCTTCATGGTATATCGACCCAGACCAGCTCCTGATATTAGTAATCCATAATGTATACTCCATGAGGCTTGACGATGCCGATTTAAGGCGTAAATGGCGGTTAATCGCGGAGGAGTGCAACACGCGGTCCGACCTAGCCAGCGCCATCTTCGGGGTCTGATGCAATGCGCTGTGGTTTGACAGTGTGACTGCGCGAGATGCGCTTCGTCCCGGAAGGGACTACGCATGAAAACTAGTTCGTGAAGAAATGCGATTTTCTGGGTTTATATCGACATATAGCTTCCCAACACATCGGCATCATCAATAAAAGATCGGCATAGACCTATATAGCGCGTTAAGCCGACTGAAATGCGCGCGAAATAGGCGAAACAGGCGAGCAAACCCGACCGACCTACGGGAGGGAACACTGGGGGCCGCCATGCTCGCCGTCTTCACCCTACTTAACATAATTTATTCAACTGGCTCCAACACTACACTGCAATCCGGGACGCTAGGCTTTTCAATGCTGAGGCGTCGAGTCGATGTTATACAGTTTGAGCGCTTCACTCTCCGACCCGATCTGGGCTAATGCTTTTTCAATGGTCAATTTCTGGTATAGACATTACATAGGGAATGTACTGCAGACCGGATGTAGGTCTAAATTTGCGATCTTGTTTCCGCTGGTGCTGTTATAGTTCAATGGAGTTTCCCGCCTTTTTGACCAAGTCATTTACCCGGGCGAGATTCGATTTGATCGATCATATTTCGAAGATGACTGTATAATACAGCGAGCCCGGGTAAAAATCGAGAGGTTAATTTTGTATTGAATATTATGAATACTGGATTATAGAACCTCAAAGATAAACCCGCATATGAATATCTTTCAAGGTATAATCTCAAACTGGACTAGACATTTTCAATTCAAGGGCCAGTTTAGGGCCCCATATGAGTTAAGGGCTCGGGCCCGCGGAGAGCTCGTTATTTCGAACCACGGAACAAATTACATCGTGAATATGAGCAATTCTAGTTCCCTCCTGAAAGGAGTTCTAGTGCGAAAAGTTGAGTGAAGAGCGCCGAAACTTGTTTGTTGGTTTGAACTACCAGGCTCAGTAGTTCTATTTCACCCTCGCTCCTGGATGATTGGATCTATGGGGAGATATAGCCTTTCCCCTACACCGTTACTGAGGCAAGCATCCTTTTTATGCAGTGCCGCATCGGCAGGACACCACATATGATGGCCATTGGCTCGGCTAGGCTTTTGACAACAGTGTCGTTGACCACAGGGAGGACGACCTTTACACAGCAGCAGGGATGAGACTAACTGTCAGATTTTGAATCCCTCACTCTACTGCTGTGCCATGAAAACGCTCTCGCTGAACCTTGTCTGCTATATTTACAAATAGAGAGTGACAAATAATGAGCTATAGAATGGAATCAAAATGAAACATTTGTTTAGACTGGCAATTACTCACAGACGGGCCCCAAGCACGCACGAGTTCTATTAGTAAACAAAGTGATGCGATTTTCCTTGTTGACAGAAGTAGCAAGGCATGTACAATTACAACTAGTAGCATCCAATGACGGGCGCAGTCAGGAGTCTTGCCTGATTGAGAAGATTGAGAAAGGCTTCACCTTTATAGCTTCAGAGTACAAATCACTTTTGAATTACGCATTTAAATTGGCCACCTAAACTCAAACGTTGTTAACAGTGGCCCGTCAGCTCCCTGACTGTATCTGTCTGCTGGTGACCACCACCTCCTCCCTTATTAAACCCAGCCTTCAATTTGTCGAGATGTCATTAGTTTGGTGAACGGATCAATACCGGCGGAGGTAGACGTGTTTTTGGGACTCTGACCTATTACAAGGTCTCTGCGGGTGGTGGCAATATTTTAATCACAAGCCAATTACCGAAGCAGTTATTTTAGCCAAAATATGCGTTTACAAAACCGAAGGTTTTTCCTTCAAATATGACAGAGAATGTTTTGGTTACAGGGAAGGAACAGTCCTTTTCTTAGGTTCCCTCACTTTAAATGCCTCAGACAAAATGTCAAGGCTAGTGACATTTCAAGACATTGAAGTACAATAGAAAGGTGTCTTAATTTGGTAACGTAACATGTGATGAAAACTTTGAAGGAATTTATTAAGCCAATTGAATAAGCGATAACGACAAAGATTATACCGATATCTATATAAAACAAAAAGTACGAAATATTTCCATGTTATATACATCCCTCTCTTAAACTTATCCATTTGGCATTTCGGATGAAAACTGAAAGTTGCTTTCAATACAACGTCCTCTCTTATATCTCCTCTCAGTGATCTGGTAATCCAATGGGTAATATCTTTTCTGTAAATTCTGAAAACGTACCAAAGGAGAAGCCACTGTCCAGCTTAACTGTAAAAACACCAATAAAACAAATTTGGATGTTCCTCCCCAAACACATGCCAAGCCTCACGAAAGAAAATGTTAAGTAGTTCCTTTAAAACCTAGTTTTTGTGAGAGACTTAAGAGATGAAGGGGGGGGCAGAAGGGATTAGTGGCGTCTTGTGTGAGCCGCTGCGAGCTGCCCGGCAGATCTGCTCCTGTCCGCTGCGAGCTACTCGCGGGCCGAGCCCAGAACTGCTCTTAGCCCACCTACCTGGTCAAGTTTACTCCGACATGCCGTAAACCGCCCGGAGAGATATGGGAAGCCGTATACTTACAGCTTCAAAGGCTGGCGTGTCATAACTCAAAGATTATAAAAAAAAGAAGTTAAGTACATGCCCAGAACTGTCGAAGTATGCTGGAGCTACAGGCAAAGTCATAACTGATCTGCTCAGAACGACTCCAAAGTGATTAGGATTTTCCTAATAGCACGCATGGTAAAAACTTTGTGTAACTGCTTGAAATTGTTCTAAGCAAACAAAGCTATAAAACTATTTTGTTGCCACTTGAGATGTCTAATTTGTCTATGTGAAGTTGACTGAAGATATCTGCCATTGGTTTTGTTTCTACTACACCAGACATCCCGCGGAGAACCTATATGGTATTTTTCATGTGGGAGGAAGTTAGCTTCCAATGACAAATTATGTTGTTACTAGTCATTCTGGTTTAAGTAATATAAACCTATACAATAAGCTGAAAAGGTGAGTGGAACGTGGCTAAAGAGCTCTTGTGTTGGATAAAAAAAAGTTGAAAATGTATATGGATTTTGACTCCAAGCTTCAACTGTAAGTGGGGTGGTTTGGATAGCATGTCTGAATAACTTGTTAGTCAAGACTCCTAAAACTAATTTGTAACATTTCTAAATCGACTGAAGGCATTTACGTCCCCCTTAAAAATGCCTTTATTTCAGTTACCATAATGCAACATTGTGATCGAATAACTGGGAATAACTTGAAGCTGTCTGAAAACTCTCCCCACTCTGACCAGCCCTGAGAGACTCACTGCCTCGTCCCCGTGACCTTCTCGGACAAACTGGTCGTTTAGTTGACCACCGGCAGGCGGGAACCCTGAAACCTCCCGCCGTGAGACAGGAGACAGGCGCCCGGCCCGGCAACACGGCCTACACGGCTTCACCATCAGCCGGCCGGCCGCCACACCAGCAGGCGAGCAGCTCCGAGCAGCTCCCACCAAATGCCACGTTTCCATCTTTGTACGCGGCCGCATCAAACGACCAATTCGTCAGCAGCGGGTCTGGGCTTTGGTGGCTCTCATTGACAAAGAAAGGTCTGCCCCCCCCCCTTCAAACCACCACCAAGAATTGATCTGAGGCATGATAACAGCGATTGTTGTGGTCTGGGGGTCTCTGAGCATCGGGCGATTCGTCTGACGTGGCCAGACTTGTGTGGGATGAGGAATGGACACCAACACGACCGGCCGGAGTCAGACCCGTAAATATAGCATAAATCTAGGCAGAGGCAGGCCTGACATTACACCATGAATGTGGGGGCACCGTCCACACATCACTGTAGTGATGGAGATGCTGGTCCGTGGTACACAGCTCAGGATTTACGGAGGGAAAATACACCACTCAAATATAAATAGTTGAGGGACAGTATTTACTAAACGTCGTCCATTTAGCAAAACGTCCTGTTCCCTCTGACGGCAACCCACAAAGTCAATCATTAACTAATTTTCCATATGGAGATTTAGCAGCTGCGCCATATGGAAAGTTGGGTATTTGAAAGACATATAGCTTTTTACAATTTAGATTTATTGCAACATATTTTACCTTATTTCTTTGCTGCTTTTGGTTTGTGAATTATATGGTGATATATATTGAATCTGCAGCTGTGTGAAATGCAATTAATCAAATGGATGCATGAGTAGTATAATTAAAGAATGAATCAAGGCATACTCCCAAGACGATACGATAGATGGGGGTACTTATATAAGTTGTAAAAATATATATAGTTTGGGTTCACCTTCCTAGAACGTTGACTTTGTATTGTTTAAAATCTATCGTCTATGTATAGTGAGTTCACGTGTAAACATCTCTTTTAGACCGCTGTCATTGCATGGAGCACACTCGCGCAGAACTGCGTAGGTCAACAAGTTAGGTGCAGATACGGTTGCTCTGTCGGCAAAGTTACTTCCATGCTACAGTATAATAAAGATAACTAATACGCAGACGTAGCTTTTTCCCTGCGAAGTAAGTATACTGTGTAGTGCGGTAATATGAGGACATTTCTATTCTACCTGCGGACTCTCTAACCCCAGGTCTTTACGTGCCCCAGGAAGTACGGCTACAATAAAGACGTCTGCACAGACACACGCAAGCCGGAATGGGCAAAGCACCGCCAACATGCTCAGGCAACTTGAGAGACGTCCTTATGACATTTGCGGCCAATGGCGTGCACAGCGACCTCCTGCACATTTCCCACTAGGCGGCGAGCCTGTGAACAATCGGCGAGGACCTTTGGGAATGAGAGGGACTGTTAGCCTGAACTTTTAGACCTGCAAATTTACTTGAACTGTTCAGTTATTTTTCTATATGGATGGTCTGTTTTTGTTGATATAGGGTGGATGATATTCAAACGATCCTTTTAGCACGATTACACAATGACTTTTAAGACATTTAAACACCTAAAAGTGATCCTCCTTGGGTGGGCTATAGCTATGGCGTGGTCCAGCACTAAACCTTGCCATCCCCATAATCCCAACGAAGTGGATATAATTGTCGGTGTTAACATGGGGTCAACAACACGGTCATTAGATCAATAAAGCAATTGCTGCCGGTAAATGTGCAATTTGGTTTCAACTGGGGAGGTGTTTTATCTGATATTGGTGCAGAGGGCGGCACGCGACCGGCCCATTGCCTCTTTATGTACGGTTAATGGTGGGTGCTCCTACAGGCCCGGGAGGACGTCTTTAATGGCCCACCTTAACCGCCGCAAGAATCCAAAAGCATCATGTTAGAGCTCAGTCAGCCGGCTGGAAAGAGCTGGGAAGTCTAGCAGCCCTCTAGCAGCCGCAAGGCAAGGGATTTAGTTCTACGGCAAAAATAAAGTCTCCATATTTCATTCGTATCAGGGGATCGATAAGTATTTATAAGCGATTCCACTCAGTGGCCCTGGGGCCAATTTAATCCTACACTTGTGTATTCAAAATCAAAGGTGGAATCACAATGCTTTAAATTGATTTACAGTTTGCACTATCTTCCCCAAAGAATGTATTACACAATTAATTTGGTACTATACTAGATTATATCATATGCCAGAATTGTCTGGGATAAATGGAAAATGTGAGAATGTGGACATCTACTTGAATATTCTTTTAGTTCAAATTTCAAACGAAAGGATCAATCAATGTTTTTTTGGGTTTTTTTGTTTTTAATGAAGATAAGTGATTTTCGGGGTGTTAAGAATTGATAACTTTAAATATGGTCAAACCTCACCAAGCAGGCCGAGGGTGTAGGGAGGGTAACCCCCTTAACCCTCCAACAACTACTAGCCAATCAAAAGGGACCAAGGTCAGGGAGCTGCCCAAGGCACTTTTCCTATGGCTATCTGTCAAATGTATAGAATTGCATTGAACGTTGATGAAACATATCTATACCTATGTACCAATGTCCAGTATATACACATGCAATAAAACAAAAGAAACTTAATACTCCTCATTTATTTTGAATGTATACTTTCGCTCTCCTAATATTTCGCACATCTTAACATTAATAAGAGGATATTTTCTCTTGTGCGCGTTTAAATTTCTGGCATCGTGAAAGAATGAGAAGTACCGATTTGGTTTCTATGACAATGTTGAACACAAGCAAAATGTGCCCTTTCCATAGAATACAGATTCAGCTTTTTCTATGTAACATCCCCCCCCCCCCCGTACCATTATGGTCGGTCTGGAGTGGTTGACGTGTCGGGGATCATCTATACAAGCCCCACAGTAATCTGTATATACCAGATGATCAACCGACAAGTCTGCCGCAGCCAGTCTACTGCACGAGAACGGCCGGACTGCGCCACTGTCAACATTTTGCCTTGTTTTGCCAGTCTATTACTGTTGGTTTTTTTTCCTTTTTGATTTATACATGTGGTACGGTTTCAAATTAACAATAGGCGTTCCAACTAGCCAACGTGGCTAAATATATTGCTCCTCTAGGTACAGTCTATACTGGTTCTGATCTTTAATTTCACAGTTACCTGCTTTCCCATTTTTATTTAGTTCTGCAGGATTTGCACCAGTTTGCTGCATGGTACTGAATGGAATTTTTTTCTATAAATCTGAGCTAACACAATGATTGCCACTTCCAGCACTACTTTGCTATTTACCCTATTATATCGGCATGTTGCGCCTTTCCTGCACCTGTTTGTTTGTTTATTGGGTTAGTTTAACATCCGGCCAACCCTTTACCAGACTTCACAAGGTAAAGCTTTTTAGCTAGTTTTACTACGGGGCAGTGACCGAATCTATGAAATGAGGTGCCTATTTGTAGCAGTAGGACCCAATTCCCTCTAAGTCTGTATAGTGCTGCCACACTGAGATATCATGTCATAGGCCAACACAATACCCCACCCAGTCACATTATACCAGGCCGACCAGTCATGTTTTGTGGTTCTTACTTTATACCTGCACCTGTACTTGCCTTGGGAACCAATAAGCCCTTACCACATTGGATATATCCCAGGGTTGGACAAGGGTCGGACAGAATAACTATATAAACTATCCTTGTCTCCTAGCATCGGGGTTACTGAAATAAGCAAGAATGATATTTTTCTATATCTCCAAGTATTGCTTAAACATTATGATTCCTTAAATTTTATCAATTGATGGATTTGCAGGTTTTCCAGCCAATCAAACTTAACCCCTTCAACCCTGCATTCCTGAGAAAATCAAATGAAAATTTCTCTTAAAGTAAAAGTTGTCAGCTTTTAATAGCTGCAAACTGTTTTGTGATATTCCTGTTAGAACCTGAGATATCGCTTTTTGAAGCTACATACTTCATATTATGCTAGGAAACCCTTCAATCTATATTTCTTCAATATCTCAATGTATTTGCAGCTTGAACCCAACCATACTAAATCATGAAATTAAGCCATTTAGTCATTAGAAATGTTGAAAATGCAATAACTTGACATAGTTTTGTTTATTTTAGTAAATGTTTGCGGTATTTAAAAGATAAAGACATCTTCTAAAGAAATCATGAATCATATTATTTTCAATATCTTTATGCTTTTATCTGTAACCATGGTAACCTGGCAACCTTCCAAATACTAAGATTTTCCACGAAAAATCGTTCCACTGCAAATTTCCCATAATGCAATAGTTACTAAAACTATTTCATTTGTCATAAAACCATTGAAATCTCTGAGAAATTCTATTTAAGTAAGATTTTTTCATAAAACAGCATAAAAACTTAGTTTTTTTTCACCATAATTTCATAAATAATAGAATTATGGGGCTGATTTCGAGATATGGCCAAATCTGGCCAAAATTTGCCATAATGGCCTGCATTGGCCATAAGATTCTAATAGAACTAAATGAGATAATGTGATGAAACAAATGGTAGAAAAATCCCTAGAACTCAAGGAATGCAATAGTCTTTCCCTTAAAGCTGTAGGTCAAATATCTGTTTTGTAATCAACAAATAACCATAAAAATCGACCCATATTCATGGGCAACACCAGTGCTGAGGCCAAATATGGCCTTATGGGGTGGAAGGGGTTAATGGCTGTATTCCAGGGCAAAATAGGGTCTGACATTAAAGGTTGGGCAGAAAGGCTTTAACATTGAAAACGCCAATATATAAAGCTGCATTTTACCAATTTTAGCAGCAATCTGTCAACCAAATTGCTTTGATTAATTTTGTATTATGCAACTGTCTTCAGGGAAAAAGCATGGAGGCAATTTCGAAAATATTTCATGGTAAAATCTAGTGTTGGTTTAAACTGGGATTGGCTTATTGCCATCCTAGTTCAAATGTCTATACATAAACCTGATTGGGGTTTTAAGAGGCCCAAGGGCATCGACTGATGATTTCTGATCACTGGACCTTACAGTCCGCCGGGAAAATAAAATGTGTTTAATCTAGTTATCAGCAACACATTCTCACTCTCTTCCCTGAATAAAAAGCAGTGGGAATTTTGTGCTACGTACAGAATCAGTGTCAGCTTGCAGTTGTATTTCAGTTGTAAATTAATAGTACTAGGTGGGAATCTAATGGTTGAACAGTGGGAGGTCAGTATTTCCGAAATATCTAAACGAGATAGAGTGGACAATCAGTAGTAAATCAGTAGCTAATTTGCATATTTCGGACACACTGATTCAGGAAGTGTCAACTACCGTTTGTTTTGGGTATGGTTGCGTGCCACTGGTTCACGAGTAAAACCAACGAGAGTAGAACTAGAAGGGCCCTCTACTTTCGTTGGTAAAACATATATATATATCCCAGAAAAGGATGGTGTTCGGGATGAGTGACAAATGTATGCAACCTCCCAACTACATATCTATTCAATACCCTTTCCATATTTATCATACAAGTCCTATGAATCTAGTGGCGATATCTAAATATAAAGGCTTAAATCTATATCGTAATTGTCTTATTCAAACTTTGGCCTTATCAAAGCTTTGCACCCGGCCGCTGTCACCTCATAAAGGTCAATCAAATTTATGATCTCCGGAGAAAAGCTCTTAGATCGACGGTACAAAAGCTCTTGGATCAACATAAAACAAAGATAAAAGACAGGCTTCTATAGACACTGTGTGCATGTTAAACCACGCCTAGACAAGCCGGTAAAAACGGCCCTGACGTGGGCAAATGGTGGCCGGAGTGGGGGCTGGTCGTGGGCAAATACACACTGTGGCGCCGCCGACGTCGGGCACTATGGAAGCGACGTTTTCCCCGCTTCTATCGGTCTCAGGCCTTTTTTTTACCGCCCCCAACACGCGAGTCACACCTGGGGACACCCGCCCGGGGACGTGACGTGTGGCGATGACTGCACTGAAGCCACACCTACACAACAGCTTTTTTCACCTGGGCTTCAGGGTGTATATATATATATATATATATATATATATATATATATATATATATATATATATATATATAATAGGGGCGGATCCAGGGGGGGTCCAGGGGGTCCTGACCCCCCCTCCCCTTTTTGTGGGCACTCAAACTTGCCAAAGAGAGAAAAACGTCGCGCGCGTGCGCACGTATGCACACACTTTTAGTACTGACCCTATATATGGACCCTCCCTTTTCGAAATCCCGTATCCGCCCCTGATACAGCTTTTTTTTTATTTATTTATTTGGAACATGACATAAGTATATTGCATTCATTTGTAGTATGCATGGATTATATGAGATTCGGTAGTACAATTTTTTTTTCAACTGGGCTTCAGCAAACATATGCAGTTTATAATATCCAGTTATTCAGAATGCGGCGTAAGTAAGCATTGACTATATTTCATTCTTTCTCTTTTTTCAATCTGTTTTATGATATCCGGTAGTACAAATTGTGCTGTTGGAATTTAAAGCTAATATGTTTCCTCTAAATCCCGTTTAATCTCACTACATGCAATGTAGTGATTTATACAACATCATAAGCACAAAAATCGTGAGAACTAGTTTAGGGTAGAATCTATTCGGCAAGCTATCCGGTGTATCCTAGTTAACTAACGGTAGTACGGCGATACGTCACTGCAGGTCTATCTACTGTATATCGCTGCTTACATCTAGATGAGGGAAGCCACCCCGATACCAATGTGTCACTATGGACAGATGGACCAAGAAAAAGTAACTATTTATTGGCAATTGCACGATAATCACAATCAGAATATGACACTTGCTTCTTCGTATTGGTCTAAGCGTTTAGTACATGTAATGTCCTTCTTGGAGTCCTACCCATCCTCTTAGTATACATGAGCAGTGGTACTGCGCTCTCTAATTCAAGCTTCTCTTTTCAGTCATTTTTCTCAAATTGAATGTTTATGATGGATACAATATCATGGGACTCACTTATTACAGCAGGGCTTGCAAATCATCAAAATATCATGCTGTAAGTTACAGTTATAATGAAGTTTACCACGGGACAACCAACGCCCTCAATTTAGTAGCCCACTAACTTTTTCTCCATGGTGGTCCTGGGCCACTGGACATCCGATTTGTCAAGCCCTGAATCAAAGAATAAACTGCCCAGCTACTTTTCTCTTCTTTTTCTTGTTAAATATAAAGCTGCTTTTGTTGACGGCACGTCAGTGCTGGCGGCTGGACCCACTTACCAAACCCGTTTGTTGTCCTCACGACCGGCCAACGTTAACGGCCAGACGGCGACTTTAATGTCCACTTTTTACACCAACACACAAATCCGTTTAAAGTTATAAAACCACCTTTTCAATTGGTTTTAACGCAACATTTTTGTGCATCTTTTCTAAGCGGTTTCAGAGATTCACATGCCGACGAGCGAGATTAAGTTGGTGGGCTAACCAGCTAACTGCAGAGTCGGCCTGCAGAAAGGAAAACCCCCTGTGGAGATAAGCCTAGAGGGTGGTGTCAGTGAGAAGCATGAAGACATTTGTCGGCCGAATCAATGCCTCAACACAAGTCTTGGGGCATCATCGATTTCTAACACGAAAATGGAATCACCTGATTTCAACTAGTGTAGCCGGCCGGGCAGGGAGCCAGGACCACCCTCAGCCCCGCATCCTTATGGCGGGGAAAGGAGCCAAGCCAGCAGTCGATCAATCTTGTAACTGATCCAGTACCTCTCATTATACTCTTACCTAATTAGCATCTTAAGTGAGGTTTCAATCATTTTTGGACATGTCTACATTATAGTTAAGGAGTATCAAATAAGGTAGAGTAGTAACTAGTAAGGTATGGACGCTACATGAAATATTAACGGCAACGAAATTGCATTTTAAGAAATTCTATTCTGTTTCATTTTACCAAATACAAAAGTATATATAAATAACCGATGATTCTATCTTTTGAAAGATAATGATGCGGGAATACTATAACGATACTGGTGCAATCGTAAGTGCAATTTTATACCATGTTTCCACGATCCTGTGCTTTAACATGTGCCATGTGCATTATATTTTATGTTATTCTGTGAACAAACAGTCTGTTAAACAGATATGGCATGTATAAATAATCTACCGATATATGAATGTAGAGCCAAAGAATTACATTATTGACATCAGCATGCCAATGGTAGCTGTGCAGACACTAGACGGCTGTCCCGCCGTATCGTGGCCCTTTGTATCAAACAGCCGAACCACCTCCGGCACATCTTTGTCAATACACTTCTCCTGCGCTCAATATGTTTCCGTTTTTTCCCGGTATAGGCAATGCTCGGAGCTGCTCATAGAATGTTTTAGGCAATAAAGAACTGCTCATGAAAGTAGCAGTATACTAGCAAACAGTGTTGCAATAAACGTCTATATTTATTATATAATATGATTGGATGGCAATGTGTATATAGATTGATATTACTGAGCTTGGTTGCGGGGGTGGTAGGACTAGAACAGGGTGTGTGTGGGTGGGGGGGGGGGGGGCAGTATCTCAAGTACATTACCACAGGTCAATAATAATGGTATAGATGGTGACATTGAACTATTGTTAGTGTTGATTTAAGACTGCGTGATGTGTATAATTAATTTATCCATGAGTCGTTCATCCAAGTTATTGAGCCAATCAGACTGCGCTCAAAGTTAATTCATCCATCCCCCAATAGTTCAAAAGAAATGGACGATGAGGGAGCTCTTAAAATGAAAGGGTTTTTATTGAAGTAAACATCTCATCCCGAGTCAAAGCCACAGTGAATAAGTCTCCATCAGTCCACCTTCCCATCTCCTACTCAGTGATCAACCACATTTAGAATACAAGTTGTTCCAGCAAATCCTAGACCACCCTAGCGCTTAGCTCTATCACAATCCTTTGTCCGAGGTAGTTGGTATCGGTAAACTCCAGTATACTGCGCAGGAGCTGGTAGGCATAGCTCCGAGCAGCTCAGCTAATGCTGCTGACTTTCTTACTAAAACTCTACTAACTGCTAACTGACTCGCTCCCTACCTTGCAACGTCTTTTATACTGGTTAACAGGTGGCGCTAGGAGCGTAAAATGTCTCTTCTCAGAAGTATTGCTAGGTCTGATCCTAACTAAATTATAAATTATGATAATATATTAAAAGTACTAAGCTATTAGTACAACATATAGACAACCAGAGAAGGAGTAAACATGCTACACTTCATGGTACATAATTAGTACCACATAATCTTCCACATTTTATCAAGAAATTTCAAGCCGTTTACATGTTGAAAGGAGATAGAATTGGGACATGAATTATAATAAAAGGAGTCCAGGATGCTCCTTCTTCCACCCCGTTGGACATGTTGGCTTTTATCTGTAGAATTCTATGGGAGTTCAACTGGATCCTTCTTTCGTGTCAAGTTTTATTCATGTTAATGTCATATGCCCCTTCCTGTACTTTATATGTTGGTTTGTGATGCCTCTTCAAAATAATAACGTCTTTGAATGGCTGATAAAGCCCTGTTTTAAAAGATACCAGAGCACATACAAATTGATATTGTTATTGCAACAATAATGATGCAACAATTATCATAGAAAGAAGGAATAATAATGCTCTCAACTCTATACCAGGGTTTATGCAAACCGACATTTTGATAAAACCGACAACTCTTCACAAAAAGATCGAGTTTCTCTATTTTGCCCCCATAGATGCCTATAAATACGCATATAAGCCTCCTCCATGGAGCGTCACGAACAAGTCTACCAGGACAGTCAGTTCTGTGGGCTTACACCAGGATCGCGAGAGCTATATATTTCAAGTACGGTACTTATACTTCTATATAGGGATGGCATCCACACTCAAAACATTTGGATCAACGATCAAACACATCAAGTTATTTGTATTTCAAATCACCCATAGGATATGTCCCCTTGGGTTCCGGCTGGTGTAGAAGTAGCAGGGGCGGATCCAGGAATTTAAGAAGTGGGGGGGGGGGGGGGGGGGCTATATTAAAACAAAGTCCTAGCGCCCATTCTGGGGGCAGCAATTATACATTAGAAAATGTATATTATCCACCCCCCCACCCCCCCCCCCCGAAAAAAAAGGGGGGGGGGGGCTGCCCCATGTGCCCCTCTCTTAATCCGTCCATGAGTAGGAGGGCTTAGGTTAGAATAAAACATAGTAAATGTCGGCGTGTGGGGGGGGGGGGGGGTGATATCCCGGGGCATATTACCAGGGGTAAGTATTGGGGGGGGGGGGGGGTCTATATAGGAGCCAGGAAGTATCGGGAAGAGGGTGTGGTAAGTGTCCAGCGGGGATTGTCCAGGAGATTTGGTCCTATAGAAGTGAGCCATGTTATTACAGCATAGCACTCATCCCTCAGTGGGACTGGGAGTGCCCTCTCCCTACTAACCTCTCTGTGAGTGCCCCCTCCCTACTAACCTCTCTGAAGACTCCTTGCTCTAACCTAATGCACCTTCGTCCTCCAGCCAGCCGATAAGCCCCTCCGCCCTTACTACAGTACCACACGCGGCTTATCGCCTATGCTCCTCTCGTTTTGCCCTTTGGGGGACCCTGCTTGAAGTTATGCTTATTTCGCCTGCTAAGCCGCCGTGCACCCGTTGACAGGAGGTGATCAAGGTTCTCCACCTGAGCACGGCGTCAGTCTCTCCCATCACACGGTTCGTACCCCCCGTCTACAGGCTATATCTAACGCCGGGGATTAGGGAGCGGGCACGGGCAGGTACTCTCAGCCGGAATTGATTTGCCCCGCCTTCATAC
The DNA here is from genome assembly GCA_936440205.1 of Lepidonotus clava. Lineage (NCBI taxonomy): Eukaryota > Metazoa > Annelida > Polychaeta > Phyllodocida > Polynoidae > Lepidonotus > Lepidonotus clava. Next base: position 19,431,707 of record OW387136.1, on the reverse strand, counting down.
GTTTCACCTCGAGTCTCCCGGCAAATAGGGCACCGAAGGGATATACCGTAGCATAGCAACTCCTAATATGTCAAACATATACATTGCCAAGCGTGAGCATCTAAGTTAGAATGTGGCGTGAAAGAGGCCATTGAAATGTGTTCACTGAGCTATACCGGGAGTATATGGAAATGTTAGTACTGAGGCATGGAAATCACGAGCACGTGATTTCAATGCTGTCTATAGTTAGGCCTCATATTGATACCTCTTTACTATCCCCCATTTGCTTAAGTGATTCAAACGGACCACGCGAAGGTAATGGTTCATTCAAAAAAATATCACAATCTTGATCGCACTAATGCCAAGATCTACCCATTATAGCCTCTACGCCTCGATGGACGTGTTTCGCTTTCAGAGTCCCAAGGCGTGGGATAATCTCTTATAGCTCGAAAGTCGCACGTAATGGTATTTCTGTTCTGTTCAATGCACTGGAAATACTGTATTATTGGGTGCAAATATCTCGTAATATCATAGCTATTTTGATCGGAGCTGCTAATTTCCCGTGAACTAGAAGAGCGTTGTTACAGTTTCAAGCCATCAAAGGTGGAACCTTGTCTTCTCGCCTTTCTCAATCAATGAAAAGCTTTTCAAGCTTCTCTAAGAACCCTGCGCCACTTCCTGCCATCCCCGTCGACGTTATAGACACGCGACACCTCGCACATTACACCAAAGAGATACCGTTGGCTCAGAGACAGCCTCGCTAATTAGAAGCCCCTTCATTTGAAAAATGTCTTTGTCAAAAAGGAAGAATGATATGAATACGCCAATAAGCATAATATAACCCCCTCGTGGCAACGCCCGGTAGGATATTTACTGGTTCTCCTGAGGCGCCACTATCACTGATTCACGCCGATAAACTTCCATCAACTGAGGGTAGAGAGCTAATGAATGTATCTTTAAACATGAAATTCAACAGTTTGGTGCGCATGCGCAGTGAATATATTGCCAACATGTATAGAGATAGACGATATTCATTTCAGTATTTACATTGAGAGCGTATTGACGTAGGCCTACTCCATAACCAATTAAAATCTATGGAAGAGCACTTTTTATTGAGAAGAAAATTAATGAACAACCGTTTAAATGAAGTGGTACGTTCTGATATATAAAAAGTCCGGTAGAGTGATAATTAATCTTACCTAAGAACTTCAGGTACATTAATTAGAATACGAATATGTAAATACTGGTCCCTGCAGAATTGAGATATGTATATGTATCTATTTCTAGCATTATCTCTTTGCTTTGTAATAACTAGGAAAAAGTAAAGGGAAAAATAATAAATAGCTCTCCGTAAGAACATGTGAACCAAATGAATTAATTTTACACTGGGAAGTTCCAAAAATAAAAAGTGTCATAAAAATGATTCCCGAATTCCGATGCGGTTTTGCTAAAAGGATTTCCCTGGATTTGGGTGGCATTGGGGAATTTAAGTGTTGCGTCACAAAAACCTCAAAACGAATTCCTTTAACCCCTTGAAACTTATTTAACATTTGTATTTCAAATTGTATTTTTTTTCATGGTTTATAAATGGCTGCAGGAAAGGTAACATATTTTGCCCCTTTAAGAATAAACTATACTCATTTGCACTATTTACCTTCTGAAATATCTTTTAACATATATTAAGAATATGTATAACATTAAGTGTAAATGATAGCACCCCTAGCTGAGATAAGCGTCTGCATGGTGTTACTTTAAGGTCAATGACTGTTTGTCTTCTTGTATAGTACACACATAATCCGGCCCACATAATTTATACTTGGGAAATCAGTCAAACGTGTGGTGTTTGTGGGTTTGAGATTAGATCTCGACGTAGTTGTAAGGCTACTCGACCACAACGTGCGGTGTTTGAAATAAACTGTGTCAAGATTTGCTGGATTGCATTCTGATGGCAGTGCTACCACATTCAAATCATTGAATACTGTAACCCAATACAAAAAGGTTGGCAAATGTAGTCCATTTAGGCTTTTAGAATGACTGGTTTTATGTCCCTGGGGCGCTAAGTGTGGAGTAAATGTGTTCAACCTGATGTCTGGTCAATGTCCCACCCCAAACAAAGGGCGGGCAGGAAGTGGGAGGTGGCATCCAGTCAAACATGTGTCATGGCCTGGATCCCTCTTCTGTGCCATATAGGTGATAAGTTTACAATTCGTTAAAAACGAAGCTACAGGCTCATGTACTAGTACACGGATTGTATAGGGAATTGTACCAAAAACATAATAATAATTATATATCTATATCTATATATCTATATATCTATATATCTATATATCTATATAATATTATATATATATATCTATATATATATATATATATATATATATAGTAGGACCTGAGATAATTCCATTGATGAAACATGTTCGATATCTCTCCAGTACCTCCCTGAGAAATACTTGATTATTTGGGTTACACTCTACAATCAGATATAACCAAGTAAACTGTGTTGATGATGTAGATATAGAAGGAGATGATCCGGTGAATTTGAATCTTGTAACACCAAGTAACCAGTTGACGGATGTCTCTTCTACCCGTCGGATGACGAGGGTGCAGATGAGCCGGCTACCCGAACCTAATCACTAGGGTTCTTCTCACAGAATCAAAACTGTGAATTATCGCCAAAAGCTTGAATTTCAACAGAACAGCCCAGCAACAAATTTTAACATTCAGTCTTCGACGTTCTTTAGTTGGGCATTCATGTAAACCGCCATTTTACTGTATTCTGCCATTTCAATAGAGGAGAGTTCGTGTGTATGAAGGAGTTAGATTTAGGGGCTCTTCTTTTCCGTTTTACCATACATACGAACAAACTATTTCGGTGAACATTACAATGAGTATAATATATACTACAAAATATAATTTTCACCTGTAAGTACACACGTAGCTGCTGGGTCTCGAAGTTTTATTGCATTGCCTTTATCCAATGACATTTCCAATATTATCTGAGCAGGGGACATATTGGAGGCAATACTGGAGGGAGCGCGGGGACATATTGGGACTTACAAGCGGCGGAAGGCCGGGATCCATAGAGAGATAGGGCTGTCAGGTCGACCTACCCTCCCCCTATTGTGGCGCCGTCGCCCGCCTTAATGTCCTCTATCCTGATCGCTTTAATGGGGGAAGCGCCTCTGTTGACTTATTATTGATCCCCACCTTACAGCTCACCGTAAAAGCTCACTTTTAATACCGTGGTTTATTCCTGGCCCAAAGTGCCTACTAAAAGAAATCTGAAAGGTGAGAACGGGCTGGAATTATTGATAACACAAGCAAGGTGATTTAGCCGTGCGGGGTGTCGAGCTACAGACAGGGATCTGGATAATCCCGGCACTAGTCTTTAACATGGCACAGCTTTCGTACCAAGTGCTACACGACTTTGCTATAAAATGCGGTTGTAGAACCCCTCCCCATCCGAGTGGAAGCTGCGCATAAAAGTAACCGATATGGGCCTATCTACTATGCCACTCTAAACTGATAGTGTTCTGGTTGATATATCCTTTGTGTATGTATAATATGATAATATAGCTAATCTATCCAGAAAATAATTTCCTTGCACAGCTGTACATGTATTGATTACATGTATTGAGACGCCAAAAGGCATACACAGTAATAAGTCCATTCTACCGAACACCTGCATGGCCTGTGATGGAGAAAGGAATGTCCAACAACAATATTGTACACACACTCAAACAATATACATGTAGAAGGTGCGGCTTTTCGATCCGATATTTCCCTCCTTGGTTGCATGCCCAGAGTCGCCTGATATATGAGCGAGCTACTCCATACCTTGTTAGTATGGAGGTCTCTATCTGCGATCAACTCACGCCCGAGTGTCATGTAATCTATACCAGGAACAAGTTAATGAGAGTTCTTGGCACTGGTTACGACATACCCTGAAAGAGCGTTACCTGTCAACTGGTAAGGCCCAGCATGTCGTATATATAATGATGGATAGGCCTATATAGCCCCATGGCCGTCCTCCATTCATTCGGTCAGATCTCCCATAACTATCGGCCAGGAGACTATTATAGAGTATAATATCATTATACTCATTTTTATATCAATGAATTTGACGTAGCCTGTATAAGGCATGCGCGACGTATGGGGTCAGAGGCACGCATGCGTGTACGGTCAAAAGGCATCTCTATCTCTATTTGCTGAAACCACATTGAACAGAGCTATATTTTGTTTTATAACCATTCGGGCGGAGTATTTGGCTTTCACACCATCGCTGTGTCTAGTATACTCTATATATATCATCTGTTTCCTTTTTTCCCAATATCATTCTGTGGCTGCAGCTGGCTATGCTTCTTCAGCCAGTTGTACAAACAACCCCCGGCACTTGTTGTTTTAAAGCCTATACAGTCGGACCTCTTTGTCTCTGGGCAGTGGAGGCTGCTACCTGTGTTTCATGAGGAGAGGCATATTGGTAGAGGCATCTGTATGCCTCTTATAATATTGTCCACTCTATTGGCACTGACAACGTGCAAAGCCCTGCCATGAATAATGGAAGTCACACAAACGTCCTAGCGGCGACCCACTGTGGTGGGGCCCGAGCCCCCCTCTTCCCATTCTGCTGGGCCTGTGTCACACCATTGCTGGCGTCCATGTTTACATGCTATCGGCCTATTCACATAACGGGACGCTGCGTCCATGCAATGGCTTTCTGTCCGGTGTTTTTCCGGCCGTATTCACGGGTTGACACTGCAATAATATATATGTATTCAAGTCGTCGTTATGAGTGACGCATCCCGCTGAAGCCACATGATGCCCTTATGATGAAACATTAATTGCACTGATTTAAATAAACTATCGTTAGACATGGGTTCCAAATGCATGTTGATCCCTGGAAGTACATACATGTAATCCCATACATATTCAGACAGTAATTGCATGCGCTGAGTGTTGCAATAAAGGTAATAAAATAACACGTATTGCAGCGGACCTGGCGGCGCCCCTGGCCTGTAAGGTGCCCCCGACACGGCCCCGGACAGGGTGCTCAGAGAAGGCGGCGGGGTTAATACGTCTAAAACAAGGCGCGGCCCGCTGACCTCAGAGGCATTGCCGTCCGCATACATCACCCACTTCACAGGGATCTGCGTGTATTGATTGGTGGTCAGCCGCCCCTGGTTAGGGCCCTCCAGTGTCCTGGTCCGGCGGGGCGGGGGTGTGGTAGGGGGCGGGGTGGGGGTGGGGGAGAGATCTACACGCAGCAGGAGGCAGGCAAGGAAATGGAATGTTGCTCGTTGTGGGAGAGGAGGGCACTTTTATTCTCAGAACCGTCCCTGCAGTTTTATATGTTTGTCAGTGTATTCTTCTGAATAACTACAATTTATAGCTGTGTACATACAATGGAAGCGGAACTGCTGCAACATCTGTTAACATGGTAAAATCTGGAACAAGCATGAGAAACCAAGAAAAATAATCAATGGACCAGTATAAGGTTTTGTGACCAGCATAACTACTCATATCTTGTACGCAGTGGTAACGTTCTCTTTTTGGTACCTCTAGGTAAATTGATTACCGCAATGTTGTCTATAGTATAATCAACTTGCAAAGGTCCTTAAACTGCTCCCACTATTTCAAATGCTTCCCTTTTAATTTTGCCGTTTTCATTATACGTAAACTACTTGCATTGATTGTTGCATGCAGAGGACCTATCGCAGCATTCACCAGTTGATTATAATATGTTCAGAATATACAACAGTGAGGCTATATATCTCACTAGAGACTAACTTGCTCTCAGGTACATAACCGTGGTTGCCTATACAGTAACTAAAGGCCATATTCTACCTTCCATTTGAAGCATTTGCGTTGCCTTTTTTTGGCCAACTCAAGGAGTTGGCGTTTCAGATACCAACATCTTGGTATCCGCCAACAGAAGCATCCATATTAAACCCACAGAAAGTTGCTTGCGTTCGCACTTGCACTGCATGGGTCAATGTAAGTGCCAATGTATATGCAATTTCATATACGACACCAGCTGTATTTCACTTACTTGAGTATACCCGTTTCCTACACTGTTGTACTTGTCTATATATATTGGGCAGCTACTTATGTTAACCCCTGCAATCTAGCATCTACTTTGGAACAAGAATCAAGAGGGGGATAGTGGTTCTCTGAGCTTTTGCTAAGGAGTGTCCCCTCACGCCATTGACGCCATACCCACACAGCTTTCTCGGCCTCCCCAACCACATATATCGATAGCACGTAGTCATCCATATTCCTTGGGCGACCACCGCCTCGGAATCTACACCATTTGTTTCTTCCTGCCCCTTAATCCTTGTAATTCACACCTAAATGACCGAAACGAATACATGTCAGAAAGAAATCAGTCCGAGGCCAGGGGGTAGAGGCAGCTCAGCGTCTAAACACATGATAGATGTCCTATAAGTAGGCAAAAATATTTCTTGTTATTACACAAGAGACCATTTGTAATCTCGCCCATAATTTTGAATTGTCAATGAATACATTTACATCCGAAAATCTCTTAAAATAAACGTGACTTCAAATATTGCTCATTATTTCGGTTCGAATATTTAAGTTTTTTTATGTGAATATTCAGACGTGGATAAACATGTTTTTATTCTAATACAGGAACGCTCCTTTTAGAATTCGATGATTCTGGTACATGTTTACAGTTGTTGTTTTTTTTTTTTATCTAAAGTGGGGGTATTAATTTACCAACACAACATGGTGCACAAATATGTATCACAGAATGTTCTAAGCAGAGACATAGCGCTCAAATTTATTCGAAGACATACGGATCTAATCCTCTTAACCAAGTCTTATTATCGAGGATGACAGTAACATCTGAGTAATATGGTCACCGGCATGCCAATCTAATTAATTAACGGTCGGATCGCGCCTTCCACTTCCATCTAGGCTGCCGAGATAAGAAACGGTATTTTAAGGAATTGCTATAGCTGCATATGTGCTGCCCATGACATTTAAACTCCGAACCAATTTTCTTCGTTAAAAATGATGTAGGTCCTTAGAATACTAATTATATGTTATATTCCTGGTCCTTCCATTCTGGATGTTTGATGATGAGGGGAGGTACGGATAACTTGCTTAGTAATATAGTATATTTATATGGTATTCCCCGAAAGGTAACAGCCCTATAAGCTATACTATAGCAGGTAGTATAGGGGTAGTTGATGCGAGTTGTCCCATGGTATTCCCATCGCTAACGTCCTGGGGTATTCTCCGTCATTAGCAGTAGACCACTATAGCAGAGGGCATCCATCTTACCAGACGGACGTCCAGCGGAAATGAACCTGTTACCTCTACTGCTATCGGAGTTCTACGCCCTTATCACAATGGTTTACCATTATAGATCCCCACCCCTGCATGCATGTCTCATAACCGTCAGCAGAGCATGCAGGAACGGATTTAGGATGAAGCATTATATGGGGCGCCCCCCCCCCCCCCCGTTTTTTTTGGCATAAATTTCGATTATGTTTTTAAATATAAAACTTAAGCCCTCGGAGGGCTAGATGTGACCCTATTTAATATGGGCGCCCCTCCCCCCTCCCCCTTTCCTGGATCCGCCTCTGCATAGGGACAATATAATATTTCATCCGTCTAGCACCGGGTCTAGCACCATATTGGCCCTATGAGTATTACAGTTTACTATGATCCATGAATCCATGAGTTGACATTGAGTGGCATTCAACACTGGAAATGAAAACGATCACTTCGGAAATAACGAATATCAGCAGCCATAGAGCCCAGAACTTCAATGTCCTGCAGTGAAGTGGGTCCCGGATGAAGCCCTTTAGCTGCCACCATCGTCGATACCACCACCTCCTCCCCGTCAGCGACGTTAGCGCCCCCCCCCCCCCCCCCTCGGCCGCCACCCCACATGGAGCTTGTTTGACAAGATAACGTCGCCGCCCAAAGCCACCTGCTCGCTCCCAGCCCCGTCTTTGATATAGTTGCGCATGTGCCCCCGTCTTCCGTCAGTACTTCCGGTGCCGCCGGCGTCTCGCCGCTCGCCGGGGCGGGCGCTCACCAGGCGGCGCTGCAGGCGTCGGCCATGGCGCCTGCCGGTGCGGCCTGCCCTCTTATTACTCCCCTGTTGCCTCGCCTTTGACGGGTAGGCTGCTCTCCTAGCTACCTAGCTCCCACCTCCCTCCCTTCCGATGTCCCTTGAGTCTCGACACCTTATCCACAGCCCACTGAGACGCTGATTGACTTGCAGGTATCAGGGTCTTCTTATAGGATCGTATATTGCCCGATAGCCTTAAAGGTCCTGTTTTTATATTCTCTTCGCCTCATGTGTGTGTGTTCTATATATATAACCTATACCTTATTTGTGCAGTGATGGCTTCTGGCACTAAGGTGGCGCACAGGGTGTCGCTAAGTGAACATTACGGTACTGAGGCCCAAGCTGTTCTTGTTCTTTGCTAACATGTTTTGTATCGAATATTATGCGAGCTACGTTAGCACAAAATAAATACAAGTAGAAAATGACCCTTTCTTGAGTTTCCACGATTATTATATTAGGCCCTTTAGCCATTACAACATGATTCAAACAGCCATATGGTTGTTTGATAATAATGCTGAGAGGTGTTTAATGTGTCTAAATTCACCCATGGAATAAATTGTTATAAAGCGTGTTGGTATATATCTATCTAGTGCATAATGTACTATCCCATTCGTTCCCTCCTAATATTAAATAAAATTATGCTTTGTTCCCTTTTCTTCCGTCCATATCTTTCCGAGCTTATCTATTGACCTCAGTTGACAATGATGTGGAGTGAAGCTAAATCATTCAGACTTAGACCAAATCACTGACCACTAACTCAGGTCTTAACAGTGCGTCCAGTCCGGACGAAACCGGAGGCCGCCTCAAGGAAGCCAATGCTAAAGTCGCCGTTCGCGCCAGTTTCGTATGCAGGGAGGCGTCGCCAAGTTTGTGGCGTTTCCCCCGCCTCTCAGCGCCGGCCGTATACACTGAGTACCCCGGAGTGCCTCCATCGGAATATCAAGGGGGCGCCGGATAGCAGTCTGCGCCCAGAATTTAAAGCCAAAAGAACCGTTAGCGCCATGGGAGAATTGCTATCGGGAAAGGTACTATCTGTCTTAGAGATACTGCCAAAAATCACCGAGCATGCCAAAATAATCAAATCATGCAGATTTAGAGACAACTGGTACTGGAGCGTCTACCTTAACGCCAACTTTGACGTATAGTGTTATTTCAGTATTAGGATGTATGTGATAAGAATTTATAATTAACTTATAATATGGATATCTGTGTGAATAGTGCATGAATCATCATCGCATATAAAGGTTTCCAAATTACAGCACCGGAAGTCGCAAATATGAATGGGAAGGTACCGGTACGTTGTTGCTTCCAAACTTCCCTAATGCTTGGTACAAAATTTAGGATTCATGCAATGTATAAATTTGCATTATAGGCCTAATCACACATAGAATAAATATGTTTACAGCGGGTTTCAATTCGGCCTGTGTCAGACATTTTTATCTCATAAGGCTCCATAAGGCAATGTTTCATCAAACTATGCAAGAGTACGATTCTGGCTCAGCGATAAGTCTTGAGCACTATAGGCTTGCTTGTGGGTGGTGGGTAAAAGCGTGCTATTTGATTTGCCAGATGCGTGTTTGATTTGCCATCAATTGATTTAGACGGCAGATGGCGTGATTCGAGGGCTGGTCGTATTGGGAAGGTAATGATTTAGACACAGCGTGTATGCACTCAGTGAAACACGTCCTTGGCAGGCAATCCAGCTTTCTGGAGATGGCAGATTTGTATTCTTACATGCAGCGCAATAATTATTCTGAATAGATGCTGGATAGAAGTCAGTGCACAGGCATATCTAGCTTATGTTTACATGTATAGTAAATTGGGAATACAACACAGATTGGCAAGGATTCAATAAATTATACAGTCATCAAACAATGTTGGATCCATCTAATGTGTCCCTCTGCTTGAGCATAAGCGCATTTTATGGTATTTTATGGCGTCGGACCTTCCGGTCACTGTCCAAAGTCAGGAAGGGCGTGCTGGGGTCATGTGAGTATAGTTGCCTTGGGCGATAATGCAGTTGGTTGACTAGTCTTTTATCGAAAAAAAAATGTTATCTTACGAATACAGGAGGTATGGATACTTGTTGTCTGACACGCTACCAACGAAGTTACTGCATACATTACTATGATTAGTGTGAGATTGTTCGTTTGCTTCATTTAAAGACATCAAGTTTACGCTTTAATGCCCACTCAAAAACTTAGTTAGGTTTGAACGTTTGCATTACAGGGGGAAGGATAGAAGTATAATTGTATTCAGCGTCACACCATATACCATGCAAGCGAGTCAACTTGTAAGGGTTGTATAAAAACAATGAGAGGTATCATAAGATGTGGAGATATATTTTACAGATAGGATGCAGGATTTTGTGAGACGCAGTTATACAAGCCCGCATATTTATTATTCCAAATTGTATCGTCTTTTATCGTACACGTCTGGAGTATTTCCCTCTCTCTATGGTACTCTTGAAACACTAGCAAACAAAAGCGTCTGAAAGAGTATGGGCTCTTCCTTCAAGAGTCCTTGGGGATTCTGAGCAGTACGCCTAACCCAGGGATCTTAATGGGCCGTCCAAATGAGATTTAGACCCCATGGTTTAACCAGGGAAGGTAAACGAGGAGTCTATTTTAGCCCCTTTGGTTTGACACGTGCAGTGTGTGAGCAGGTCGAGTAGCTCGACTCGGCCCCTGGAGCGGCTCTGAGCGGCTCTGAGCTGCTCCCCCTATCCACAACCACAGGCAACTTCCTCCTGGGTCAACATTACAGTCAATCTTCCCGTGGTAGACCCTAACCAGGGGCGACTTTCCCATGGGCCTGTCGGACATGAGCGGTTTCTGCGCAGATAACTTTAATCTTTCCATCTTTCAATAGACCCGTGGTAGAGCCTTCAGAACGCATCTTGTATCTTTCTGTAACATGGACGTATATAAGGTACAAACATAGTTTTTTTGCTGTACGGTCCATGTGGATAGTCCAATATTGGATGGCCACAGATGGGAGTGATTTGGGAGATAGAGACCGACTGGCTCCCAAACATACACTACAAGTATACTAAACATCCTAGGCGAACCGAGATGTATTTCTTGTTTCACAAATACACCAGTGACGTAAGTTCTAAGTCAAGTTCTGTATACAAATGGGAGAAGCCTATCGGACAGGCGTAGTCAAATGATAAGAAATCCCCCTTTACAAACTGGCAACTCGCAAACCGTAGGCTATGGTTATTTTGAATACAGAGCCTTATCCCGTAACATCTCAGTAGCAGAGACATTCCGTAGGTTCACTTTTTAGTTCCCATGACAGCTGTCATCCAGCAGCGTGCTGTGATATACTTAATCATGTGTGCCTCATGTGGACTGCTAAAAACATGTGGCCTGGTTCTTTTTAGCACTCAGTCAACCATCCAGGTTACACCAGTTAGAGTTTGCCCGATTGTAGCATCACAAAAAAAGAACCCCAGTTGGAACGGAGTTCATTCCTCTTTTTGTGTTTCAATAGAGTAAACATTTAAGTCCTTTTCGTATCAAATAGAATACAGAATACAATACAGAATTATACCGGCAAATCCCATATATTGTTCACCTTATGATCGTCTATGTATATATGTTTATGTTTGTTCAAATTCATCATCTCGCCTCAAAACATGTTTCATGCGAAAATAATGACAAACCACAACTACCAATGGTCTCATCGCAATTCAAGTGCACCAGTTATTATAAAATGTCTCATCTATATGTCCAATGTCTGATTTAATTTCGGTGTGACCTTTGTAAACGGCGTATTCGTGAAGTAAAATGAATCTAATGTTATGAAGGGACTGAAAAACCAGGAGAAGAGAGTTTTGAGATTGATTGTTTGCTCATGTACTGGTTGAACTATATACGACTCGACGTCTTTAATCTCCATTACCTGGTAGAGCCGCGTATAGTCTCTGGATCTCAGAAATCTGAGATCTTTCTAATTCAGGCTTATAGTGTACTAGGATAAAAGGGCTACCCGTGTGTGAAATAGCTGCACTATACTTAGTAGAGAGTCTAGGTCCGTATATCAGGGATCACGTTTGTACGCTAGAAATACAGATTCAAGTGAGTGCATGTGATAATGATTACGTTTGTGTTGAATCAATGTCCCTTCCACGCCATAATATTGTGTGTTACTATTTTAGATTAAACTTGACGATTAGTGAAAACTTGACGGTCTTTAATACTAACAACTGGATTATCATGACAGACGGTTTTTCTGCCTGATTTTGATTTTTCGCCGTAGTATATCAACGTCTGACTGCAATAATTATAGAGTACACAATCAACCTTTCAAAGGGATTTACTAGAAGGTGTATAATGTTCGGACCCATCCTAAGGTATCTAGTAGTAGTTGCTAGCTACCTAAGGCTGTTGTAATCCCCAAGGATTGACCAAAGTGGTTTCGTATTAGTGTGGGACAAACAAAAAACCTTCATGTACAACTTCAATTTGGCTGCATAGTTGCACAATGGACAAGCGCGTTTTCGTGGTTTTGGAGACAGAGTAATGGGTTGGTTTCCAGACAGATTTTTTGGGTTCGGTCATTTGCCAATGCCTTCCACCAATCCTTGTCACCTGCTTCTTTTACATGAATGGACCTGCCCATGTGATCGGCCTCATAATTTAAGGGAATTTCACAAGGTTGCCTCTTTATGGAATCTATCTCCACAATAACTGTGTTGCACGAATGCGGGCATGGCTACCTCCAGAGGTACAGTACCTGCAGTTCTGACACATAAAATAAAGTATAACACGGGCCTCTTTAGCACTAAACTCAACCCGGCTGACAGACAACAGGCTTGGGGACATAGGCCTATACGGGCTACAGAAATACCATGTCGATGGCATGTTTCCATCGCTGATTAAATCAAATGGTAACACTATCTAACTTATTTATGGGCGCGCATATAACTCAATACTGTGGGTCCACACCCCGCCGATGGACCAGCGACGTGACTCATGGGTATTCATAAAACTCGATACGCCACAATAGCCCTCGGAACTGACGTGTGATAGCACTTAGGCCCGATTATGAGGGGACCCTTATTTAAACTTCATTAAATGGGCGTTTAAAAAGACTCGTTGTTTTCTCTTGAAAAATAGCATTGTGACGCACGTCAGATCCAAACTAAATAATTTAGAGGAGGCTTCATTTTATTAATATTTTCTTTCTCATTACGTGCACGTCGATTCTGGTGCCGTTGTATGGAAAAAGTTTGTTCTTCGCTTTTCACTCTTTTTTAATTTCAAATCAAATGTTTGCATGAAATACGAGCTTGTGATTTATCAGCCGGCACAACAAGCCGTGGTTGTACATGTGCTGTGTCGATGCCAACAAACAAGGACATGGCGGGCGTGACAGCATTGATGATTGAGTACCTGGTGCCAGAGGGCTAAACCCCTGCCAGGAAGCGACCCGTGCATTATGATCTAGGTTACAATGGTGTAGACATGGGTCTTGAGTCACACTCAACGCTTCCTTGTTGCAGGTATAGTCGGGAAACCTAAAACGGTAAACCGGTGATTTACAGGGGCTGATTTACAGGAAAGTGTGAGGAATCATCCACGGCGGGTATTTGGCGCGTTGTCTATAGCACCAAGTCCCAGCCGGACCTGCAAAGCTCTCAGACCGCCCTCCTTACTTCTACGTTTGATCCCTTGAATAAGCTCCCATAGAAAAGCCCCTGTAGCGATGAGAATCTTGGGATGATCAAGTCAATAGTAGATCTATACCGATAGTAGATGCAAAGCTTACTAGATCAACGTCTAGTTTTACATTTAGCATTTGTTTTGTCTGTCCTAAATAGTATCTCTTTTAAAATAAAGAAGAAACGAATGGACGAGTCCAGGTATCCGTAGATCTATGCGTTTTCAAAATTGACCCGTTTTTGCGATTTAAGAATGATTATGCGTCCAGTGGACATTGGTCTATGGGGCTGATGTCCAGGTATCTTGCTTTTGGGATCTCGAAGCCATACTGAATCGAAGTTTTTCATCTAATCTATTCAGGGGCGGATTAAGAGGGTGGGGGGGGGGGGAGGCGCCGGCCCCCCTATTTTTTTTGCCAAATTCAGATTTTTTTAAATGTAAAATTCTAGACCATGGGTGCATGAGGCGCCTCAAATGTGTAGAGGTCTAGGGCGGTCCCCACCCCCTTTTTTTTTTTTTTTTTTTTTTTTTTACACTGCTGAAACCTGCGGTCTAAGGTCTTTTCAATTTCTGGATCCGACCCGGCCTGCTATTTGTAATTATTGTGTCTTACATTCTACTCTACTAGATCTAAATCTAGTTGCATTAGGAATTTTAATTGTGAGATCAATGTGAAATCAAGGCAATCTAGAGGTCTAGGCCTAATCTTCCTAAGACACACCGTGGCAATAGGCCTCTAATTATCTATAGATCTAGATTAGTTTAATACAGACAATAAATTTCATAGATCTACAGCCCAAAGACGAAGTTATAGATCTATCAGGGCATTACTAACAGTGAGCTACTATAACTAAGCCCTCCCCCCATCACCACCCCCACTCCTCCCAACCCCAAACGAGCCTTCCCCGCGCCCTTCACCAAGCACGCCGGCCCCGCCCATTGTCCGAGAGAAATAAGGGGAGCAGATGATTTATTTCAGCTCACCGCTGCTATAGTCACCTAAAGATTGAGTGTTTACATCACAGGCAAGCGCGTCCATAGGCAGCCCAGCTTAGCCCCAGGCTTTGCTGTCCCACTGCTGGCTGCGGTCGCTGCTGCTGCTGATGCCAATCGGCGGTTCTGGCGGCTTGTAGATTACCAATCCTGGGTCACCACCATCAGCACTAATTTACTCAACCCAGGGCTCCAGATGGGTTATAATCTACACCCTGAATCAAAGACCACCATGTTGCCTTGGCCCTAAACCTGTCTTGGACAGAAAAGCATGTGACATGTGGGAGTTATCTGGGGTAAGTTCTGGGCGTTGCGGCCCAGAGAACGTCTAAACAGATGTTCTGGCATCATCACTGCCAGTACCACTCCCACTACCACCCGTGAGTAGATAGAGAGGGAACTCACCAAACAACGTGCAAAATCACCAGGAACACGGCCGGCACCACCAGGTCGTCCGATCCCACACTCCATCGTCGTTTGAATACGACTATCCCGGGCATCGTTGTCAATTTCTCAGCGGTCCTGAGTCGTCCGATCGGTTGAAAAAGCGTAAAATCCGCCGCGACATACTGTTATCCTGGCCCACCACCCGGTGGTTCAGCCCACTTTGACAGCTACATGTACACATGAGCTTTCGGGCCCCGCGACGGAAACACCCGACGTCGGCCGAAGTGCCGCCTGCCCGACGATCGACTGTCCTCGATTCTGATTGGTTGAATTTATATCGACACGTGCTAAAGGACGAAATTAAATATAACTCGCATCAATTATACCTCAGAACTAAGCATTCATTTGACTTTATGTGTTATAAATATGAAATATAATTTATTTACCTAAAAGCTGGTTATTAGCATCTTGACACTAGTATAAGCGAAACCACCGAAAACCAGCAAGAGAACTTAGCTGGTTGCTGGAAAGCGGCACAGATTTTCCTACACGTCTCTGAATACCAGCAAAATTAATTTTCGTTGAGAGAAAAGGTGAGTTAAGAAAAACAACAAATTGTGGCTATTTCTTGAAATCGAGGATATAAAATCATTGTTTATCACACATACAGATCGATAATAGGTATGTGGAGCTTGCATGTAAATAGGAAACCAAGGATTTTGCGAAGTGAATCTCCAAATTACCCTTCAAAGTTCTGCATTTTTGGCTTCCCTAGCTCTGTCGAGCCTCAGAATTATTATCTAAACCATATTTACATGTTTTTGAGTGTATTATCGGCACCTGTCTTGTATTATCGGCACCTTAACATCTAAATCACCAATACTTGTAGGTAAACAAAGAAAATTAATCAATTTTGCATGAATACGATATTGTTCATTCCTATGTAGCATTCTATACCATTTGGAGCTTAGATTTTCTATTTCATAAGATCAAAAAGTCAATCGTCCAGCATTATATCTAATATAAATTGCCATTTCAATCAATAATGACACACGCTCATTTCTGTATGTTTAGCTTGAGGTGTTCTCTTATTAGATAGATTGCATTAGGAGTATTGTAAGATGTAAAAATGCTGAGTCTTCCTTTGAAAGACATTTTTTCTTTTACTTTTCATAATTTTTCTTTTTCTATGGATTTTTAATAATATTTTCCAGTCCATTATTTGAACTAACAGTGTAACCCTGCCGATAATACAAGACACACACATGGAATGGAGTGTATTATCGGCACCCATGTATTTAAACTTGCCCTTTAATCTTATAAAACAATTTTCCCTCGGACTATTTCTTTTTAGATATATTTTCGTCCCCACAAGTCAACATAATAAGATATTTCTTATTTTAGAGATACAGAGTGAGTTTCATACACCTATGTACTTTAACTATGAAGATAAAATTATCATTTCTTGAAGGGTAATCATGAAGATAGATAGTTCTTTTAATGTTATATTATTTACGCCAGTCAGTATTATACTAATATAGTGATTATTGAAAGAGAAAAACATAGTGCATTTGGATGAGTCTAAATGTTATTTCAAAAAAGCAGAAACTTATTTGTAAACCCACAATATGTATCAGGGGTGCCGATAATAGACGCCTGCCGATAATACCCGCCACTACTCTAGTTCTATCGCAAGCTGTGTACGACGTTGAGAGTCGATCATTTGACTAAGCCAGGCCTATCTTTGTGCAGCCGGACCATCGACGCCACTGCTAACGCATTAGTGTCACCTAAACGTTGAAATGCACTCTGCTGCTTGATCTTAGTATAGGTCAGGAATGTAATTTTGTTGACCACTCTTGACTTGAGTCAGACAGTAGACTAGCTAAGGCTAGGGATTATCTTTGAGAGTTTTCAAGGGCTAAAACCAGATTCATGGCGTTAGAACTTATAATCATCTGAAATGACATAAAAAATAAAGAAGAACGGTACTTTGATCTCTATAATTGATGCATTACCTGATTTTCTGTGATTTTTTCTATATTTATCATTTCGGGACATTTTTCAATCTATGTTAAGAATTGCAATACTAGACTAACACCAATCGTAGTGCTATTTTGTGTAATAAAAAATCCAAATCTAAGAATTTTACACATACAGAGTTATAGCTCAAGGCCTGAACTTTCTCACTGCGTATATGATGAACTCCTATATTATGATACCATGGTGAAAATGCAAGGAAAATTGGAAAAGTCATCATAAATAATGTCATTGACCAATTTGTCACAATCTGGCAGATTGCAAAATATGACTAACAAACTGCCACATTTGAACATACTCCCCAAATTTGTCATTATTGTACCACTTATACTATTGATTGAACTCCTCTTGAATCGAGCTTTCTAACAGTATAAATGTTATCATGCTCTTCCTATATGGTTAACTAGAGAATTGATAAAATGTATAATATATAGCCCTCATTCACTGCTGTTAATGTCAAGTTTTAAAATAAATCCTGTAAAATGCATAAGTTCCATTTTTGAAAAATGTGACATAATAGTATTAATACATAAATCGTGACATAGTACATATATAAACGATAAACCTCAATATCTCAAATAATTATAGGGATAGTGACTCTAACTTTAGAAATTAATTTCTTTACATGTACTCCTCACTAAAAAAAAAGTTATATGAATATACTCATGAATATAATTTTGTTGTGTCTGAAATGCTCATGTGGCCCCCATTCGTGACCAGCAATGCATATGCACTCTCCGAGATACCTACGGACAAAAGAGCCTCGGCAAATTGGGATAATATAGATCTATCTTGTAAGCTAAAAGACTGATATCTTTTCGGAAGACATTTTCTGGTGGAAAAGAAATATAATTAAAAGGATATTTCCCTCTATTTATCCATCACTACATTTTAAACTATAATTATGGGTAAGCACTATAACGTTAAATAACATATAATATAT
Organism: Lepidonotus clava; assembly: GCA_936440205.1. Taxonomy (NCBI): domain Eukaryota; kingdom Metazoa; phylum Annelida; class Polychaeta; order Phyllodocida; family Polynoidae; genus Lepidonotus; species Lepidonotus clava. The sequence continues at coordinate 19,413,589 of OW387136.1, read as the reverse complement.
CAGTTTTGAATTGATCTGTTGGATTTCCGTTACATTTATTTCTGGAACTGGATCCCAATGTAAAATAGCAATACAACCAAATGAATTAGGGAAGCACATTTAGCCTAAATTTTGGAACAGTGGTTTACTAGTGCGAACGGACAACTAAGTCTAAAAACCTTTTGTTTCACCGAATCGAAATATTGTGCTCAGTTACCAGCCGAACAGTTATAGACAATAACTCGATTTTATTAATGTAATTTGTGCATCTTTCAGGTTCATCTGCAAATCAGCCAACCATCCGCTCACATAGAATGCAAAGGTCATTGGTCAGTTTAAGACCATGGAGCACAGAACATAGCCATATCCTCTAATTTACATACTTTAGTAAGTATTTAATCTCTAGTTAGATCTCATAATCAGCTTAGGAGAGTGTTTATTCACTATAGCTAATCTCACAAATGGTAAATGTTCTTTATTTTCTACAGAGTTTGGTGGAAAAAGCACTGGTAGTTTTTTTGTAATTTTACATAAACTCATTTTTCCCATAGAAACCAATGGTAAAGATAATTTTCTTATTCAGGCTGTAACTTTTTCACAAGCAGTAAAAGATGGAAATTTCAGTCTCTATTTTCTTCTATAAATATAAGCTTTGATCAAAAAAACAATTTCTAAGAGATTTGACTGGTCAATCAAAATTAGGCTGAACACAACCAAGTACCTTTAAGACAATCATTACGATAATATAAGTAAACCAGTCATTTTGTTTGAGGGATAGTTTTTTTTTTACATGGACAAGGAATACATACTGCACTCTGCACCGATTCCGTATGGTTAATTAAAAACGAAAAATATCCAACGTATTGAGTGACATTAGGCTGTTCAACTAGTATAGACAGAAGTGCTGTTGAAGCCAATGGATGGAAAGCAAAGCACGAAAAACGATTAAATGAATATACTATATTTTATGGTCGTCTAAATTATACCATTATTGCCATTATGATTACTACTTAATAAAATAGCAAAACATATAAGACAAACTGCTTCACTAATAATAAAACTCATTTTTACAGGAATCATTACAATATCAAAGTGAAGAAAGACAATATGGATCTCAAGCCTCGACTCCTCCCTCCGGACGTGACCAACCCGTCCGGCCGACACAGCAGAGACCATCGCTTCATCCACCAGAGGCGGCCGCCCAAGCCCAAGCAGTATTACCTGATCGTCTTCCTAATGATCACCTTGTCCTTCCTCTTCACGGGAGTCATACTAGTCCAGTTCTGGCCGCACTCGTCGGCGGAGACCCGGGACGGGGCGGGGGGTGACCGGGGGGAGTCGTCGGGGTACCGGGGCCTGCAGTACGGCAAGGACGTGGTCATCACGGCCGCCTCGTCCCCCGCCCGGCCCCGCGACCCCTCATGTACCTTCTACACCTGCTTTGACGTCTACCACTGCGGCTACAATGATGACAACCGCATCAGTGTTTACATCTACCCGAGGGTCAACCATCTGGACGAGGAGGGTCTACCCATAACCCTGCCGGTGTCCAAGGAGTTTCACGAGGTCCTGCAGACTGTGATGGACAGTATTTATTACACCAGTGACCCTGAAAAGGCATGTTTGTTCTTACCGCCGCTGGATCTACTCAATCAGAATAATATCCGTTTGAAAGAGACTTCCAAGATTCTTGCTTCATTACCAAGGTATGTGGATGAAGATTTCCTAGAAATGGCAATACTAGTGAATCCTAACAATAGGCTAAGTACCAAACGCATATGAAATAAAACGAAGTTATATCTATAAAAAAAAAATAGAAAGAATATCGAAGCATGGTAATGAAAGTCGCTATACATACATATGATACGGATGCCAATGAAAATAGATATTCTTAATCTCTTTAAAAAACAAAGAGTAATTGTACCAAGTGTAATGTGCCTCCATTTGTAACTTCTTTTTCAACAAGACTCTGGTCTACAAGTTTACTTTAACAAAACAAATAAAAACAAAAAAAAACAGGTATATTCAAGAGTTTGCAAATCAGACCAAATAGAAGAGACCTTTTATGTTACGTTACTGGTTCTAAATTGCAGGTGGAACGAGGGCATCAACCACCTGTTGTTCAACATGTTACCGGGCAGTACTCCCGACTACAACACAACGCTGGACGTGAACCACGACAAGGCTCTACTGGCGGGCGGCGGCTTCTCTACCTGGTCCTACCGCGCCTCCTACGACGTCTCCATCCCCATCTACAACCCGCTCACCACTGGGGCACAGCTCACAGAATACTCCGGGTAAGAAAAAACTAAGAACTTGGGGCTTTCTTAAAACATGATAAGGGTCCTTCGGCCCTGGACCATTAGCCTATGGAGGTTTTAACCGTCGGTTCTTTGTCCAGTTCCTTATAGACAGGTGTTTCATGTCGTGATTGGGGTTGTAGAGGCTTTTGAGTGGATAAACAGAGTCGATAAGTAAGGAGAGACTGAAGTTTGAAATCCAATATGATTCGGAGATGGAAAGGGCGAAGGAGGGGGGCGGAGGCACAGCTTTGCAAAATACTAAAAGAATATCATGTTTTCAGTCTATCGATATAACAGTTACGCTTGGCTTGAATTAAGGGAGAAATATAGAATACACACTAAAAAAAACTGGATGACATGGAGAAGTCTCATCGCGGAGTGCAATAAAGTTGATTTTTCTGATGTAATAGTCATCGCTTTTATATCTATATATTTCATAGTTTAATGCTTTGTATATTCCCAGGGGTGACCGGCGGTGGCTGCTCATCTCGTCGCAGTTCGGGCTTCACTCGGAGTACTTTGACGAGTTGTCCCTGCTGGCCCAGCACCACAAGGGGCTGCTCCTGATGGACAAGTGTGAGGACAGAAACCTGTCTCAGCGGTGTCACGTCAACAGCGGCGAGGTCTACTCCTACCCTGAAGTTCTGCAGGTAGAGTCGGCATTAAAACAACGCGGCACAATAACTTTTTTTATAAGTTCCAACTTAATTAAGAAATCATATTTGTTCTTTGGTTAGATAATTTAAGTGTGAACTGTGAATAGTCAGCAAACGTCCTTGCGATCGAAAAAATGAAAAAGTCATGTATTACAGATACCTGAGCGATAAAACGCAAATAATGTTATATCGGTCAAATATATTTTTGAAGTTTAAATACTGCTATGAAGGATATAAGTATTGGCACAAATTTAACTTTTCCGACCTTCAATGTTTCTACCTTTGAGAGACAGAATTGCTGTACCGTCACTGTTGTTTCAGAACGGCACCTTCTGCCTGGTGGTGCGCGGGGCGCGGCTCGGTCAGACGGTGCTCTTCGAGGCCCTGATGGCCGGCTGTGTGCCCGTCATCGTCGCCGACGGCTACGTCCTTCCCTTCTCCGAGGTCATCGACTGGAAGAGGTTAGCTCAGAATACACTCTTAATATTTTATATGTTTTCGTTAGTTTGGCGTTTTTCAAACAAAATTAGAGTTTTGGTCGAGTATTCAGCTATATGTTACTCTGAAAACAGTCTATGGCCTAAGGGTACATGAATAGTGACTATAATAATAATAATGATAAGAAAACCAGTACATTTTAGAAATGAAACCTTATTAAAAAACAGTGTATAATAAACTTCTAAAAAAAGTTATTCAGTTAAAAAATAAACCAGGTGTGTTCCATGCAGAAACGATCAGCATTCGTCTACAAAATAATTCAACAGTAGGATGTTCAACCGCTATGAATACATTATGAACAGTCTGACTATATGTTTCGTTATTCTCTGACACCGCGACTAGGGCGTCATTGGTGCTACGAGAGGACATCCTGTCCCAGGTCGTGCCCATACTGTCTAAGATCCCGGCCAGTCAGGTGCAGGCGTTACGGTCCCAGGGCAGGTTCCTGTGGGAGACGTACTTCAGCTCGATGCGGGCCATCACACTGACCACCTTACAGATCATCAACGACCGGGTCTTCCCTTATGCCGCTAAGAAGTATGAGGAGTGGAACGAGCCGCTCAACAAGGTGAGTTGAGACAGGTTGTAGAGTTATACATACTTTTAAAGACATCCTGATAAAATCAACATTTTATTGCATAATCTGTACGCCGATGCTATGTATAATTAAGCATTCCCAAAAGGTAGATGGTATATTATGGTCCTCATTAGCAAGCTATAACCCATGTGGTAAATGTTCTGAATTAAACACCCAACCCTGTTTGGGCCGCGTTCTAAAATCTCTTTCTGATCCTTTGATAATATTAATTTATTTTGTGCAGTATTTAGTTGCCATACTGATTTCAAAATCCTAAATCCTGATATAACTTTTTTGCCACAGTTCTCCAGATTAGTAGTTTTGTGCAATTAGTAGTTTGGCAAATAAAGTTTTCCTTTCTTATTTTAGCAGGGGATACTGAACCCACTATTCCTGCCCATGCAGCCGGTGCGTACCATGGGCTTCACGGCGGTGATCCTCACCTACGACCGACTCGAGTACCTGTTCAGGGTCATACAGCGGGTGGCCCTCGTCCCCTCACTCACCAAGGTGCTCGTCGTGTGGAACAACCAGCAGAAGGCCCCACCCCCAGGTAGTCAATAGACATTATGGCCGTTGTTAGGAAGTAAACGAAGATTAATTTATACAGGGTGATTAGAAAGATTTAAGGATCTGATAACTGTAGGATGGTGATATCTTAAATACAATCCCAATATGAAATTATTATTAACTGATCTCATATTATGTGATTTTTAGTTTATTAGAATATGAATAGAAAAACATGATAAACATCGTCACATACATAATATTAGGCACCCGATAGGTTAAAGATAAGTGAGTGTATATTATGATGTTACAATGATTATTTTCATTTCAGCGAGTGTATGGCCCAAGATCAGTAAACCCCTGAAGGTTGTACAGACCCGACAAAATAAACTCAGTAACAGGTACGTTCCTTCCTAACAACCTTGCTCTCTACACACTTCATTTAGGTAGACTGTAGTCTGTTATTCTTGAATAGTCCACCGTCTAGGGAACAGCTCAGTTTGAGCATCTTTGTGTAATACTCAATAATTTGTAGGTTATAAATTAATTTAAAAATAACAGTGTTTCTTTTCATATGGTGATATTAGTGTGTTCCAGTTTAACAGCTTAGAATGAATATGTCGTCTAATATGTCGTCTATTTATAACAGGTTGACTGTTCAGTTTGAAATACATATATCTTGTAGCCTTCCAAGCCATTATACGGATTTTAAACCTACCTTTTTGAAACCTTGTCTGTTACCAGATTCTACCCTTATGACGAGATAGAGACAGAAGCCATATTAGCCCTAGATGACGACATCATTATGTTGACTCCAGATGAAATTGAGTTTGGTTACGAGGTAAGTTTCTAAACATCAATACCAGTTCATTTGGCATAGATTCCGACCATAACTCCAAAATAAAGTTGGGTATTATTGTGAATAGTAAATGTTACAGAAAAGAACGAAATAAACTAAATTAAGTCTAACGCATAAAGAGTTGATTTCACTGACAAACGTGCATAGCTACGATTTCCTCGCAACCTCTATCTCCAAAAAGCAGAATACGGGTGTATCTATAAAGTGTCCCCGATTTTTTTAATCCATCTTTTTAATGCGTGGATCTGGTTATCTCGTACTATTCCATTCACCAAGTAATAACTTGTTGCAGGCGTGGCGGGAGTTCCCCGACCGGTTAGTGGGCTTCCCCTCCCGCCTCCACCTCTGGGACAACACCACGGGCCGGTGGCGCTACGAGTCGGAGTGGACCAGTCAGATCTCCATCGTCCTCACCGGGGCCGCCTTCCACCATAAGGTATGCACTGGGCAGTAGTTAGTAGTAACTGAAGCGCCATGATTGGAGAAATTAGTTCGTACTGGCCGAGAATAAAGATTACCTGTTCTTCTTGTTCTTGGCATTGACCAATGAAAGAATGTGAAAGACTCTGGATCCATTAAATCAGTAAATATTCTTGATTAAATATTATAAATTGAACTACTCATCGAGCTCTTTGCATCCTATATAGGAGAAGTAGTCAAAACATATGGCAACGAGCTGATAACATGTATTGATATACAGACGATGCAAATGAAGTAATAAGTCATAATTACTGAGAAAATACACAGAACTTTGTTTTTAATACTGCAATAACTAACTAAACCCGTTCTTCCACCCCTGCTGCGTCCCCAGTACTACAGCTACCTGTACACCAACTCGATGCCGGGCAACATCAAGGCCTGGGTGGACGAGCACATGAACTGTGAGGACATCGCCATGAACTTCCTCATCGCCAACGTGACCGGCAAGCCGCCCATCAAGGTGGCCCCGCGACAGAAGTTCAAGTGTCCCGAGTGTCAGAACTACGGGCTGTCGGCAGACCTTGTCCACATGGTCGAGCGGTCCGAGTGTGTCAACAAGTTCGCTGAGATTTACGGCTGTATGCCGCTCAAGACTATCGAGTTTAGGGCAGATCCTGTTTTATATAAGGACAACTTCCCTGACAAGTTGAAGCGGTATAATGATATTGGTGCTTTGTAAATATACTCTTATTTTATTATTTTCCACATGTTTTATCTTAATGTCAGTTCCTTTTTTACATGAGAACAAAGGCATGTTACCAAAGTGAAAATGTATTCTTGATTGTATGAGTGAGGAGTGAAGGAGACCGTTTGTTGAAGGGGTGTAGATGTCAGACTATCAAAAAAACAGTCGGTAATATCTATTAAACCACTCTTGGGGAGGGGTGGATATTTATCAGAATGTATGAATTAATGACAGAATGCTCTCAAGTGAGGCGGTTTAATATGTAGATCCCTCTTGGACAGTAATGGATTTTCAGTTTTGTAAATAGTACCGAAGTGTAGTATTATAGTAGTCAGAATGATAACGGCCTCAGAGTGAGATTTCATTCCATAATAAGCGCATGCGACAGTCTTAGCTAAAGCCATCCTTATTGATTAATGTGATGTGCCAACGAGAATGTTTCAGGTTTTCATTTGTGAATTACATGAAAATGACAGTATGTGTGAAAGGCTGCACATGCACTTAGGACAGATATATCTCATATACAGTAACTAGCTCTTACTATAATACTGCCATTAATGCTCTTTTGAGATATATATAATTTCTGACAACATAAACTGTATAAGATCTTGGTATTCGGATCGGAATTGCTGACAGCCTAATCAGTCATTTATTTGGTCAATCACTTTAACAATGCTTTATCTGTATTCAAGTCATCAGCTTCTTTTTTTTTAAATGTTACTTGTTATTAGGAAATTAATGTTACACCGAAAATGATAAATGGAAATCCAGTCATATAGTACGAGTCATGATTTTTGGGCATAATAGGAATAGAGAGGGGTAGGCTAATACTTGCAATGTCGATATTGACTTTAACATGAATACTCAGATTGTACATACGAACGTGTATACAAATTATTGATATTATATGATCTACTATCACACTTGGCGTTGTTTTCTTTGGTTAACGTAGAACGAATTGAATTTATCCGATTGATAACATTTTTTTTATGGTTAAAGAAAAACATTAGGGGTTTCCAACGGTTGCCCTATCTGCCATTCTTCTGCGTTTTCGTAATAATACTACATAATCCTAGCGTGAGTTACCTCCTGGGGGCCGCCATTATCGGGGGACACAAGGGTCAAGGTGGCTAGAAGCCAGATTATTAACACTTGTCAAAATGCAATAAATAAAGGAAATAGATTCAAATTTAGCATAAGGTTAGGGGAGGTAGTAATCTTTGATATCCTTTGTAATCCTTGATATTTCAAAAATCATCAGGCCAGAGTGTAACAGTTGCTGAGGGATTCAAAGGCATTGGGGTACTGACCGGGAGCCAACATGGGCTTCTTTTATGCCTTTTTGCCGACCTTTGATATGACACGATGGTACACATAACATAGGACTGAGAATCATTCTATGCTTCTTCTTTATATTTATAGGCCGTAGTAAGTATATTTTTTATGGGATGGTTTATAATCAACTTCACCGGGACGCATCGAAATTTCAATTTTATTTTTTTTTATGAATCGGTAAAAAACACGCAAATCTTTTTTAGTTTTCTTGAATTAAGTCAAATATCGCAATTTTTAGGTTAGATATTTGTACCCAACATGAGTGAATCAAAAAAGGAAATACTAAGCTTAAACTCCTCAACCTACCCATACATATTTTGAATCTCGCGTTGATAAAAAAAATATACACGTTTGGTTTATGAAAATATCACTTTATTTCTCTCCCACAGAAAATGTTCGTTGATATAGCAAGAAAGAAAACGCTTAATTGAATCTCAGATATGATTAATTTGAACATCAGCTTTGAAAAGATAATTAAGTAGAAGTCATTCAACCAAGTCAAAACGTAGCAGATTTTAAAAGAAGCCATCTAACAGTAAACAAGAAAAAACAATCCATATACTGACTAAATTCTTTGTCCATGACCACAATTTTCCACCTTGATAAAATGTTAAAAAAAATATAATACAATCAACTACATTATCAACGGTTTTGATCGAAATTTCCATTGGCCCTATTGCACACATAAAACCGCTGCTCAAAAAGGTATCACAATAGCATACAGGCATACAATTAAAGCCCTGCGTTATTACCGAATAGACCTTAAACCACTTCTAGACTGAGTCTATCTCAGGCAATCGATAAGTGAAGAATATATTTTCAAGAATCGGTTGAAAAGCCTTTTAATTCTAAACCTAGTAGACAATCATGATAACAGATTTTTTACATTGGGCAGTTATGTTTTACACAAAAACATTTACTAACGTGATTAGATTCGCTGCTAATTAAAATTTCAATAGTCTGAAACAAAGGCGTTGAGTTGGGTTTGTCAACATCTCTATTAAAGCGATTTCGATATTCCCACAAGAGATTTAAATGGCATACTTAATCCTAGTCGGATATTATGTCCCTGTGCTGAAGTTACGCATTTTCTAAATGCTGTAGTTTGATTAAATCTGCATTTTCCATTCTATGACTTAGGTATCTGCATTTACGATATAAAAGTTGAGTAAAAGAAAAATATCACGCGCAGAACAGATACAAAATGGAGGGATATATTGCTATTCAAGTGACGATTTAACTTCGTTAATACTGAAAACTTAGCCAGACACGAAAATGACCTGCACATAACAGTAGAAAGGTGAAACAAGAAAACGAATACACCAAGTCATTGGATTCGACTGGAAAAAGTAATGTACAATAAGGGGATTATATGGCTTTGTTTTTACACTCAAATGAAACATGGAAGACGTGGTATACATATAGAAACAAGCTGGTTCAACCAACTGGCTGCCTTCTATGTACGAATATAACTTTGTATAAATCGTAGAATTAACACTAACATTTATGACAGCGGCCTTCCCAAATTAAATCAAGGCCAGGTTGACATAAATTTTGAGGGGACCATTTCTGCTGCATTTATTAATAGTCATACATTTAAATGCAAAATTTTATTATTTCTCAGTTTAGAAATCTATTTCCTAACAAACAAAAAGACCGTATTCGTTGACGAAACATTTGATATCGTGGAAGTATGCTGTCAATCTTTACCATAACAACTCCTGAAACTTCAAAATTGCATTGTATAGTATATATACTAGTTAACTAAAGTCTGGCTATAATTCTGTAGAAATTATTTGGTTCACCAGTTAGTCACCCGGATTTGAGTTAAGAACAGTCAACAAGGAACAATGTATTATATAAGCTAGTTAAATTTCTAAAATTCCTATTTATCACTCTATATCAATTCAAGACTCATCACCTTTAAAATTCAATACAATTAAACATCCCTGAACCTCAACAGTTTCAACTACTTAGCATGCAGCTTTTGGTTATTTGATAGGTGAGTTGAATTGACAAATCAACAAGCTGTATTTGATCAACCAGTAAATAACTGAGGTTTGATTCACCTAATAAACGTGTTCAATTCTAATATGATTAAACAAGCGTCTTCTTTGGTCTCATTTGCCCCTGTACTGTCTTCTTCTATCAAAGCAGACTCGTAAGAAAAATCGCAATTTTCAGCAACTTTTACCCATCAGAATACAGAACCTGTATATTTAAGGAAACGCTCCATCGACATGAGTTTATAAGTACAGGTTCTGACCATACACTGATCATGTATTTACAACTGACATGCAAGTTGAACTTTTGAGCATGCAGTAAGGTGTGTATTTTATATTCATAGAATAAATTCTAATTGTGCAGCCTGCATTATATTGGTTCTACAATCACAGCCTATTGGTATACTGATATGGATACAGAAAGTGGACACTTTCTACCGCATAACTCAAGTGCCTAATGGATAAAAGTAATTTGATCTATTTTAAAGGCCATCGTTGGAGAGAACCATTTACTCCCATAAAAAACGGGAAGTTCGGGACCTTATATAGTATATATAAGTGCATTCAAAATTGGATTTTAATACAACTGACTACTGCAATGAAATTTCAGAGGTATTTGGTATTTAAATACCTTGGCATGCTTCTTCTGTTCTAGAAATATCAAAACCGAAAATTAACGCTTTCATTATATTCAGCAATAAAAGTGACAGCCAATATGAATATTTGCCAATTATCATGTGTAGAGTCAACTCAAGAGATCAGAAATCACTGGAAAGTAGTTAAACTAATATTAACGCAAATTTAGTCCTTATATTTTTATCCATTTTTCATTTCACTTTATCAACTATTTAATTCTGACAGGCATACTCGGTTAGACAGACCCATATTTTTAGCCCGTGATGCTCTTTCATTCTAATCTAACAAACATCATTACCTATAGTACAGTTATACCATGATTATAATTAATATACATAAAAATGACTGAAACATAAGACTCAATGTAAGCACCCTATTAACAAAATTCTGGAGCAAACTATATCAGTTATATAAAATTCCCATGATAAAGTTGGTTAAAATGATACACCTTTCCACTGTCTCGGAGAGGATAATCTTTACATAATTGCATAATTCTCATTCCCATTACCTTAAAACATATAATTACCATAAGGCCAAGTAACATTACATATAAACCGAACTATTCAAGTGCATCTACTTGGAATTAAGTGAGCATTTTGTTTTTGAGTTTGGTTTCTCATAGTGCATTATGTGTCTTAGACACTTTGCCAATTATAGTGAAAACGCCCTTTTCGTGGCAATGTGAACAAAGCTAAATAGTCCTAACTGGTAAGGGAAGGTCAGAGAATGTTAACAGGGTCGGGCTCCCTGAGGCTGGGAGGGCTGACTGAGCTTCCCTTGTCGTTTTAGGGAGTCGAAATCCTACAGGAGTCGCACTCCACTCACCTTGTCAAGCTGTTAAGGTCTACAACCTTAATGGGACTCTACTGTAATCTCTTCAAATTTTTATTGGATGGTGTATGAGTATATACTAAATGATCTGCTAATCTCAGTGCAAGATCCCAAGAACACCTGACAAGGCTTTCATATTCTTAATGGGAGTCGGGGGCTACTCCTCTCTTTCGCCAAGGATTGGGAACTGCAAAGTCTTGGATAGGATGAAACTTGGTAATCTTAAGTGAGGTGAGATTATCAAGCAGCTCTGTGAATATCCATGAGAGCTACATAATATGACCTTGTTATCATGGTTAAGGGATTCAGCTGTATCAATGGTGTGACCATGGGAGTAGGGGAGGGGAGCGGGGTAGAATGCTGGTAGGTATCATAGCGTTGAGCATTCTGTTCACTTAGACGTCGGCAGAGCTGCTCACTTTGGGCGAGGTTTTTACTTCACTTTGGGTGAGGTTTTTACTTCATCACAGAACGGGGGTTTTATGCTAAGCTGCTCACAATCACCAGGAAAGTAGTTGCGTATTTAACACCCAGCCCTCCTCCAGGGGCCTCACGTCCAGGTGGCGACGGGGGCCAGGCCCTCCTTGGTGGTCACTGATGGCTGGAGCCTGGAGCCGCTGAGGAACTTGAGTGGGAAGTGGACGACGTTACCGCGCACGTCGGTCAGCAGCTGGCGGGCGGTGGGCGGCGAGGTCTGGGCCAGACCGACCAGCTTCTGGTACTCAGTCAGCTCACTGAACGTAGACACCTCGTCAGTCGGGATGCACTTGAACACCTGGAGAGATAAGATTGTATCATTTCTCATGGAATGACATCGCAGATTTAAACTTTAATTAGTGTCACTAACTGTTAAAAAAAATGAATAAAAACAAGAAAAAACGTTTCCTTTTATTGACATGAAATTATTTGTATATGTGTTCTATGCACACTAGATACATGCAGAACATTTGTACAGTAAAGTGAAAATTATGATACGTGCAAAAATGAATGTAAACAAGTCAATATTTCCTTCCGTGAATGTTTCTTCTCAAAACCCAATGAAAGTACTCAACTTCCCGTAATATGTAGTTAATGGTAATATATCTAACATGACTTGTTTCTACTTTGCCCCGTTATGGGTCTGGTCTTCTGTCAACCTACCTGCTCGTAGACCTGGGTGTTGGTTGTGGCCTGCGCCAACCACTGGTCGCGGTAGAAGGACTCGCACACCGGGTCGATGACAGTGATGTCCGGGTTGGACACACTCACCCCGAGGTGCTCTCTGCAGGAACAAGGCAGTAGAGCATTATGTAAATATATAGGGATACACCGGCTGCGATACAGAATTAATAAGAACAGAAATAGGTTTAAACCAAAATGATTCCAAATCATATCTACTTTCGTCTATGAATACATTGATTCTTTGACCCACTCTTGTTTTCAAACTGAATTCTGTATCAAACCTTACGTTTCCTCGCTCCTCCTGTGGCTTTACCCTCAAAACTGTATGAACAATCTCAGTAGAACTCTCATATGTGACGCTAACGATTCTAATGGTGACATCACATCCAAATACCACAAGTAGGTAATGCCATAGAGTTTGGATAAGTAAAATATACAGTAGAAACCCTCTAATGCGACCACCCAAGGGTCTGAGCCAAAAGTGGTCTTTAAGTGAGGTGGTCGTCCAATTGAAGGAGTGTGTGTGTGTGGGGGGGGGGGGGAGAGATAGGTTGGTCCAGTAGAGTTTGTAAAAAAAGAAAATGTTTCTATTTGGTCATATGGACATTTGCAGCTTTCAAAGTTTCATTGAACATCCCAGTGATAAAGTTATTGTCAAACACGTTCTTCAATGACAAATATGGAGGAAAAAAAAAAGAAATTTCAGGCATTATTTCCCTAAAAGATCAAGTGAATGCTGTTCAGATCTATCATTGCCAATTTTGGTATTAATGATCACCACAATTCATCGCATCTCATTAGCAATAAGATTGTATTACCTCACTGTTAACATGTATCCTGTACCATGGATTATCTTACATTGGAAGAATTGGTGTTGATTAAAAAAGAAATCCAGCCCGAACACCTGAAGTGTAGGCAATCAAGCACTTCTGAGAGGCTAGAGGAAAGGTTGGGCGAAGAGAGGGTAGGGGGAAGGGTGTGGGCTAGTCTGGTCCCTCTGACCCAGCTGTCTAGTATTAGTGGAGGGTAACGTAGCGCACCACACGGCGTTCAGTGTAGGTGTGGGTGTGCAAGGTGAGATAATATCACACTTGGTGAGCGAATATCCCTCCCTTAACTTCAGAGGGGGTAGGGGAGGGGTGTGGGCGAGCAAGGTGAGACAATATCACACCTGGTGAGCGAATATCCCTCCCCTAACTTCAGAGGGGGTAGTAGAGGGGTATGGGCGACCACAGCGGAAAAATATGACACCTGGTGAGTGAATATCCCTCCCTGAACTTCAGAGGGGGTAACGGGGGTAGAAAATAATGGCCTGAACTTCTGAACTGCCCGCATTAGAGGGGGGAAATGACCATTTGGGACTGGAAATTAGGTGGTCTCTAAGTGAGGCCCTCACTTAGAGACCGGTCTCCTAAGTGAAGCTAAATTAAACATGAAATAGAGGAAAATATTCCGGTCTGACCAAAAAGTGGTCTTTAAGAAAGGTGGTCTCCTTAGTGAAGTGGTCGTTAGGTGGGTCTCTACTGTATTTCACTCAAAATGAGATAGTAAGTTATACCTGAAGAGAGCCTGTCGCAGCCCGCTGGCGAACCAGCCGACCTCGTAGTCCTGACCGTTCATACGTGACTTGCGGGTGTGGGTGTCCTCGGTGAGGATGGCCATCTCGCTGTCCCGCGTGCCCAGCAGGCTGCGGTCGTTGATGTTGGCCGACCCGATGATGACGAACCGGTCGTCCACCACCATCATCTTACTGTGTACGTAGATCAACTCCGTCACCTGAATTTTGAATATTTATTACGTTACACACATGAGGGTCTCCCCTGGTTTTCATTTGTATTACAAAACATATACATGTATAATCATATTGTGCTGGTTCACAATATTACAGAGACTATTTGATACAGTTACGTCAAGTTCACTAAAGTGTCAAGCTCATTTTACAAATCAGCAATATAGTACCTGAAAAGGACTAGGTCAGGATAGCTTTGAGACAGAAATTACGTGGGATGCGGGTTATAGTGAGAGGGACAATGTGTAAATCACGTTCATATTGACCAAGAGATCGGATAACACATGAAATGTAACTTACAATGTTCCCGCCTAATTCTCCATGAGTGCGTAGACCGAAGAATGAGATGTATTCTGAGGGATCCGGTACTGAAGTGGGAAAGAAACAGGTTAGGAAATTGTGAGAATGATTTGTGAAAACAGTGGTTTCATAGATGTTTTTACCACATTGGTAGTGCCCTTCTAAATGCAGATATTAACCATTTTTCTTGTCAATATTTTATAAAAACAACTTTGACAAAAAGATTTCTACATCACTACACGGCAATGTTCGGTCATTTCAGGAAAGTCACTTCGCAACCTAGGAAAAAAGTATAGCATCTTCGTGGTTCAAAATTATATATTATATCCTGATTTCATCCGTAACTTCTAGACCCCCACCAGTGATGGATGACTAAATTTGAGATTTCTCTCACTAATCACATCATTTTGATGACTCAATGACGAAATCATGCTGAACTTTCTTCTTGTCCCACATACCTCTCCAAAATTGGTGCCTGTGGCATTAAAACTCTGAAAATCAACTCACTGTGCTGGGCGAGTCGCTCGATCAGTGACTTGCCCTCCCGGCAGATGGAGGCATAGTTCCAGTGCTGGATGGCCTGGATGGCACCCCCAGTAGGCGTGCCCATCTCACCCTCAAAGGCAGGCAGCAGGGGCATCACTACGTACACCCGGAACACAGCGCCCTCGCTGAGAGAGACAACAGGGGGTGAGTTATATATACAGGGGCATCACCACGTACACCCGGAACACAGCACCCTCACTGAGAGAGACAACAGGGGGAGAGTTATATATACAAAGGCATCACCAAGTAAACCAGGAACAGTGCCCTCACTGAGAGAGACAACAGGGGGAGAGTTATATAAACAAAGGCATCACCATGTATACCCGGAACAGTGCCCTCACTGAGAGAGACAACAGGGGGAGAGTTATATATACAAAGGCATCACCATGTATACCCGGAACAGTGCCCTCACTGAGAGAGACAACAGGGGGAGAGTTATATATACAAAGGCATCACCATGTATACCCGGAACAGTGCCCTCACTGAGAGAGACAACAAGGGGAGAGTTATATACAGGGGCATCACCATGTATACCTCGAACAGCGCCCTCACTGAGAGAGACAACAGGGGGAGAGTTATATATACGGGGGCATCACCACGTTCACCCGGAACACAGAGCCCTCACTGAGAGATACCACTGTTAGGATTATATATACAGCAAAAGGGCAGCCGCATATACGTGAGACAGAATGGTATTATAAGAATACAAGTGGCAGTGAAAACAAGCAGGCCATCCCGGCATTTATGAGAGAAAAGCCCCCACAAATAGACAGGCCAGGGTTTTCAGATTTAATATTTTGATGGTATGTGTCCAAAAATGACACTATAGTGACAAACTCACAAATCACAGGTTACATAGGTTGAAAAAATTAGGGTAGGTATGTAGAAACTTTTTTTTACTTACCAAAGAGACCCAGGCAATATTCCAAATATCCTCTAAAAATAATTTAGCATCTAAAATGAGGTATATGTGCTGTTTTATGGTTTTCCATGCTTTTGATTGGCTTTCATGCATTTTGATTGGCTGTCATACAGACCCTACTTGAAGTAGGCTTTGCAGACCCTACTTGCAGTTACTACCTACTTATTGGACCAATGGCCCTTCTGCGAAGGCCAACCCAGGGGCAACAGATAGTGGGTGAATGGCCCAAGTGGTAATCTGTCAATCTGCAAGCAGAGTCCTGGTGTGACCTAGATAAGAAAATCCCCATTGACACCAAGGTTAAAGACCAACACTCTCCAATCACACACAGGGTCAACCTGCCAACACCCTCTCTGACTGAAGCTGGTTCCCAGTAACAGCATGAATTGACCCATAGAAGAAGAGAGCTTGTGATCAGCATAAATGACCAACACAACACTCCGGGGTTGACTGATCCTGAAGGGATTGAGACAGCAAGCCCAGAGAATAATACCTATTAATACTAATATTTGAGTATAGGTACGCTAAACTCTTATAATTCAGGTGTTTTCACATTATGTTAATGACATTTTTGGGGATATAAGGGCTTGGGAACAACACTCGTATTAACATGAAAAATGACCTATCCCACAGGTTTTCACTATGGCTTATAACAGAGAAAAGATGGGGAGGCTGACGTCACTGCTTACAAAAGTGTTGAGCATTGACAGGCGCCTGGCTGGCACCTGTCAATAAGAATTAACAACAATCGGAGCACCATTCATACAATCCTAGCGGTCAGAATAAAACGGATCTAAAAATTTTAATTGAAAACAATATAATTTTCAACGTTTCACAGAAATTATTTCTTGATGCTAAAGTTACTATTGAATATATACAAAGAGAGCTCAATGTAGTAGGTGTAGTCTCA
Organism: Lepidonotus clava; assembly: GCA_936440205.1. NCBI lineage: Eukaryota > Metazoa > Annelida > Polychaeta > Phyllodocida > Polynoidae > Lepidonotus > Lepidonotus clava. The sequence goes on along the minus strand of OW387136.1, from coordinate 19,396,612 downwards.
TCACTTACCTGTGAGCCTTCATGATTCGATCGTACAAGGCACTTGCTATCTTGTTTTCGACCTGATCGTGATCCATGATGCTTATGAAAAACTGATTCTGTAAAAGAACAATATGGTAATGGCTAAACTAGATGAGCCATGTTTTCTGCAAAATTCATATCGGAAAATCCAATGGTGGGGGATAGGTTCTAAAAGCATATCAGAACTGCCGTATATAAACAAGGGTTTAGATTCTTTTTGGTGGTATCAATACCATAAACATCAAAGTTGTATCGTTTTGTATTTGATGAATTATTCACGTATACTTTTACTACAATACATACATGTGACACTTTATCTAGTAATCGAGATTTATCCTATATATCATGGAAGTCCAGGGGCAATCCTGATTGATATTTTTTTCAGAAAACAAAAGAAGAAAATCCTTTTCTCTCAACCCACCTCGATGTAGATGAAGTGTTGAGCCTTGTTGATGAGGTCGATGTAGGCGTTGTGTATGGAGCAGTCCGTCTCGGCGATGCCTGCTGACCACGTCGACGAGCTGCGCAGCACCTACACCACAAAGGGGTGTTCTTTTAGTAAAGTGATTTTTAATAAATACTACGGTCAGAAAGACTGGGGATTTTCAAGCAGAGAACCCCTTAAGCCCCCGCCACACTGCCCAACTGACCTCAACTCGACCGTCGTAGACAACAGGGCGCCTGTATGCTCCGACAGTTGAGTCTTAGCCAAAAAAAATCTCTACTATGCCATAAGGTACGACCCGATAGTCGTAGCATGTAGCACACATGGAATATAAGAACATCTACTGCACACACCCCTAAGACTCGACAGTCTAGTCGTACATCTTCTACTTCTCAAGATCTATAACTCAACTCAACTGTCGGGGGAAACACTAAGACTACAGTCGTAGACCTATGCCACACTTCACAACTGAGACCAACTCAACTCAACTCGACGGTCGAGTTGAGTTCAGCCATGTAGTGTGGCCGGGGCTTAAGGGGCCATGTATGTTTTCACCAAATTGCAATTAAAACACTCACTGAATAATTTTAAAAGAATGCAATATCAAAGTGATCCTAAGTTCCCTATGGAACATTTTGAAATCAAACTGATAATCAACTTTTAACCACCTGTAATAAAACAATATACTGTACGAACATCGTGGAGTATCAGCAATGGTGGTGATCTGCGGTAGAATTAGGACACTTCTTATTTTGGCTTTTTGTTCTTGGAAATGCACACATTAAAAATAAAAATTCTATATTCTGTCAGTTTATAACTTTCAAATGATTTAATTTGAAATAAATTGATATTTGTCAGAACGCTTGAAAAAATTACTTGTAAGAAAAAACGTATACTTCGATACTCGGGGTTACTTTTTTCTTTTATTATATAGCAGCCTACTTACCTGGACCTTACAGGGTATGGAGGAGGCGAGTGCCCCCCGCGGGACGGTCACCTTGGTGTAACACTTAGGGACCAGCAGCGGGTAACCCATGTTGGTCTTCCTCTTCTCCACCTGCGAAAAAACCCATAGATTTATGATGATGATGTATTCAGCAATTTTTCAGCTTTTTCAACACCAACTCACATTTATGTCTTTGTACCAAGTACTGTAACCGTAACTATGGGGGTGAGAACGATAGCAAGGCAAAGTGGTGTCATAAGCACAGGCCAGGCTTGAACCTGGGCCGGCTGAGTGCAAGGCGAGGATGTTACCCACTTTACAGTCCCCCTTTCCCTCCACCATTGGTTTATCTTGGTGATAATAATGTGTGTTCTCCAAATTATAACCTAAGGTCACCTGATCCCTAGCTTCCAAAAAACGTAACATGAGATATTGTAATAGTTATGCTCTATTTTCTTAGAATCTGTACCTTGGAGAAGTTCCACCGTTGTATAAAGTGGCGGGCTACGTCTCGGGCTGGTTTCCCGTAGACCACGGCGCCAATGTCGTGCCACGGCATCCGAGGCGTCTTTGTTCGGTCTATGAAATCTGCAGCAAATAAACATCAATGTCAAAAGTGTCTAAAAACTCTTACATCGATATATTTACTGGTTCAACCAGTATCTTATATATACTTTTTCTTTTTTTTTTTTTTTTTTATCCACGTTTTTATTATCTTATATATACTTCTTCCTCCGAGTTTCTTTACTTTAATGGGTTCAAGTTTCATTCAAAAGGTACAATCAGTAACAATGCTGACAGAACTAATTACATGTTTTTCTCTATGAACCTTTACTATGTATCTTATATTTTCCAGAGACGAAAACTTCACCTTAGCAGAGAAGTAGGACAAATACAGGATCAGAGAAAAGCATCTTGGACTAACCTGTGAAGGGTTTGTCGAGTTCTACGAAGTCTTTCGAGATAAAGTTGACGTAGTCCTTGCCGATCCAGATCTTGGTGGATCCCTCTAGCCCCATGTCCTCCAGGATCCCCTCAGGGCGATCCGTCTCCTCCAGGGTCTTGTAGAAACTGTGACCAAATATTATGGGTTAGTCAATTAAGAAATATTCTGCAGTGATAATGAGATAAAATTAATGCGTATAGTTTTCTTTTGTTTACTTCACCAATCGTAGACTACTTAGATGACCGTACTTACTAACAAATTCTTATAAAATCAACGTGCCAAACGTTAAAAAAATTAATCATTTCTATATGAAAAAAGTTATGATTTGTTGGTGACATGCTCAAGACATTTGGAAAGTAGATTTGGCACCAAAAGATAAGGTTTGAATTGGTAAAGTAATTCCTGCGTAAAGGTTTTATTTCGATCCTCATATACGGTTGGATACCATTATATTATCTCTACCAATGCAAAAATGTCAATTTTAAGACTCTTTCAATGCCTTAATTTTGAGAGAACCAATTCAAGATTTTCTAGGACCTTATTAGACGTGTTTAGGTTTTAAAGATAAGTTTTTAAACCAAAGTTTAACGGTTATTTTGACTAGCGTTACACCAGTTTTTGTAGAACTAACTCTAATCAAAATTGCTTCATTATAGATGTATTTATTAACGACCATCCCAAGGGGATCCACTTAGTCCCACTGACCGTGCGGTTTTATCCAAAGCTCACAAAAATTGCAAACAACAACATACGACACATCTAAAATTTCTCTATAACCATACAACATCGGACGTAAACTGTATCTATTTAGTTAAAACTAAATCTCTTACGAATTCTAATCTATCTATTAATTAACTTTTGAAAGCTATATACTTTAAATGTACTTCAAAAACACAAGATCACTTGGATAAACCTATAAATCACACTTAACGTTCACAGTCTAAGTCCCTTTTCACGCGCATTAACGCTCAACAATCTGCACAACAAGGATTAACAGTTCTATCAGGACCTACCTACCAGAATGCAAACATTATATTACTATCGAGATATACATAAATATCTTATGTAGCAGGTACTTTTGTGGTCTGTAGCTAAGCCTTGACAACTTCCCCTATAAACCAATGCGCATGAACGTGTGCACAAAAATAACTGGGATTTATTTTGCTATAAGCAGGAAGAAGCCTAAATGAATAAGGAAGATTGTATCAAGCAGAGAGACCTAGCATCGTTCTCCACATGAATAAGGAAAACCGTTAGAGGGACAATAAATAAATATCACAAGTTATATATCTCTCCTCATCACGCTACCCAAATGAAAACAAAGCGGTCAATATGTAGGTTTTAGCACACAGGAGTAGAGCACTTTTCACTAAATAGGGCGCAGTGTGTTTACTGAATGTTTTCTTCAGAGGACAGGGACGCACGTTGCATAATAATTCTGCAGGAATATGATATGATGATAATCGAGATGTGCTGATCATTAACAGCTGTACTGATCATTAATCTCTGTACGAGTAAAATTTCATGATTAACTACACTATTTCAATAATTACGCTATTTTCGCCGTATGTTAATACTATCTTATGACACATTTACGGTAATACCCGTAGATCATGGCCTCCTCAGAACATCTCGATTATCAAAATCCCTTTAGACAAACTCAGCGGATGCCCTGGTCGGGTACAGAGCGACAGACTAGTTGTGTGTCGTACTATTAGCAGGGGAATAAAGGCTTAGCAGGGCTGTACTCACAACACCGATATACTTACAGTCTGCGCCGAAACAAGGACGGAAGAACACAATGTAGGTAAGGGTTCAAACTTTTAAGATAATGGGTGATAATTCATGGCAACCGAACAGTGGAAATTCAGGCATCATACCGCCCTCCCAAAAAAATAAAGGAATTTAAAGGAAGTTTTTTACGTAACAATAAAGGAATTTAAAGGAATTTGCAGGGATTTCTAGGAAAAATAAAGGAATTTTAAAGGAATATTTAGAGAACTTTTAGAGAGTTTAAACATGAAATAAGGCAAATAATATTGTAACAGGACTTCCTTCTTGTTGATTTTTTCTGTGCAGCACTGCGTTGACCCACGTCGACTCATGTCAATCAATGCATAGACTCATGCCGATCGACACGTCGACCTGGATCGATCGATGGTTAGAAAATTTTGTAATTTTATCGCTAATATTATGGAATTCTATGAATTTTATGAGATAATGTGATATTTTCTTACTCTAGAAAAAAAATAAAGGAATTTAAAGGAATTTTTCACGAAAATAAAGGAAAATAGAGGAATTTTGCCTATTTTTACAAAAATAAAGGAATTTAAAGGAAATTCCTTTAAAATAAAGGAACGGTATGATGCCGAAATATAACTCCGTGCAGACAAAATAACGTACTTTGAATAAGTGTTTCTTTTTCAGGCTTAACCATACACATTCCGTTTTCAATTATGCGGTACTACACCATTGTATATCCCATAACTGTCATTGTTTATCACGTAGGAAGTCTATATGAGACTCCCGATCTCTCTAAATAACTATAGCAAACCATGCAGTACAAAACAATTGGTCAATGTCAAAGATTTGCTAAAAACATGATTGTAGAATCTGCAACATGCAACTACTTTATTTTTTAATTAAAAACTTTTTTTAAAGAGATTCTAAGTAATTTGGTGACTTAAATTGATTGTTTTGGTGCTCTAATCATATCAAACGCAACTCTAGAATACCAATTCTTTAACTATGGATCAGTCAACTAAAGGTACCTCTTCATGGGGCGACTAAATCCCACAGACTGTTAACCATTTCCAACCCAAGCGACTAGAGCTCGGATGCGTTACTATTCGCCATGGTAGGAAAGGGTTAACACCAATGAGCCGGCTAGACTGAGGTCTCAGCCGCCCTGAGGAGATACGGCTTTAGATTCTATCAATATCTCTGTATTAATGGAGTTTTTCTATTACACTAAATCCCGTGTATACACGACACACCTATTAGATGATTCAACAAGGAGTTCAACACTTTGGATTGGTAAAGACTAACAGTGCCTATATACACACAGGGAGACGATCCCCTTTGGTGACATTTTTGGTAAATTGACGGTTAGAAGGTTATTATGCAATATTAGGAAACCTATTCCAAAAGAACAAAACTTATTTTGCAATTACACAAAACCGTGAAGTTAAACCAAAACTTAAGTTAAACTTTCATGTTGGGTTGAGACGTGGTGTTCTGGTCTAAAAATAAAGTCTGAGCCTTTCCCCATGTAATCTACCTCCTTCATATGTTACAAGTAAACAATCAAAACTGTTGCTATGTTTGGTTTGATACAACATATTCAAATCCATATAATTATCTCAATGCTGAATGTACACCTACGTTCGTTGCAAATTTGAGGTACATATTCCCGGAAATAAACTAAATTTGGTTGCCACAGATCAGAGGTACAAGGTGCCAATGAGGCTTTCATGTTTATGAAAAGACATCGGTCCACGTATTGTTTCCGATACTGTGCACTGAATGGTCATAATTACATGCTAGACCATTCTAAATTCCAAAATATATTCATGATCGTCCTTAATGATTATTTTTAGAGAACATGTGCGAGACTTTCATATTTATTATGTACAAAACGTTCGATAATCAGGATGAATTATTTTTTTCTCCAAAACTCATGCGTGGTAACCAATATTTGTTCACTGAAACCCGTCAAAATCAGAAAAGGTAAACACATAATATGACGTGAAGACGTCTTTGTAAGGGCACAAAACACACACGGAGAGAGGTACAGGAGGAACATGCGCTTCACAGGGTGACTGACCTTTCTTGTCCTTTGATGTTACTACCAGTAGTGGGCACAAAGAGAGCACATAGTATGTGAACCACGAGGGTGAAATGACCATACAACACCCCACTCTATATCGTGAAACACTCTAAGCGATGTAGCATGACTGATAATACGATGATGTGAAATACAAGCGGCTTTTAGAATGAGTCTAAAAAGATGTGTGGTTCTTGACAAAGCTATGTGAGAAAGAACGTGGGGCAGATACTGAGTATACTTGATGCTATAAATATTAATTTTTGTCTTGGTTTTGCACGGAATTTGGGTGTTACTTACATACAGGTACTGTATAGATTACATCAGTCCTTGGTAATTTCTGTTTGAATATTTCCTTTTAATCTTTTGATAATTCTTAATTTAGGGAATATTTAAAAGTAAACTAGCCCAAAATATTGAGTTATTAGGAATTATATACCAAGGGAAGAAATATTTGCAGTGATTTGGATTGAGCGCATAAGTATAGGTAAACGAAAATGCTTCTACATTTGTCCACTCACTTCTTCCCGTGTACGTGATACTGCTACTTTGGAACAAATATTGCACCTCGTTTATAATGT
>OW387136.1:18624229-18789648 GCA_936440205.1 Lepidonotus clava | reverse complement strand
ACGTTTTAGAGGAAGTGGTTTCAGACAAGCCCGAGCCTGTCGAATGTATGAGTTCAAATTCTTCCTGTGTACGTCACCGCCCTGCTCCCGGAAAAAACAATTTTAAGGTATCGGACCCCAAAATATTACATTTACCGGTGAAGGGTCGTGATAAATAGAGTAGCTAACAATAGGAATAACAAGTAACAATGGTGATTAGTTTGGACATATATAAATATGGTAAATATTTATTAATCCCAAAACTTCCAAACCAATCACCTAACGTAGTGAATAACACTTTTGTTGTACTGCCTTTTGACTAGTTGAAGGCTTAATATATTTATATATACAATCTGAAGCCCATTGGCCTCGCTCCTTTATAAAAGTTAAAGGCGCACCCGAGTTATACAATTCTGTAGTACCTCCTCTCCGGAGTGAGTGGGTTGAAAAATTTCCACTGGACTTATTGAGGAGGCCTTCATATAAGATGAAAGATAAGTTAAATAGCTGCAGGCTTGCTTGGAATTAAAATTATAAATAGGCCAGTGAAATTTTTTACACACCTTTTTGTAGCAAGCCCACTGCTTCCTCCTCAATTTCAGTGTATTTTTCGACACGGCGGCTTTCCTCAGCGCTTTTGCCCTCATCCTTAAGGCCCTTTCCTCTGCAAAATTCAAATATTTTATCAATGCAACATAAATATGTGCCTTCCAGACATTTCCTCGCTTCCCCCTCTGATTTTACATATAATAATCTTGATAAGGTGTCAGCTACTAGGTTATTTTTGGTATTAATATAATGAGGTACCAGCCGAATTTTGTAAATTTTGCATATCCAAAAAATCTCTCTCAGCCAAGCCATACACGTAAGGTTTGAGCTCACCCCTTTTCTGATCATATGAAATACCTGAGTGTTGTCTGTAAAAATGTTGACACTATGATACATTAGGTCGACTAGCCAGCATCTTAGGCCCACTAAAATAGGCCACAATTCTAACTCATTGATATTAGTATTATCATAAATATCACTGGTAGGGGGGCCCATGATATGAGAACACCTTTCGAAATTCATATCTATTTGATCATTCCAGCAACCCGCAATCCAGTCCTGGCCCGTGTATATAGCATAGCCCTTGAGGGATGAATCTGATACGAGAGGTAGTGGGTATTCTTTGTAAACTATTTTTCTTCGACCATTGAAATTTTCGCAGAAATTTCTCCACCACCTTAAATCGTCCCTGGCAGCTTGTCCGATTTTAATGGCATTTAAATTATTGTTCAAGAGTATCTTATACAGGTTAAAAATTCTTCTGCAATATATGTTCCCTCCTGAGACTACATGGGCGCAGTGGAACAATAGTCCTCCCAGGCTTTCCAACTCCTTTTTGGCAATTGTTGCCTTTTCTGAGTATTTATCTAACAGGCATTTAAGTCTATCAAGCTTATCCATAGGTAATCTAAGTTCCATTTCTATTGAGTTGATATCTAAGCCAAGGTACCTGCAAATTTGTGATGGGGGGGTTACCTTACTCCATGAAATATAGAATCCCAAGTACCTTAAGGTCTTTATTACTAAATTTTGAGCCCTTTCCGCCTCTTTGTAAGAGGAGGCTACAACAATAAAATCATCTAAATAATTTACGACCTGTAAATTATAAATATCAGATAGTATGCTGTAAACAAACTCGGAGATCTGATTAAAATACATTGGGCCTAGACGTAAGCCAAAAGCTAGTCTGTTATCTTGGATGTAGACTTCCTCACCATCTATTTCCCATCTCAGTCCCATACATTTTTTATGTTCTGGAAAAATTGGTACTGCCCTGTAAGCAGATTTTATATCTACTACGCCCATATAGTCTCCTTCTTGTAAAATTGATAATACATTTTCCACGCTTTTATGTTGGAATTCTTCAATTATTTCCTCACAGAAGTTATTTATTGAAATATCTTTAGGCATGCTGCAGTCTGTTATTGGTCTGACTCCCCCGTCAGGTTTAGGAACCGCTCCTAGACTATGTATACAGTCTGGTTTTTTGCTTACAATATTTAGATAGCCTTCTGACAATTCTTTGAGAATTATTTTGTCCATTTTTTCAAAATTTGTGCTATCGTATACAGATTTGTAGTTCCTGCAGTCGTAAACTAACTTGGTTTTTTCAGCGCTACTATCTATAATTTTGAACCCATCGGTTATAGCATTAACCATAGAACCAAACTTTTTTGCACACTCTGCAGATCCCAAAGACAATACATAATGGAAACGACATGGTTTAAGTTGGGCTAACGCGTTTTCAATAAAGAATTCACACTGGCAGATACCTTGCGCGCATTCTTCACGAACTCGAACTAGGCTTCCAGCAGTGGACTTGACAGTAAACAGAATTTTTTCTGAATAATTCTCGTAAATATCTTTTTTGAGTGAATTTCCGAATAAATCGCATACCGGCTTGTCCGGTGTGATCCCGTCTACACGAATATCACTATTAAATTGACGGATTTTAGCGAAATCCCTACCTTTTTCGCGAAAAGGACTACTGCAAGACGACATTTTACTCTCTTTCTCCGCATCCGCCTGTGTACTTTCCGCCCCACTATCCGTGACGTCATCAAATTTCGTACCGGCATTCCCCGCGCCAACGCGGTTAGGCGGACTACAACAGGCGTTTGCGGAGACGCATTTTGATGCGCTTTCAGTCGCATCTTCACAAATTATTCGATTAATATGGATGGAATTACCCTCAGGACCATCTTGGATTACCGTAGAATCATTACGGTGCTGTACTTTCACCGTAGGAGGAATTATAACACGGTCTGGACAGCTTTGACACAACTGGCTTGCAGGCCCCCGGGGCGTGACGTCATCGATTTTAGATAAGTTCAAACCGTTACAAAGATTCAATCTTTCGATGACTTGCAAGCCAGATTTAGATTCCCCCTCCTATTTCTGATCCTTTTTCGGGCCGCTCCGATAACAATCTTTCTTGGAGTGACCAGCTTTCTCACACACAATGCAAATATGTGACATTCCACACTTCCCCTGGCAGCCCTGATCAGAATTGAACCTGAAGCAGATTTTTTCGCCTGAGCCTGTACTGGCGTTACGACAATTTTTGTTTTCACGGTAAGATGTCTTACCGGAGCTAGCTTTGAATGTATTCTCGAAGCTAAAATGAGAGAATATCTCTTCTTGATCGACTGTGGCAAACTGGGTTACACCGAGTCTATTGGCCCTTTCCCTTACTGCACGATCATACTTGTTAAAAGTATCGAAAGTATACATCTTCTTGGTAGCTTTCTCAGTTAGTACTTTTAAATGTTTCACAACTGGGCTAGGGTCACTTTTCTCGACAATAAGTTTTTCTACAGTCTTTACCCCAAGCAATAGGATATCTTCTATACACTTAGGTTCATCCCCTTTAGCAAAAAATCGTTTTTGGCAGAATTTCTTTGTGTCTTTTTTACCTTCCAGGTGGTCGCTGACCGAAGTACAGGCGGACGAATCACTGTCAGATGCGGAGGAGCTTGAACTGCGTAACGGGGCCTTCTTCTTCGACTGTCTTCTCTTCTGTCGCCTTGGTTTGACTTCCTCCCACTCTGAAGAGGATTCTTCATCTGACGACGGTTGAGCCGTCTTGCCTGCCGTCTTTACGCCGTCCCCAGCCGTCGCAGCATTCACGAGTATCTGAATATTCTCCGACATCCTCGTAACCGTCTTCTCCAACTTGTTTATCCTCGCACCTTGCTCGGCAAACATCTTTTCTCCCTTCAGACGCGTCGAGGACACGTCTTGGGCTGTACCCTGCTGCTCCTTAATATTCACACCCGTAGATAATGCAGCCTTGCATTTTTTACCCGTCGGAGCGGCGTGACGCATTTTGCAGTTACGACAAAAATTAAAACCAGCCATTCTCCTAGATTATCTGGAACTACGCACGAATCTTCATAACCGTCCTTCTCACAAGGTAAGCAGAAGCCTTTCTACTTAAAAAACCGCTAACCCCAGCCGGTTGCACCTTTGACGAAGTGAGCAGGTCGGTGGTGTGGGAGCAACTGAAAATCAACGGTTACGCTCCGAGTTTATATAGTGACCTGTCAACGGATCCGCGTAACCACGGTAATGGAAGAGGTTACGTCACCGCCCTGCTCCCGGAAATAACAATTTTAAGGTATCGGACCCCAAAATATTACGAATCCAAACATATTCCATATTCCACTATGCGTTCATATCAACTGCTTGCATTTGCTTGCGTTCACTAGCATTTGTGTGGATAAATGTAGATGAAAATGCCCAACGCAAGTGAAATGACACATAGTGGAATGTAGGCATTAACAGCGATTCCCATTGTATAATGAATGTTTCAGTTTAAAACTGTCTTCTTTTCAGGTTCTTGAAATTAAAAAAAAAGTCAACTCAACCGCAGTTGATATATTATGTTGATTTGTAATTTTGAGCAGAAGGCAATGAAGATGTTTATATTGAAAGAGTAATCTAAAACATGTAAGTAATGTACGTATTTGCTTCCGTATGAATTAAAGTAGGACCCATGAGCCAGGGTTCTTCAGAGACTAGTTATATCGATGTACTTAAACCTCCTCACCATTCTGTTATATGTCTGGTGTGGTTCGTGCTGAGTGACAGGACCCCGCTGGGCCATCTTTATTACCACTTTCACAATTATCAGACAGTCGGGTATAAATGTAGGGATACCTGTCAGTTCAATTATCGTACCGTTTTCATCAGCAACACCAGTAGATTGAGACAATTTGTCCTCGGTAACCTCCATGTTAACCTTACTTAACATTTCCAAAGAGAATTCGTGGTATGTTGTTTTAATGTCATGGGAGCTGATATAAAATATCTTCAGGAAGAGTATCACATTATTCTTTGGCTTAATGTGGGTTCAAGAGAGAGTCTAGAGAGAGCATATAGACAAAGTACAAACTCCGGTCAGCCAAGCTAATAACAAGTATACATTTTTTTCTTTTGTTTAAGGTCTATCTGGAATAATATACTGTGCACTGAGATCTGCTTTCCAAATCTTTAGGGATTACCGGTCATTGTGCTTTTGGAGATATTCTTGAATATTTGTACCATCGAGAGTGTGGTGTGAAATCCTCAGCATGTGTAGCTAAATAGGGAAGCAAAGTACATACTGAGATCTAGAGTACCTTTGTGACTATTATCTTGGATACCGAATAAAATCTCTTATGCAAATCAAAAGGAAATGCAATTCAATACAAGTCATATCTGTTGACTTGAGGCTATTCGAAGGCATCAGGTAGACACAAAAGGAGAGAGGTAAATAACTAACTAAAAGCTAACCAATAATGCCAAGTTAACCTAAACCATGTTGATCTTACATGTTACTCATTGTGTAAGAGGCCTGTTTTTGAATCTTAAACCAAAAGTTTATTGATTTGTTGAATTTACCTTTCACCTTACTAACCGGGCCATGTGGCGCACATGCCATAGTCACTTAAAACATCTTTTTTGCAAATTTCACCCTTAGAAACTAATGATATTGCTGATGATATAAAGGAAACTGATGTGTTAAAAAGTTCAGCTGCTTTAAAAGTTACTGGGTGATTTATTTATTTTGGCAGAAGCAATACAAATAGGTTATACCACAAATTCACATTTCTCAAAAGTACCAGACAACCATGAGAAACACATGGAACAAAAACCATAACCACGCAATGACAAGCAGCAATAACTTGATGGGCCACGTGCACTTTGGCGAGTGGAAAGCAGGTAGAAAAAGGCCTGGTCCTTGGTACGATGATACCTGTCTGCGTGTCTATCAGATGACCTGTCCCCCTCAATCAGGGGATCCCCCCTCTGAGAGGGGGCGGCAGGTGACTGCCGGGGCCCATCGATTTACTGCTAGAGTCCAACCTGATAGGTTCACTGATAAACGTGTTATTAGTCAACTCAAGTTCACAAGGTGTTTATCTCCCACTTCAAGGTTAGGCAGCGCTACATCTACTCTATACATGTATCCTTATCATAAGAACCATCTATATCGCCCAATTTTAGGTAGATGGGCTCTACGCTGGAAAATACCCTTGATCTATAGTACTGCTTTGCAAAAAACACTTATTTGTATTGCTTTGCAAAAAAACGTATTTAATGGATTCAACTTCCGTGTGGCACCCCTAGAAACCCTATTAGACAGGCCCCTTTCATGTGGTAATTACCATGTTAGACACTTTATCTCACTTCCATTTAGATTTTTCTTTCCTATATATAATACCTTTTCAGAAACTAGGTCACTATTCTCTAATTCATCTAAGTTGGAGGTTCTTTAATTCACACTTGTTTGAGGATATTGAGCTTAAGGTATCTTGCATTGTAGTATAATGATTTAAGACAAAAATAACTATAGTATGTGATTTTAGCCAAAATAAACAACAACATTTTGTCTACGAATACTGGCGAATATAGCTCGTTTACATACAAGTATGTAGGTATGTATAATTATATGGATCATGACTTGGAATGCTTCATTTTTTTCTAATGGTATTGCTAATGGTATTGCTTAAACTATAAAAAGTAATAAAGGTTAGTCCAAATATTGATGAGGCACACCTTTTTTTGATGTTGAAACCGCTTTACTTTTACCTGAAAATTCACATATTGCAATTTGCTCAAATATGCATTATAGACCCTCTGCGATACGGAGTTTCTATTTAGATTTCCATACTGATGTCTCCAAATTACCAAGGTCACCTTATTGTGACTACATGTGCAGTGCCATGCACCTTCCCCGTTTCACATGTTAACGGCAGACGTGTGTTGTTCAAAGCACTCTGCAGAGTGTCATTCATATGTACGTTCACACACGTCCCCAGGGGAGTTGTTTATGCCTTTTTCTTACGACCAGTGTAAATGTCTTATTGTGACCACTTTAAACTCCCCAGATGCCTACTGCGCACCAGAAATACATAGGGGTAACAGAAATTCGAAGCTTCCTCCTGTGTAAATACAATGTTGGCTAGAAATAAACAAAAACTAGGCATACTTTTTTGTGCAACAACATAAGGCGCACACTTTCTATTTTCTCATCGCGCATATTGGATTCGAGATCAAAACAAATATCAGTAAGAGTTGAATTCCACGTGGAGAGATGATCAACATTGGGTTTTTACCATGTACATTATTATGGACATACACATCCCATATTGCATGAGATATCCATATATATATATGTAATAGGGAGCATCAGTGAATATAAAATGCGTGATAAATATGGCTTCTTTTAGACAAGCCATTCAAAGTTTATGTCTACATTTACTTGGTAAACATAAACAAACCTGTTCCATACATAATGTTATGTCTTTTACAAAATTTGAAAGATGAAACGACCAAAATCACCTGGGGTTGAACTATAGGGCTTTACTTTTATGTTATATGTAGGGTGTGTTTAGGTCCCATGCACTGTTTAACGATGGATCTGTTGTCCGAACTTTTATATGAAATAGGGTACAGATTTTTCTTGAAGTCTTGAAGTTAAGCAAGGTCACGTGTGATGGAAAACTGTACAAAAACAACGTCTTCATTATAATTATGTCTCTTAAAACCAGAGGTTTTCTTGAGGAATCCATTGTATGTTCATGTAGCACCTTTTCAATAGCATTCTCGTCGTATCATCTAGCCTATAAAACATCCTTTGAGGTTGCTTGCTACTCATTTCCTTGTTGGAGGTTGAGAGAACCAAAAAGTGAGAGTTCCCAATTGTTACAGTGCTGGGCGGGACATCTAAGGAAGGTGTCCGTCACCCCGAATCACAGTTGACATGAGCTGACAGTGGTCGGAAAACCTGGCTATGTGACGTCAGGGCACACTATGCGATTAGACCCCAGGATCACCTGGAGTTTCTCTGATGATAATGCAGGTGTGGATACAGGGGGAGGGAGATCCAGGGGATCCAGGGGGTGCTGACCCCCCCCCCCCCTTTCTTTTCTTTTTTTTTGCTGGGGACTTAAACTTGCCAAAGAGAGAATTCATGTCATGCACGTACATGTGTGCATGGATGCACACGTTTTAGTATTTAGTCTATATGCAGTCACCCCTTTATTCCAAAATCCTGTATCTGCCTCTGCAGTGCAGGGCGTTTCGATCTCCCAGCTCGATTACAAGTACACTTGTATGCATTTATTTGGATTTCATATATTTAAGGGATACCTCAACTCACATCGTTGAAACTGCAGGCAAATTTCCCCGTTTTACCAAAGATCGTATACCGCAACGTCTGCTTTGCGTAGCCTTACAGCGCCAGCAGTCGTGTACAATCTTTGGTTTTTCCAAGCTTTGATTCCTGTCACCGTTCGGTGTTGATAGCACAATGCTATATTTTTCAACTCTTAACTATCATTTTACGACTTTACAACTTGGCGCCATGTGCAATAGTAATGAAAAATGGCTGAGTTATTTGCCACTGGCGGCGACCGGTCCCTCCACATATGGGCCATCCAGGGCGGCCCTGTTTGCACCAAGGCGTCCAAATGACCTCAGCCCCAAAACGATCACAGTCATATGGAGACTTTCATGTTAAGTCCGACGATGTCAGATTATTATGTGATAGGCCTTTCTGGTTACTAATAATTCTTTTGGCTGATAGCTCACCATCTATATAATAGGATTTTGCAACTGTTAGATAACCACGATGAAACATTGCAAGTTTCTTTTCTTGAATCAGTTCACTTCATTCTTGTAACTTCTCTATGTCTAGGTCCATTGAAAATCAAAAGGTGTGGTCCACCAATTCGCTGTTACTGATATTTTTCTAAGCCATTGAAAAAAAAAGTTATTCAAGAATTACAAGATCCAATATTGTTGAACTTTACTTCCCAAAGCATCATTGTAGGGTTACACTTGACTGTTCACTCAGGCCCATCGCCATTTTAGAGGCAAGATTTTTGATTCATACAAACACCTGCTGACTCAGCACTTATAGATACTGTCCACACCCCTGCACGACCTCCCATCCTCCCATCCTTCCACCCTCCTTACTTTAAAGCTGAATCCGTCTCTGTGAGATCCAATCAATTGTCTTCTATTATAGGTTGATAGATTTTTTTATCTTTTTTTATTAACCATACTCAACTACAAGAATTGATCTTCCGTATAGGTGTTTACAATACATGTGATGAATAAAGCAGATTAGTTACAATATGCTATTGCCTAGCTAGTATCAGCATCAGCAACAACATAGAGACCTCTCCAATAATGAACAGGTATGATTCAATATCAAAAAAGTCAACAATAATTAATTTGGTCTCTCCAGTTCGTCACAGTATGCACAGCAAATAAGGAGGTGGGAGACGCATCATAGTGTTCAATATCATCCTTACTTTTCTTTTTTAAATTATAGGTAACCTGTTAACCATATTCATTTACAGCAAATGATCTTCCTCGTGCATGTGGCTCATAATAACATAATACAGTCGACCCTCACTACTTGGAGTCCCCATTAAGTGAAATACCCCTCTAGTTGAGACATAAACAATGACTACAATTTATTTTACACTATATAACTACTCACTACTTCAAAAACCTCACTACTTCAACTTGAGACATGCTTTCTGGAGACAAAGTTATAAAACACCTTATAAATTACCTTCACAACTTGGAATGGATGCACACTAAACTGTCTACAAACACTGCTTTGGAAATAATTAGGCCTAGTATGTCTCCTTTATCTCCATTGTAAACACTCTAACATTTTATATTTCTGCTGCTGTTATTGCTATTGTAACATATGATACATCATTTGAAAGGCAATTTGGAGATGATATCACTGAAACCATTTATTTATCGGACTTAGGTGAGACATGACACTTGGTGAGAACTTATGTCACTCAGATGAACACTCATAACCTGAGACACCTCGTTACTTGAGACATTTTTCTGGCCACCAACCATATCTCAAGTAGTGAGGTCCGACTGTATTTCATTATAATTTGTATAATACAAAATTGCAACAGTATGTCCATCCTGGCTTCACTATACAGAATATCAATAATATTTCGTTTCATTTAGCAGATGAGAGGGCGACGGCGTTACAAACGGTAATTTGGTCCAAATGAACTCGACTTTCGCCCAACCCAACCTGATCCAGCCTGCAGATTCCGACCTGCCCGGCCTGCAATTAAGCCCTGTCTCCACCAGGCGATTTTACTACCGATTTCAAAGATCGGCAGTGGGAATATTAGTTAATCACGAACATGTTATATACCATTAGAAATTGGTATGTAAGATATTATAATATGTTGTTATAATACTAGTTAAAGTAATAAATTACCAAATAATCGGCGGTTAAATCGGTTGGTGGAAACAGGGCATCACCCCGTTGTAGCCGAGGCCCCACACACAGGTGGGTCCCATTAGGTGGGTGGGCCCGGCCCTCACCCACCGCCCACCCCCGGATTCAGACATCATTCTGCACGGCTGGTAATCACTGAACACCGCTTCCTACTCCAGCCCAGACCAAGGCGCCCTTTTTGACTTTTTTTTCTACAGTTTTGTTTTTTCTTCTGTTGGCCTGCACTGAAAGTGGCCAGAGGTGGGAAGTGACCCTGAACATGCCACCCTGTGCTATTCTACATACCCAATCAAGGTTGGAGTAGTTCAAGGGTCAGCCGGTGCAGGAGGTACGGAAGGGCCTCTCGGATTGTCAACTGGGTTGGAGAACTCTCATGTTTGCTTGCAGTAGGTTAGGAGCAAACTAAACAGTCCATGGATCTTTAATCTAATAATCTGTCAACTACGTCGAAAGGAAAAAGATATCAGAAAAAGGATTCCCAGGGACTATGGTATAAGTGCTGTCCGTGGATGTTCTTTAATCTCGGTAAACGGCTTCCTTTCTCGTGGGGTTCCCGTCACCATCTATTTTCTCCGTGAAATGATGAAATCCATCTGAATTGCATCTACAAGTCGGTGTTTGCTAATGAAATAACAATTTAAGAGAAAGATCAAAACAAAAGAAATTATCATCAAACGCCAACTTATATGGTTTCACCTTAAACGTTTGTACATGCAATATACATTTGACATTATTGAAAATTGGTAAGAACAAGTTTCTATTTCATATTTCCAAACTGCCCATAGTATGCATAATTTCCTAGTCTTTTTCAGTAAAATAAAGCAATAACCCAGGTAACACACAATGTTCTAAAAACGTTTTATTTGGTTCCCATCTGGTTATAACGTTATATACCAGTTGAGAACGTTTTTATAACGTCCCTCATTTAACGTTTTCTACCTGACTCAATAATTATGTTTTCAAGACGTCTTAGTGAAACGTTTTTATAACATCTTAACTACAATGTTTTATCAACGTCATATACATGTTTTTATCCAAACATTTTATCACAACCACTTGCAAACGTTTTAAGAACCTCCATCTCAGTATGTCTTTTTGGCACTAACCATTTTGATGACAAGTTTTTTCGACAACCAATGAAAAACGTTTTCATAACGTCTAAATTATAACGTTTTTAAAACATTTTACTGTATTTTGTTACACTAGAGGGCAGCAGGGTAAAGCACTAGGTGGCCCCACTCTACTAAATCAGAGAATTTAAGAAAACAATTACTTGAATTACCCATTATTAACTATGATATGTAGTTTTAAATGGTCCAATATATTTTTAGAGTCTGAGGAAAAGTAAGTAGAATACATTTAACAAAGGTAAACATTGCTGATGTATTTCTTTTCATGAAAGATGTAATATTGTCATGAGTAGACACCTTTCTTGTATATGACAAGGAATAGGGACTTCAAGACCACAGCAGAGTCTTGCCAAAGCTCACCTGCTATGCACTATACACATGGTGAATGGAACAAGTATGACTTGGCCATAGCATCATGTGCTGTTCATGGGGAAAATATGTAACTTTATTCCTTTAGGAATAAATTGATCATATTTGAGCTATACAACAAAGCAATACTGGTTTCAAACTGGTTGCAAGCTGGTTCAAAACTGGTTGTAATCTGGTTATAAAACTATTTGCAGTCTGGTTGTAAACTGGTTGCAAACTGGATTACCAAATTGACATTAAAACTGGTTATGTGATAAGGATAAAAATTTCATTTAACAACAAATTCAAATGTTTTCACTAAGCAAAGAAAAAAACGTTTTTCAAACTAGTTATATGTTGAGTATAAAACTTTCATTTGAGATGTGTATAAAATGTTTTCCATTATTCAAAATATAACGTTTTACAGATGACGTTTCATTAAAACGTTTGAAAGACGTTCCGCAATAACGTTCTAAAAACCTACAAAAAAACTGGTTCTATACTGAGTAGGAAACTTTCACTTTGGAAGTTTTAAAAACATTAAGGCTAACGTGTTTTAGATGTTCTAAAAACGTTACTGTGCTACCTGGGAATAACCTATGCAGGCGGAAAACGGGGATGAACTTCCAAAATAGTACTGAAACAAGTAGCCTAAATAATTATTATTCAACTGGGATTCTCGTCTATTAAATGCATGGACATTAGACCTGCTGAAATTTATAGTCGATAGAATTTTAAATTTGTAGACATTATAGTAAAAACTAATAAAAACGATTTTAACTGGATCTGAGATTTAAAACCATGTATCTATCTCTACAAAAGGGGCAATATAAACTAGGGGTCAGAAATGAAAGCATTTCATTCAATGTCTCCTTGCAGGATTTATGCACATGTTGTCCATTTGTATAGCCTGGCGCAAGAAAAACATGTTTAACCAAAGACACGTTCTGTTTGTACTAAACAGCTTATTGGTCATGCCTAAAGCCAGTACAGCTGTACCTAAAATGACCAGGAAATGTATTGTTAGTGAACCTTAACAGGCTAGATAAGAACTCCTGATCATGAATGCAATAGCTATTGAATGTAGCTCTGAGATGGAAAGACATTCATTCTCGGCTCTATGTCTGAGTGCAATAGCTTTTAACGCTAACTCTGGTGGCGTCAATTGTGCTGGCACGCTGAATTCTACTGAGAACCGTATCTTATGACCTTACCCCCTGAACGGCTATAGATTTTCTTTCAAAGAATATTGTTCTTGACTCAGTACCAAGTCTTTTCATACCTACTTCTTTGACTTCTGGCATTATGACCAGTATGAAAACACAGAAAGAAGTAGGGATAGAAATCCTGATAAAACGGTTATTGCGTACAAAGTTTAGGTAAGGGACCTAACATTTACGTTCTAACTACGTAACATTTTATAAAATGCAAATTTCGATCATCATCTATAGCAGCTATAGAAGGCCAATTTAAATAGTGAACGCTGTGATTATCTTAAAACGTGTTACATGTCAGTAGCTGTGTCTTATATAGGCTTTTATACGACAACATCATTTCCACATTTACGTCGCAGCTAGAACAACTTAGAATAAATACAGGACAACAACAAGGTAAATTGATTTGGACATATAATAAATTACATTTATTTTAATCCTCCCTGTAACAATAATTCTAAAGTTTAAAATTCTGCTGCGATGGTGAATCTCTGGTGGTTGGAACGAGAATGACCAACGGTCAAGCTCGGGCGATTTATATAGTCGAGGTACAACAATCTCCGTAGTGATGGAAACGGAGGGCGATGACGTCACGCCTACTCCAAAATAAATAAATTGCTTAGGTATCGCTACACAATTTAATATCATTTACGTCGCGGCTAGAACAACTTAGAATAAATACAGGACAACAACAAGGTAAATTGATTTGGACATATAATAAATTACATTTATTTTAATCCAATCCTCCAAATCAATTACCTAACGTAGTGATAAAAATTTATCATAATTAATTTTATCGGAGATAGAAGGCCTGAGATATTTGTAAATACAATCAGATGACCACTGGCCTCTCTCCTTAATATATGTTAAAGAAGCACCCTTATTATACAAGTCTGTGGTGCCTCCCCTCCTTAGAGAATGGGTTGAAAAGTTACCCTGAATTTTTGAATTTGCTAACATTTGTTTAAATTGCTTGTTAACCACCGTGTAGGATAAATAACTAACTTTACTTGTGGAGAACAATGGATCATCCCTGGACTTTGGATGAATTTTATACAATTTCTCTAATAAATACACAGCGCAGACCCTTTTATTTTCCAACCTATTTACTGGAATTTCATGTAAACTGCCTGTTTTTTTTGTCTTTGAGGATGGAACATTTACCACGCATCCCCACTTATAAAATTTTACATTTTTTCTCAGAAGCATGTGATCCGACCTCACAACATGTCCTACTCTAAGTAGTGTCCTAAACAAAAATACAATTACAATATATATCAATATCCCTAACTGGTCGGACCAATCTACCTTCCTATACAAAGTTTCTAGATGCTTCTCTTTCAGTGGTTCTTTATTATCCACTTTACAAGAATTGGAATTTTTAATTCCCTTTACAACCATTTTTATATTTACATCGGACCAGCCTGCGACTGGCTTGGCCCTTACATTGTGATAGTAAATTACCGCCTGGTAATAATTAATTACGGAGGATGCCTTCATAAATTTAGATAAATAGGAAATATATAAACAGCCTTGGTTAGAGTTACATTTAAATGGCTGCCAGTGAAATTTTTCACATACCTTCAAATAACATTTCCACTGCATCCTCCTTAACTTTTGTGTTGTCTTCCCTACGGCGGATTTTTTCAACGCTATAACTCGCCTCTTCAGGCACCTTTCCTCTGCAAAAATCAAAAATGGCGTTAGCGCAACACAAATTTGCACCTAGGAGACACCTTTTAGCAGCGTCCTCACATTTTATATATAATAAGCGTGATAAAGTATCAGCCACTAAATTATTTTTTGTGTTAATGTAGTGAGGGACAAGTCTTATTTTATAAATCTTGCAGATCCAAAATATTTCTCTAAGCCAACTCATGCATGTTGGATTACAGCTAATGCCCTTTCTGATCATATGGAAAACCTGTGTATTATCAGTATAAATATTAACGCTATGGCCTACAAGTTGGCTCAGCCATTCCTGTAGGCCACGCACAATTGGAAATAATTCCAATTCATTTATATTTTCCTTATTATATACAATATCAGTAGGGGCCGGTATAATATGTTTGCATTCGGATTCTGGTAAAACAATACTATTGTCCCAACTCCCTGCCCTCCAGTCACTACCCATGTAAACTGCAAATCCTTTCATTGATGAATCAGATACCATGGGATATGGAAATTCTTTGTATTCAATTTTTCTTTTGCCATTGAAATTTTCCAGAAATTTCTCCCACCATAATAAATCATCTCTACATGCTTGCCCTATTTTTATTGCTTTTAAATTATTATTTAAGAGGACTTTATATAGGTTATAAACCCTTCGACAGTAAACCCTGCCTCCCTCCACTACATGTGCACAATGTGATAAAAGGCCCCCTAGACTTTCCAGTTCCTTTCTGCCTATGGTTGCTTTTTGACCGTATTTTACTACCAAATTTTTTAATTTAACCAGCTTCTCCTTGGGCAAACGAATTTCCATTTTATTGGAATCAATTTCCAGTCCCAGGTAGGTACATACCTGAGATGATGGGGTCACCTTACCCCAACTTATATGAAAACCTATGTATCTCAACACCCTTATTACTACCTGTTGAGCCCAGGTAGCCTCCTCCAGGCTTGAACCAATGACAATAAAGTCATCCAAATAATTCACTGTCTGAATCCCATATATATCTGACAAAATATGGTAAATAAATTCAGATATTTCATTGAAATACATAGGTCCTAGCCTAAGGCCAAATGCCAAGCGGGAGTCCTGTAGATATTCAGTTTTACCATTAATTTCCCATCTAATTCCTAAGTATTTCTGATGGTCTGGGTAAATAGGTACTGCCCTGTAAGCTGATTTAATATCAACCACAGCCATATAGTCTCCTGGATTTAACAAGGCCACTACATTGTCTACACTTTTATATTTGAACTCCTCAATAATATTTTCACAATAATTATTTACTGAGATTTTCTCAGGCATACTGCAGTCTGTTATTGGTCTGATATTACCATCTGGCTTTGGGACTGCCCCCATAGAGTGAATACAAGCAGGTTTTTCCTTTACTATTTTAAGGTACCCTTCAGCTAACTCTTTGCCTATTATTTTATCCATTTTTTCACGGTTACCATCTACAAAGAGAGAATTATAATTTCTGCAATCATAACTCAGACCCCCGCTTGGCAAAGTATCATCAACAATTTTAAACCCATCTATAATACCATCAATCATAGATCTAAATCTTTTTTTACATTCCTCTGAGCCTAAAGATAGTAGGTATTCGAACCTGCAAGGCCTTAATTGACATAATGCGCCATTGATATAGAATTCGCAAGTACAAACTCCCCGAGCGCATTTCTCGAATACATTGACAGTTTGCCCATTCGGCGAGCGCGCCGAAATAAGAAGATTATTTTCAAAATATTTAATATCTCTGGAACTACCCGATAGATTTTCTTCAAATTTGGGACAGCTATCGGCAAGGACCTTAACTCCCTCCCTATCGACCGTTAACCCAGAACTATCGGCTAGATATTCCATATTTTGAGCAAAATTACCTTGTCGATTGACATTTTCATCCTTCTCCTCCGACACCGCTTGTGTACTTTCGACACGGAAACCCGTGACGTCAGCGGTATCGGTGCTTTGACCCGGGCTTGACCCCGGCGCCGAGAAGTACCAGCGTGTACCGATCGTACCTAAATCGGACATAATATTTGAAATACAACACATTTCATCTTCCCCAATGGCTGGATTATTACTTTCAACCTCTAGAACACGGAGTAATCCACCCTTACGCCCAGAATTCCTGGAATTACTAAATATTTTCACATTTACGTCGCGGCTAGAACAACTTAGAATAAATACAGAACAACAAAGAGGTAAATTGATTTGGACATATAATAAATTACATTTATTTTAATCCTTCCTGTAACAATAATTCTAAAGTTTAAAATTCTGCTGCGATGTTGAATCTCTGGTGG
Source organism: Lepidonotus clava (assembly GCA_936440205.1). Taxonomy (NCBI): domain Eukaryota; kingdom Metazoa; phylum Annelida; class Polychaeta; order Phyllodocida; family Polynoidae; genus Lepidonotus; species Lepidonotus clava. Next base: position 18,772,672 of record OW387136.1, on the reverse strand, counting down.
TTGGAACGAGAATGACCAACGGTCAAGGTACGGCGATTTATATAGTGGAGGTACAACAATTGCCGTAGTGATGGCAAAGGGGGCGATTACGTCACGCCTCTCCGAAATAAATAAATTGGTTCAGGTATCGCTGCACAATTTAATATCATTTACGTCGCGGCTAGAACAACTTAGAATAAATACAGAACAACAAAGAGGTAAATTGATTTGCACATATAATAAATTACATTTATTTTAATCCAAATACTCCAAATCAATTACCTAACGTAGTGACAGAAATTTGTCATAATTAATTTTGTCGGAGATAGAAGGCCTGATATATTTGTAAATACAATCAGATGACCATTGGCCCCTCTCCTTAATATATGTTAAAGAAGCACCCTTGTTATACAAATCTGTAGTGCCTCCCCTCCTTAGGGAATGGGTAGAAAAATTACCCTTAATTTTTGAATTTGATAACATTTGTTTAAATAACTTGTTAACCACAGTATATGATAAATAACTAACTTTACCTGTGGAAAACAGTGGATCATCCCTGGACTTTGGATGAATTTTATATAATTTTTCCAATAAATACACAGCGCAGACCCTCTTATTTTCCAATCTATTAATGGGTATCTCATGTACCTGGCCTGGCTTTTTGGTTTTTGAGGAAGTAACATTTACCATACAACCCCATTTATAAAAATTTACATTTTTTCTCAGAAGCATGTGATCCGACCTCACAACATGTCCTACCCTAAGTAGTGTCCTGAATAAAAATATTATTACAATATATATTAAAATCCCTAACTGATCGGACCAATCTACCTTCCTATACAAACTTTCTAGATGCTTCTCTTCCAGTGGTTCTTTACTATCCACTTTACAAAATTTGGAATTTTTAATTCCCTTTACAACCATTTTTATATTTACATCGGACCAGCCTGCGACTGGCTTGGCCCTTACATTGTGATAGTAAATTACCGCCTGGTAATAATTGATAACGGAGGATGCCTTCATAAATTTAGACAGATAGGAAATATATAAACAGCCTTGTTTAGAGTTACATTTAAATGGCTGCCATTGAAATTTTTTACATACCTTCAAATAACATTTCCACTGCATCCTCCTTAACTTTTGTGTTGTCTTCCCTACGGCGGATTTTTTCAACGCTATAACTCGCCTCTTCAGGCACCTTTCCTCTGCAAAAGTCAAAAATGGCGTTAGCGCAACACAAATTTGCACCCAAAATGCACCTTTTAACTGCGTCCTCACTTTTAAAATATAAAATGCGCGACAAAGTGTCCGCCACTAAATTATTCTTTGTGTTAATGTAATGAGGAACCAGTCTTATTCTATAGATTTTGCAGATCCAAAATATTTCCCTGAGCCAACTCATACAAGTTGGGCTACAACTAATGCCCTTTCTGATCATATGGAAAACCTGTGTATTATCAGTATAAATATTAATGCTATGACCCACAAGTTGGCTCAGCCATTCCTGTAGGCCACGCATGATTGGAAATAATTCCAACTCATTTATATTTTCCCTATTATATACAATATCAGAAGGGGCCGGTATGATATGTTTGCATTCAGACTCTGGAAAAACAATGCTATTGTCCCAGCTACCTGCCCTCCAGTCATTACCCATATACACTGCAAAGCCTTTCATAGATGAGTCTGATACCATAGGGTATGGAAATTCTTTGTACTCTATCTGTTTTTTACCATTAAAATTTACCAAAAATTTCTCCCACCAATTTAAGTCGTCCCTACAGGCTTGGCCAATTTTAATAGCCTTTAGATTATTATTTAAAAGGACTTTATACAGGTTATAAACCCTACGACAATACACTCTGCCACCATCCACTACATGAGCACAGTGAGACAGAAGGCCTCCTAGGCTCTCCAATTCCTTCCTACCAATAGTAGCTTTTTTACTGTATTTTACCACTAAATTTTTTAGTTTTTCTAACTTTTCCTTTGGAAGGCGAATTTCCATTTTAATGGAATCAATTTCCAGACCCAGGTAGGTACATACCTGAGATGGTGGGGTCACTTTTCCCCAGCTTATATGAAAGCCTATGTATCTTAAGACCCTTATAACTACCTGTTGGGCCCAGGTAGCCTCTTCTAGACTTGACCCAATGACAATAAAGTCATCCAAATAATTTACAGTCTGAATTCCATAAATATCTGACAAAATATGGTAGATAAATTCAGAAATTTCATTAAAATACATGGGTCCTAGTCTAAGACCAAATGCCAAGCGGGAATCCTGTAAATATTCAGTTTTACCATTAATTTCCCATCTAATTCCCAAATATTTCTGATGGTCTGGGTATATTGGGACTGCCCTATAAGCTGACTTTATATCAACCACTGCCATATAATCTTCTGGATTTAAAAGGGCCACAACATTGTCTACACTTTTATACTTGAACTCCTCAATAATATTATTACAATAATTATTAATTGAGATTTTTTCTGGCATACTGCAATCTGTTATTGGCCTAATATTACCATCAGGCTTAGGGACTGCCCCCATAGAGTGAATACATGCTGGTTTTTTATCTACTATTCTCAAATAGCCCTCAGCCAGCTCCTTGCCAATTATTTTGTCCATTTTTTCACGGTTACCATCAATGAAAAGCGAATTATAATTCCTGCAATCATAATTTAGACCCCCGCTTGGCAAAGTATCATCAACAATTTTAAACCCATCTATAATACCATCAACCATGGGTCTAAATCTATTTTTGCATTCTTCTGTGCCTAAGGAAAGGAGGTATTCGAATCTACAAGGCCTTAATTGGCATAATGCGCCATTGATATAAAATTCGCAAGTACAGACTCCCCGAGCGCATTTCTCGTACACATTGACATTTTGACCATTCGGCGAGCGCGCCGAAATAAGAAGATTATTTTCAGAATATTTAATATCTCTTGAACCGCCCGATAGATTTTCTTCAAAATTGGGACAGCTATCGGCAAGGACCTTAACTCCCCCCTTATCGACAGTTAGACAAGAAGTATCGGCTAGAAATTCTATATTTTCAACAAAGTTACCTTGCCGATTGGCATTTCCATCCTCCTCCTCCGACACCGCTTGTGTACTTTCGACACGGAAACCCGTGACATCAGCGGTATCGGTGCTTTGACCCGGGCTTGACCCCGGCGCCGAGAAGTACCGGCGTGTACCGATCGTACCAAAATCGGACATAATATTTGAAATATAATACAATTCATCTTCCCCATAGGCTGGATTATTACTTTCACCCTCTAGGACACGGAGGAATCCACCATTACGACCAGAACTCCTGGATTTACTGTATAATTTGACATTTCTTGCTGGCGAGCAAGGACACGACTGAGAAGACCCGCTTGAACCCGTGACGTCACTGTCAGATAAGTGTCTAACGCCTGGAATCTTCTCAGATTTTAAAACTATTTCCTATTTTTTGTCATTGCTTACACGAAGACAATCTTTCTTGCAATGTCCTTTCTTCTCACACACAATACAGGCGTGGTTCAGGTTACATTTGCCATAGCATCCATTCTCGGAATTAAAGCGAAAGCATATTTTTTCCGAATATCCCCTGCCACTGCTTTGGGTTTGTTTACCTTTGAAATGTCCCCCTGACTTGGTATTGACAGTGGCCTTGAAGGTGTTGTCGAATGAAAAAGATGACATTATCTCTTCCTGATCAAAATTGCCAAATTCTTCGTGTCCCATCCTCCCAGCTCTCTCCCTTACTGAGATATCATACTGATTAAACGTATCAAACGTGTACAAACGCTTAGAGGCCTTCTCCGTCAACAATTTTACATGTTTGACAGCGGGGAGAGGATCTTTTTTATCAAGAATAAGCTTTTCAATGGTCTTTAGACCAACTAAGAGGACCTCCTCTACATTCTTAGGCTTATCGCCACTTTTGCAATACAATTTCTGGGCAAATTTCTTTGTTTTACCTTTGTCTTTCGTAGGAGAAGCTGACCTATCGCTGGAGTGGTCCGATTCATCGCTAGACGGCTCAACGACGGGGCTGGCCGGCCTGGGCGATCGCTGTGGTTTACCCTTCCTCCTCGTCTTAGGCCTGGATTTTCTGGGCGATACCTGTACCCATCCATCGCTGTCTTCGTCGGAATCGTCGCCTGGAGATACCTTGGATCCCTCTTGCTTCTCAGTTAAACGGTTGACGGCGCCTACAAGTCTGGAGATATTCTTTTCCATCGCTCCCATCCTGTCATTGAGAACTTGATTCCCGACTGCCTTCGGAGGCGATTGGATCGCCGCCGGGAAATTGCCCGAAGGGCCCTTCCCCATCTCCATTCCACCACCATCATCGCCAGAAAAGCCATCCAGCTCCTCTGTTACAGAATCATCGAAGCAATTGCATCTCTTCCCCGTGGGCGCTTCATGCCTGGCCTGGCATTTTTTACAGAAATTCTTCTTTTTCGTCATTCCGGTAGGTTCAGTTAAGTATTTTCCGGAAGATTAATCGATCTAACCCTCTTAAGATCGATGAAATAATTCAAATAATCGCCTAACAAGAGTTTAAAATTCTGCTGCGATGTTGAATCTCTGGTGGTTGGAACGAGAATGACCAACGGTCAAGGTACGGCGATTTATATAGTGGAGGTACAACAATTGCCGTAGTGATGGCAACGGGGGCGATTACGTCACGCCTCTCCGAAATAAATAAATTGGTTCAGGTATCGCTGCACAATTTAATATCATTTTGAGCTGGCGAGCTCGGACACGACTGCGAAAACCCGCATGTACCCGTGACGTCACTGTCAGATAAGTGTTTAAGGCCTGGAATCTTCTCAGATTTTAAAACGATATCCTATTTTTTATCGCTGCTTACCCTGACACAATCTTTCTTGCTATGCCCTTTCTTCTCACAAACTATACAAGCATGGTTAAGGTTACATTTCCCATAACATCCATTCTCAGAATTAAAGCGAAAGCAGATCTTTTCTGAGTATCCTCTGCCACCGTTTTGGGTTTGTTTACCTTTGTAACCCCCCCCCCCCCGACTTGCTATTGACAGTACCTTTGAAAGTGTTATCGAAAGAGAAAGATGACATTATTTCCTCCTGGTCAAAATTGCCAAATTCTTCGTGTCCAGCCCTGCCAGCCCTCTCCCTTACTGAGATGTCATACTGATTAAATGTTTCAAACGTGTACAATCTCTTTGAAGCCTTCTCAGTCAACAATTTTACATGTTTGACAGCGGGGAGAGGATCCTTTTTATCCAAAATTAGCTTCTCGATTGTCTTTAGACCAACTAACAGGACTTCCTCTACATTCTTAGGCTTATCTCCGCTTTTGCAGTACAATTTTTGGGCAAATTTCTTTGTTTTACCTTTCTCTTTCGCAGGAGAAGATGACCTATCGCTGGAGTGGTCCGATTCATCGCTTGACGGCTCGACGACGGGGCTGACCGGCTTGGGCGATGATTGCACCTTCCCCCTCTTCCTCGTCTTAGGCCTGGATTTTCTTGGCGATACCTGTATCCAGCCATAGCTGTCGTCGTCGGAATCGTCGCCTGAATGTACCTTGGCCTTCTCCTCCCTCTCAGTTAAACGGTTGACGGCGCCTACAAGCCTGGAAATATTCTTCTCCATCGCCCCCATCCTGTCATTGAGAACTTGATTCCCGACTGCCTTCGGAGGCGATTGGATCGCCGCCGGGAAATTGCCCGAAGGGCCCTTCCCCATCTCCATTCCACCACCATCATCGCCAGAAAAGCCATCCAGCTCCTCTGTTACAGAATCATCGAAGCAATTGCATCTCTTCCCCGTGGGCGCTTCATGCCTGGCCTGGCATTTTTTACAGAAATTCTTCTTTTTCGTCATTCCGGTAGGTTCAGTTAAGTATTTTCCGGAAGATTAATCGATCTAACCCTCTTAAGATCGATGAAATAATTCAAATAATCGCCTAACAAGAGTTTAAAATTCTGCTGCGATGTTGAATCTCTGGTGGTTGGAACGAGAATGACCAACGGTCAAGGTACGGCGATTTATATAGTGGAGGTACAACAATTGCCGTAGTGATGGCAACGGGGGCGATTACGTCACGCCTCTCCGAAATAAATAAATTGGTTCAGGTATCGCTGCACAATTTAATATCATTTTGAGCTGGCGAGCTCGGACACGACTGCGAAAACCCGCATGTACCCGTGACGTCACTGTCAGATAAGTGTTTAAGGCCTGGAATCTTCTCAGATTTTAAAACGATATCCTATTTTTTATCGCTGCTTACCCTGACACAATCTTTCTTGCTATGCCCTTTCTTCTCACAAACTATACAAGCATGGTTAAGGTTACATTTCCCATAACATCCATTCTCAGAATTAAAGCGAAAGCAGATCTTTTCTGAGTATCCTCTGCCACCGTTTTGGGTTTGTTTACCTTTGTAACCCCCCCCCCCCCCCCCCGACTTGCTATTGACAGTACCTTTGAAAGTGTTATCGAAAGAGAAAGATGACATTATTTCCTCCTGGTCAAAATTGCCAAATTCTTCGTGTCCAGCCCTGCCAGCCCTCTCCCTTACTGAGATGTCATACTGATTAAATGTTTCAAACGTGTACAATCTCTTTGAAGCCTTCTCAGTCAACAATTTTACATGTTTGACAGCGGGGAGAGGATCCTTTTTATCCAAAATTAGCTTCTCGATTGTCTTTAGACCAACTAACAGGACTTCCTCTACATTCTTAGGCTTATCTCCGCTTTTGCAGTACAATTTTTGGGCAAATTTCTTTGTTTTACCTTTCTCTTTCGCAGGAGAAGATGACCTATCGCTGGAGTGGTCCGATTCATCGCTTGACGGCTCGACGACGGGGCTGACCGGCTTGGGCGATGATTGCACCTTCCCCCTCTTCCTCGTCTTAGGCCTGGATTTTCTTGGCGATACCTGTATCCAGCCATAGCTGTCGTCGTCGGAATCGTCGCCTGAATGTACCTTGGCCTTCTCCTCCCTCTCAGTTAAACGGTTGACGGCGCCTACAAGCCTGGAAATATTCTTCTCCATCGCCCCCATCCTGTCATTGAGAACTTGATTCCCGACTGCCTTCAGAGGCGATTGGATCGCCGCCGGGAAATTGCCCAATGGGCTCTTCCCCATCTCAATTCCACCACCATCATCGCCGGAGAGGTCATCCAACCCCCCCGTTGCAGAATCGTCGAGACGATTACATTTCTTACCCGTCGGGGCTAAGTGCCTGGATTGGCATTTTTTGCAGAAATTCTTCTTCTTCGTCATTCCGGTAAGTGTCAGTTAAATATTCTCCGGAGATTAATCGATCTAAACCCCTTAAGATCGATGAAATAATTCAAATAATCGCCTAAAATGGCTTTAAAATTCTGCTGCGATGGTGAATCTCTGGTGGTTGGAACGAGAATGACCAACGGTCAAGCTCGGGCGATTTATATAGTTGAGGTACAACAATCTCCGTAGCGATGGAAACGGAGGGCGATGACGTCACGCCTACTCCAAAATAAATAAATTGCTTAGGTATCGCTACACAATTTAATATCAATAGTTGCAGCAATATTGTTGGACAACCTGCAACAACTTAGATATGGCATTATTGTTTGAAGAGATACAACTTCCATGGATAATTATTTAGGACAACGGTCTAACGTTTGTGTTAAAACAAAATTCATAATTATGTCTAAATATAAAATGAAATGAGGAAAATGATTACTATTCATGATATCATAAAATGCTTATATTAGGAATGGAATACAGATGCTCAAGTAAAACACCTTGTTTGTAACTGCTCCTCAACATGATACAGCCTCTTTAGTCATTAGAGACACAATGTAAATGTATGAGGTTTAGTTATTAGATAACATCGATATTCAATGTTTGGGGACAGTTAAACTGATACTGGTCATTTTGCATTCTACCCACATAGAGACGTAAGGTTCAGTTTTCCAGCAGCCCTTATCCACGCACATCCCCAGTTCCCCGGTCAGATGAAGGTCAGTCCCCGGAGAAGCTGCCCAGGACATTCCTAGAACCGAATACCAGGTTAAGGTGTGGGCAGCATGCATCCTGGACGTCCCACCGACTCACAGACTCCGCTGAAATTCCCTGAACTTTACCTTTCAAGCCTAATGAGACGAAAGGAAAACTCTCCAGGAACATTAAAACAGCTTTCATCGGGCTCTTACGGTCGGTAGGTTTCTTGGACATCTTCCTGGTTCAATTATAGGGGCAGGGTTTCCAAGAAGGCAGTTTTTGTAAATGCAAATTAATCCGCATTGGCATAGGCCTACAGCCGTGTTCGGGTTTATGCATGGCCAGACAAATAATTCTATAACTGAGATCATGGGCAATAGACTTTATGTGTATACCATTTTGAAACTTGACCGTTGCCCTTTATGCTCCAATAGACACGAACCCGGGTTTCCATTCGACCAATCTCCAGCTGGTTTCTGAGTTTGTTCTCTGAAGACTCCTTGGCTACAGTAACTTTGAGCAAGGCATTATTTTATGGATGCGGTGATCCATATAGAACAAGTGCAGTATGTTTTCATGTGTAATGTGTGCGTAAGGACAACCACTGCCATCGTCTTTTTTTATACCCAAGAGCTCAGGCAAGCAAGTCATTGGGAAGGTTTGAGCGATAATCACCAGTAAATAAAACAAAGTGTTCAACTCGATATACTTTAATGTTTTCAAGTTAAAAGCCTCTATGTTATTTGATATGATGTATAATAAGATATGGATGTTTTGAAAACAGCCTTCAGGTGGAAAACCCATCAGCATTAAACACCAGGACTATCACGCAGTTACTTCAAATTGGGAGTAAAGGTGGCTTTTTCTTCCTATAATGCTTTTTTCTAAAACCGAGTACAGTACGCATGTGCTTGCACTATTCAAGAAACATAAAAGTTACTTCAAAACGGCTTTGGCATCGACCCTGGTTCCTCGACCGCCACACCTAGATTCAGCTCACAAAACATCAATAACATTTTAATTCTAATTAAAACCATATGAACGTTCATAATCTATTAAAAAAGGACCTACACGTGATTTCACTTCAATATTGTTTATCAAAGCACAACCAACGAACTGGTCTCCCTGTAGCACAAAACCCGACAAGCTCTTCAGAACGGTTCCCTGTGTGCAGGTCTCTAGAAGTGAACCCATCACATCAAGAGGTATCATAAATCCTTTTTGACTGAACCAGCGGAAGCAGGAGTGGTTCAAAGACGTTTACGCGCAAATACTAAAGTTTCCCATACAGCCTTTCCTCCTTTAAATTATCTCCGAGTAAGGTTACATGACCCAAAACTCCTAACCTGAGGGCTTTCTGAGTAAAACAGCCAGAGATTGACATGTGCTCATATGGAGTAACTTGTACTTGAATAAAAATTGACGTTTACTTTGTGAGTCAGGACTGGCAAGGAAATCCTTGAGTGTTTGTCTTGAGCTTTAAAATTAGTATGTGGAATATTTATGACTTTGGTTGAAATGTTGATGACTTTGGTTGAAATGTTGAATTATGCTCAATAAAAAAGAAATTATAGATCCCAACCCAAAACAAATTTCGGGAGATTTACAGAAACGTAGAAGGCCATGTCCAAAACTCGGTATTCTGTTCCCACCGATCTCACCAAAGGCCGGTCCGACCCGCCGCCATTGACCTGAGGTGGGAGGGGGAACCACACCCAGGAGTTACTCCAGGGCCTCGCCCTATCTCCCCCCGGTGGTGACCCTCCCACTCATGGCCCCTGACCTCTTACCACACCCTTTTCAGGCCACCGCATCCCCTAAAGCCATAGGGCATGAAATAGAAACACCTTGCGATTTTAATATTTCTTTTAGAATAAGCGTTGCCGTCGCCTATAGAACAAAAGCATATCAAATAAGCTATGTGCCTTTAGTTATTTAAGCACTTTCTTAAAAATGTACAGGACGTCCCAGTGCTTGATACGTTGATGGGAAAAGACCATATTGCGCTTGTGACTTCAGGGATCCTGCGCCACACCCCTTCCCAGCCCCATCACATCCACCCCTGCGGTAAACAGCTCCAGACAGAAGGTGGGGCACCAAAGGGATACATGCTGAGAGGCCAAACTGTAAGAAGACCACAACAAGACATGTTTCTATGTTGGCTGTCGGTTTCACTCCATTTGAAAGTTAATATAAATATGGGATATCAGTATGTATTCGTCTAAAATCGGTTTGGAACATCCAGGCCTCAAGAAAGTTAAATTATCTTAATAGGTTCAGTACTGCATAAGATTTGAAAATAATTGTGAAAATACATTTCCGTTATAGATTTTTGTTACCAGAGACGTTTTACAATAAATCATATTTCACAAAAACAGCATTGCACAGACTTATTTCAACAAAATCTTTCTGTTCACATTCCTAGCATGGAGTGCAATATTATGAGGATTGCTCTTTAGTTTACAAGCTTAAGCACTTTTGCATTCCCTGTATCAATGGTTTTGCAAAGGTTGGGGCATATGTTTACCTTTGTTCTTTCAGGGTCTAGACATCTGCACTGTATAATAACATAATCGTCTTGTTGAAATGGGTAAAACCTTGAAGTATGAGGGACTTTGGATGCTTTCAAATCTTTTTCAAGACGAAATCCTAAACCTTAGAGAAGTTCCTATCCTCCTCTTGGTCTTAACAAGCTCATATTTGTTCCTAAGATGAAAAGCGGTAAACATAGCTTGTCTCATGTAGATTGTCTCACGTCATGTCTACCAGGACCACACCCCTACTTTGCACATGGCGGTGACGCCTCTCTATCGGAAGCCTAGTGTCTCCCACTGTATTTGCTGCAAGATGATTAACTGCCCTACTGCCAAATCTTGTGATATTCTACCAGCTGCACCACAGACTTACACAGATTTACTTCCACCAGGACTACTTTTCTCTGAGGGTAGTTTGAACATACGTTTGACGTTTGTTAAGCAGGCTAAGAAGCAACCAAATGTATAACTTTTAAGACATTCAATTATGTTGCCTTATAGTCCTGCATGTATATATACCGTTGTTATGGGACACAATATCCTTTCAATATGGGTGTGTTTTACACATAACCCATTCAAAATGGATCTGTATCTGAATTCCCAACTCCCATATCCGAGCATACTTGGGGCCAACTCACCAGTCTGGTCCAGACCTTACCTGTAACACGAAGGACACCTCATGTTTAACTATAACAACCACCCTTAACATTCCACCATTTAGAAATATGATAAGATGACATGATTATGGAGTATGAGGTCCAATAGGCCAATATTCACTGCTGGCTTGATTGCCTCGCGCCCGATCGGGCAAGAGCCAAAATAAACTCGGAGGTGGATATCTTCTTTATTCTATGTAACGGACTCAAACCTGAATATTCATCAATTTATTGAAATCAAAGGCTATGTCGGAGTACCAATGGCGATGTTGGAATGCCAACGGCGATGTTGACATCTTGTTTGTTTACATAATAGTCTATGCTCATTGGCGAATTTATTTTGTTTGAAATGCTCTTATACATACCGCTGCTCGCCATAGCCATTATATATTGTAAACAGCTGATAAAAGCAACACATATACAGTTGTGTCATTCAGACGCTGCATGCCGTTAATAATATTATAATGTTCGCGTGGAATTTGAATGAAGGCAGTAGCATATAATATTATATAAATGCATTCGTTGACAAAATCATTCTGTAGAACTCAAACCTTTAAAACTGGGATGCTTACAGCTGGCAATGCATAGCTCCCTACTACTCTGTCCATGCTGGTTATGACCATAATCAGCACTAACACTTAGTTTGTCATCAACACACCACCAGCTACCAGAACTATGGCACAAAAGACACTTATAAAACAGCAGAGGGACACAAAAGACACGTTTAAAACACCAAAGAGCCCCTCAGGGGACATACACAAAAGGGTCCGAGAACAAAAGCTCTGGTTTGAAAACAATCAGGTTTCCCTGTCCAGGTTTTTACAAGTTAAAGGATGGCGTGTGCTTGCCATTGCTGTCACTTCTTAAATTGTGCAGAAATTCCAGGGTAATTGCCAATAAATGTTTTCCAATGGGGGGTGGGGAGTGTAGCATTAGTCATTTACCTTTTTTTTCTTATGGGGAGCTATATTCAGATGTTTATCTACTGTTATTATGTAGGTATATATATATATATATATATATATATAATTACATATATAGGGCCTATGCATATATTTATTGCTATAGATATTGTTATGAACCATCAGTTCGAATTCTTCAGATAATATTCAAAATTAATTATGAATGACCTAACATGTTGCGACCAATAGTAATATTCATAATTCATTAAGTATGTTACTGGAAAAATGACTTGAAAGTAGATATTGAACTACAGTAGGTTAATTCTCCATTAAAGTTAAGGTCTCATTTAAGTCATTAAATTTGTTTTCTTAAGATAATAGCTAGCTCCTATCGCAGTCTCCTCGCGTTCGACTGCTGTCGTCCAATACAGAATAATAGTTCCGGTATTATGTAAGACAGAACACTCGCGTGAAAGGATGTTCTTTATTAATTCCTATAATTATGGTGACATTCTCATCACAAGATCTCAATGACAGTGAACAGTTCCAAGTATAGAATCCACTCAACCACACTCAGCCAATGCTCCTGCCATCTAAGTAGTCTATCAGCTTCAATTCCAACTCCAGGATTAAGCTTCTAGAACACGACCTTTCCAGGATGGTTAACTCACAACAATATTCAGCTTTACTCTGAGTGCTGCCTTGAACAGCCTTTATGTATGATGATACAATACACGTCACTAACTAGACTCCTCCCTACTCTTCACCTATGACAAAGAGTTATAGCTAAGGCGTGTGTTGATGTAAACACTACGCTGAGCTACTGAGTGTGGACTGACCTGCATCAATACAATATGACTCAAAAATGTGTGGACTCAAGACCCTAAACTTGTCAAATGCTTCAAATTACACTAAGTATCTTAGTTCCCTGACTGTTTTAGTGTCCTTATCATGTGATTCAATCAGCTGCTGTGTACATCTTCGATGCCTATGAAAAGCAACTTGTTGCACAAGAATAAATCAGTGTCATCTTTGGTGCTCAACGTTTAACACCTAATTGTTGTTATTTCTCCTTGGGGAAATAACATCATGATGGTAGTTATGATGATCACTCAACCACTAGCACACTGGATTTAAAAAGGTGACTTCAGGCATGTGTTCCAGCAAGACTTGCAAGTTAGATATGATACTCTATACCCCAACCATGAACATGATAGGCAACCAAGGCAGACCTTCAGTCCCCTCCTTTTACTCTCACCTTTACATGAGCCCTAAACGACGAGGTTCACAAAACCCCCAAAACCCCGAGCCTCGACCCAGCTTAAGGGCCTCAACTCCTGTCCATACTTTTCTCTGTGTCATATTTAAAACACAGGCTAGGTGTTTACACCAATCAATGAAAATCGTGAAAGATTCATTAATTTATTGCTTAAAGGGAACACATCAAAACTACATGATGTGGCTTGGTTTTGTCTTTACAACATAGTCAGTTATCATGGTGTATACTTTGAAAGCAAATGATGCCTATAACATATAGGATTGACACCTTTAACACGATTGGATGTCAACAGCAATGTTTTACTTTAGTATATATGTCATTCTATAGATGGATAATGTCTGACACATGCTTCAATAAGACAGTATATTTATGTAAAGCCATGTTATAATGAATCTACCCTCCAACGTCAATGTCTCCTTTTGCATAAATAAGGAGACGATCCGGGTTGACGTGTATATTCATCTGGATCTCCTGGACGAAAACCTTTTTTACATATCGAATACAGTTAACATCAACACAGTCCTCTTTATGCAATCATTCTATGCCTATTCTGATTTTTCTGTTGAATGTAGCAACATAAATAATAGCATTAGTCACCGCAGGAAAATATACGAGAAGAAAAACGCGCCTAACCTCCCTATGGCCGTGGGTAAGGCCTGAGAAGTCGACGTGCGTCATTGAGGTTTGACCGCAAAACATTCCCTTATTTCAAGAGTGTTCAGGCGAAACCCCCTCAAAACACAGACTACTGTGTGCATTTTGCATCGGTTGCTTTGGGAAACCATTATTTATCGTTTGTTTACGTTACCTGTGGCTTTGCCTATTCATCATGGGCTCTCTACAGTGTAATTTGTGGGAGTGAGACTGGCAAAAGGGGGTAGGGAGGGAACGGGGGAAGGGCTGGAAAGGGTGGGGGTGGGGATCCTTTTCGTGTAAAAAAACAAAAACAGATATAACGCCTTTACATGGGGGATATATAGTTTATGGGTTCAACCATAAAACATTTTACAAAATAGGTATTCCAAGAGAAAATCTGTGGCAAATTTAAAAAGATTTTGTGCTTAAAGTTCTATTTAAAGTGAAAGTGTGCTGGAGGCTCTTAAAGGCAACCTGATGCTGGTAGCCGCAGGGACCACCTCCAGCCGTGGACGTAAGATGAGGACACAGAGCTGAGTCCGATGGCAGTTACTTTTCAGGCCGCTCATTATGTACACCGCTCGTGATATCCCATCCCACCCAAGTAGTGAAACTGACAGGGAAAAAATACACCCGCAGGTTTTTGGCCACATCTCCAGGAACTTGTAAGTACAAGCAATACAGAAAGAAAGTCCGTCTCCTGTCCGACTTGGCGACTTTTTGTCTTTGGTTAAGGGGGTAATTTGCGGTTTGTTCCGTGCGATTGGAGTCAACTTGTCCGGGAAGGCGGAGGAGGTTGGTCGGTAGGCCCGGCTCGGGGGGTGTTTAAGAGGTGCCTGATGATGGGGTAGCCATTCGGGGATCCGCGCTAATTTGGCCTAATGGCTCGGTACCTGGTCGTAATGGCCACCCTGCCTGCAGCCCCCTCCACACACCACTTATTGTGGCCCGGACAGGCCCGGGGTGTACAGCCATCCCCGGGCTCCCCGCCTCAACAGCTGCCTGGCCTTAGAAAAGAGCTCCGTGGTCAGGAAAAAAAACCAACAGACCTTTGTAGAACATCCACTTGGGGACAGTAGCCACTTTTAGGCCTATCAGTTGACGTTGAGGGGTCCACAGATAGGCTTCACTCCCAGTTCCTGGTACTCTTTTACCACACTGGCTTGGCTTTTTTTGCCTGTATTGAACGAGTGGCTGTCATGATAAGCTTTCGAGCAAAGGAGAGGGTTATAAAACGGCCTCGCTCACGTGGCAGTGGGTTGGAACCGCTCGGAAACTATAAACATTTCACTCTTTTTAGGTGGTAAAGTTTGACTTTAATGTGATGAAGGATAAGTGTCTGACAATATGAACCTGCACCACACGCCCACCCCCAGAAGGATGTGCCTGGCAGCAATATTGTACCATGGCAATACCACCCCTTCAAGTACAAGGTATAAGACGCATAGTTCTATTGATAAATGCACATCCGATTCTAGTTCTTGGAGCAAACTTTACACAATGATTGCCTTCCCTGATAATGTTTACTAAAGTACAGTCAGAATTGCATTACATTTGTTAAAAGAATAGATACTAGATGCGTAAGTGATTAGGCCTACTGCATACAGAGAAACAACCATATCCTGTGTTGTACACAGTACAGAGAGAGGCAATGTCTATGCTTGCATGGTGAACAGCTGGTGAATGCCATGACTTAGTCGTTCTATAAGTTATAAGATCACACATGTGCTCAGATACTCCTGAGTAGTAATGTAGTGAGCTGATATTTCTGTGAGTAGAGCAGAGCGAGCATTGTGGTCTTTACGTTTTCTTCTGAAGCTATTGTAAAGAATTAAAATTTTCATATGATTTTAACAAAACTGGTCATGTTTAAACATAATTATGTACCTCAGAAAGAGGGGACTATGTTCCAAAAAGATTGATGACAAAATTCGTTTTCAATTGCACACTATAACATGTTTAAAAACAGCGAGAAATAACTAAATTAGGCAACACTTATTTACAAATCACTTAAACTTAAAAAATGCCAGTGTATACATTTTCCAAAAAGAAATATAGCAGGAGTAGGCTTACTTTGTCCTCAATGTTTCAGGGAAACCTACACTCCCTACAGGAAGGTATCGAATTACATCCGGAAAACAACCATGGTTGCCATGCAAAAGAAAAGGTTCATGACTTCCTTTATTAATCTGAATTTTCATAGTTGTTGTCAGTACAATACCAGTGTAAATATTTTTTAAAGAAAAAATAGCCGGAGTAGGCCTACTTTGAGACCAGTGTTTCAAGGAAACCTATACTTCCTTGATGAAGATATATAATTATGTCTGGGAGTAATAATCACTCATGAAAACAAAAATATGGTCGCTATGCAAAAGAAAATGTTCAGGATTTTCTTTATTCTACCAATCTTCATTTACGTCGCTGGTGCCTTAAATAATCAAATATTGTATAAAGAACTCAACGTGCAATAAAACTAACAGTAAATTGGATATAACTTTGTCTGACAGAGCTAGTAGAACATTTGAAACTGACGAAATTGATTGATAGTGTTTACGAATAGACTTCACCTGAAGGCTAGTTCTATAAAAGATATCTATACGTTACACTCACCGTTCTCTCTAGAAGGATACATGCTTGTTTACTGTAGGCGTTTTGCCTTCCCATAGAGACAAGTGGGATCTCGTAACTCCTGGAGCATCTTCATGATAAACATGGCAGTGTTTAGAGGAGGTGCGTGGCAGTAGACCGAATATCCGGGACCAGGTGAAGGGCCGCATTGTGCCCCTCAGCCACCCCTGTTTTCTAAGGAATTGCTACTGGGGAAAAAACCTATGGTGCATATGAGTATTTCAGTTCTATCAAAGGAGGTATTGTTCCACCTCTGTTTACTTATGTCGGAGGGCATTGGGCAGGTTAATCTTTATTACATTTGGTTCATGACATATAGATTCGTCCAGGCAGATCAAAATGGAGATGACTGCGCCCGATCAAAAGGTAGTTAGATAAATACGTCAATGCAGATACTATGAGAGAGGAGAAAATGATTACATCGGCTGGCTACTGTCAAGGTGGTGTTGATGCCTTGTGTGAGCTGCTACTGAATACAGGTGAAGACGTTATGAGGGTTGATGTCCACAGCCACAGCCAGCCCTGTTTCCAATGAGTGATTTATTACAAGTAGATATATAGTGGCCTTTGACGATCGTCGTCCATTTTGGATAACCATTATTGACATCAACCTCTGCTAAGTTCTCAAAGTTAAAAGGCTTACGGACATGCTTAAACATTACGTCAGAATTTGATGATATTAAGGCCATAGGTCAATTTTGGAAAAACGCTAAGATCACAGAGACCTTTTCTTGGTCTTTCACCGATGATCGGAAACGTCTTTCATCTCTTCCTATCTCAGAATTAGAAATGTGAGAGCACATCAGACTCGATTATACATTCGAGAAAAGAATATAGAGCCCGGTTACTTATAAGAGAGTCCACGAGGTGCGAAAATCAGTGGGTACTTTATCTTGAAGAAAATTAGAACTGTCTGGCCTGGTGATATTTGTGAAGAAACTATACCTTACATCATGCATAGGTCGAAATTAAATAATTTGTTATTTAAATGGCATGCCAGTGGTATCATTAAATGGCATGCCAGTGGTATCATCCAGCACGCTGATAATACTTGCATTTTGATTTATTTTGATTACGTTTAGCCCCAATGCGATGATTTATTACCTTGGCCTATATTATTTAATATTCTAGTAAAAATGTTGATAATACACCAAGTGCAAGTTGGAGAAACTTCTAGGTTTTGATCCCGGTCCAAGGTTCTTTCCACCCCGCCGCTGCAGTCGTCGCTCCCCCTGTTGGCGGCTGGGGGAGTCGGGAGTGGGCCGGGGGGACCCCACTTATCACCGTCATTCACAACTAGGGGTGGTGAAAGGGGAGAACCCGCCGCCGAGGGGGACTGGATACATCATCGACTGTCTCTAAAAGGTGCTCACAATTGATCCACATTCTGTGGTGACGAGAAATACGTACTTAGTGTAACAGTTTCCTTATCAGATTTTGTAACTAAATGATAGAGTCTGAGGCAGTTCCGGAGGCAGACGCCCCTCACTTTTTTGTTTTTAGAGAACTGTCATATTTTAATGTAATCCCACCCCCGTGCACTCAAAATAACGACCAGTATGGATAGTAGGGACAAAAGGAGTCCACCCTCTCCCTCCTTTTCAAAATACGAGATCCGCCACTAGAATCGTCACCTTTACATTCGGTCAGTTGAGGCCAGGTCCTGATCAGTTGCCACAGTGCTGACTTAAATGACTAATAGATCGTTTTCTGAAGCATTTGTCGCCTGAGGTGCCTAAGTACTCTTTATAAAAAATGATAAATAAAACACAATCGGCACCGACGACAGGTTAGCTTTTGGTCATGACCATCCACTTATGTGGTCAAAACCTCTCCAAAATTGGGGACGTGAAAAGATTGTATAAACTCTTTAATGAACAGTCATATTGATAATGTTGTGGGTGCCACCCATACCGTAGCCGCGGTGACATGGGGCTCTGTGACATACGAAAGGAGATTGAAAAGAAAACTATACATGTCTGGACATTTCATATGTGTACATGGGACATAGGGATTTTCTAGCGGCAATGACATGTAACACAGGGAATTCATTGCCGCCTATCATCGCTCTTCACTCCATTACTCCCATTCGAGACAAAATGGTTAATTTCCAAAAATAAACACACAATTCTCCCTTTCCAACTTTAACGGCGTTTTAACCAGAAACATAAATGCTGGCTAAAAAAAAAAGGCAAGAGAAAGAAAAGAAATAAGGCAATAGGTGTAGGAGGAAGCGTGACCATGGGTGACGGTAGCAGAGCCAGGTGGGAGGCACTGGAGGGGCGGGGGTCAGACGGAGTGGCCCATAGGTCAGCCATATCACGTCAGTGACTCATGTATGGTGTGATCACAGGGAGGGAGGCTGCTGGGACAAACTCCATACAAACATGTCGACAGGAAACGGCCGGATCATTGATCCACACGTGTTGGTGTACCCCTCTGAATATTCACCGCTCCCAACATCTACATGTTTAAACCCGTTCCCTCCTGCCACTGAGAAAGATCTACCAGACTTTCTCCGCTCCAGTCCCAGCCGGTATGATAGTTTTTCTCTCGCGATACCACCATCATCACAATCAGACTACTGACTCCTCTACTGTCCCTTAAGACTATGGAGTCACGAATGTACTGTCTCTTTATGGTGACCTGATGAGATGGCTTTGCAAAGTGCAGTGGCAAATTCTAATCAAATACCTCACCGCCATTGAAATGGTTGACAATGTCATACTGTAAGTAGGGCAAATGCTCATTAGCTCCCCAAAACTTTGTACGCCTACGCTCTCTTCTATTCACTCTTCTATAGTCTATTCTCTCCTCAATAGTTGTATTTATCTTTCAACATTGTAATCATCTTAATTGCCACACCTTTATTTCTATTACAATAGTACTTTTGGGTTTCTAGCCTCTCATATAGCAATCAAATTATTTATAGTAATACACTGCCCAACTCAACTCAACTCCATTGCCGTAGCTCCTCCTGACGCCAAAACCCTGACAGTCTATTCATAGCCTAAAGCCCCAGCTCCACTGACCAACTGAACTCAACTCGATTGGCATAGCCCTTGGCGGACCCACGACAGTCTAGTCTTAGACAAGGAACCATCCCAAGCCATAGGTTGCGACTCGACTGTCATAGCTAGAGGGTTATACAACACATATGTACATATCTATTACACTCCCCCCTAAGACCCAACTATCCAGTCTTACATCTTCTCAAGATCTAAGACCCGACAAAATCGTCATGGCAAAAGGCTACGATTCAAGTCGTAACCCAGGCTCCACTATACAACTTATTCCAACCCAACTCAACTGTTGGGCAGTGGAGCCGGGGCTTTAGACCGGACCATCGGGTCTTAGGGGGTGTGCAGTAGCTTTGTATATATCTCATTAAATTATGAAGGACTATCAAGTCATAGCCTGTGGCATGTTAGAGTTTTTATCCTAAGACAAGACAGTCATAGCTCTGGCACCTCTTGTGCCTACGGCAATCACTTGAGTTGAGCTTGGCAGTGGATCCGGGGCTTTAGGAATAATAAAAATAATGATTGTACACAAATGTACTGCACACACCCACTAAGACCTGATGATTGAGTTGTATATTTTCAACTTTTCAAGATCTAAGACCTAATGATTCAGTAAAAGCAAAAAACTCTAGTTGTAACACTGGCTCCACTGTAACACTGAGTCCAACTCAACTCAAACCAACTGTCGAACAGTGGAGCCAGGGCTTAAGACAGGCCACGTTTGCACAAACCAAAATGATCCAGTGTTATTATCAAAACTTATGAGACCCCTCTGGCCAAGTTGCTGATTAACAGAACCATTCTTTTATGTTTTGGTTAGCCTATAATTTAATCAAATGGTACATAACAGTTATATTTTTGGAAGGTGAAGTTGCAACCTTACCAAACTATAGAATTATCATGACTTTCTGATTAGTTAATGTCACAACCTTACTAACTGTATGCCATTGTAACATCCTGAGACTAGGTTGAGACTGAACGTATTTGTGACATTCTGATTAGGTGAAGTTGAAACCTCCCCCAAAAAGAACGTCATTATAATGCCATGCAATCAGAATCAGAGCATAACAGTGGGTTGCAGCAACATTATTGAAAACCATCACGATAACATTGTTGCAAAGTCACAAAGTTACTTAACAAGAACCAAAACACAACACAACACAACATCACTGCACCATTATAATAACGTTGCATGCTTGGCTGGTATAACACTTGGCCTAGCATGGTGCTGACCTAGCGGGCCTATAAAAGGGCCCCAGCAGGGCCTTGTGCCCTCACAACACGCGGGGTGTGTGCAGCAGCAGCAGGTCGACCCCCGTGTCCCATCCAGCACCACCTCCAGCCCCACCACTACTCACCACCTCCTCCAGCACCCTCACTACCACCAGTGGCCGCAGCAGGAGAAGGTAGCCCAGCGATTGTCTCCCCTGATCTCCATGCAGCGGCTCGAGTCGGACTACCAGTGATGAGAGGGGCGCGCGGATCACTGCAAGCAGACAGTAGGAGAATCAGTCCTGCAGCCCGCCTCTGGACTTCCTTATAGTACTTTAAAAGCAGCTTTAGTCTTAAGTTTGCAACTAACGTCGTTAACTCTCAAGGCAGTTTGTGGCGTTTTCTTCGCCAGCAGCAGGGCCTACTCGTGAACACGTCGACCTGAGCACCCAGTCCGTTCAGTGCTTAGACAGGCCAGCAGGCAGCAGGCAGACAGGGTGTGAGAGAGTGAGTGAGTGACTGGGCCCAGTTTTTTTCCTCCCCACTCAACTGGTTTGTGCTAACAGTCGACACCAATTCTGTTCAGCTAGACGAAAAGGAGAAGGTAGCTAACATCTACAATGTTTCCTCACCAAGGCTGGCTTACGACAAGTGCGGTGCTTTTATATGTGATCGGTAAGTGTTTGATTTCCATAAAACCTCTTAATGTTTGTTACCATAAGCTGATGCTCAAATATATACTTGTGTCCATGATGGTGAAAGTGTAGAGATATCATGTATATCTATCTATGGTGAAAGGGGGAAGGTCTCTGTGTTAATCTGCGCCTTTTGCACCCTCAGTTATTGATGATCCATTCAAACACACGGACTGATCTAGTTTCTTACGCCAAGAGATACAGTCCTATAACATGAGGTACAGACAGGAACCCTTTAACACGAGGAAATCCTCGCACTCCCCTCACCTGCCTCCACAGGTACAGTCCTCTTTCCTCTCACCTTTCTGAAGGGATAAGAGTGTAATAAGTGTATGGAGCCTATAATTAATTGCCTACATACTTCGTGTGATTCTTACTAGGCCCATGCAGTTCAGGTGTGTAGTGGTTTTATGAATTACTCGCTGTACGCGCGATAAATCAGGAATGAAAGGAAGGTGGCAGCCCCTATAAATCCGAGCTGCCGGGAGGCCGTCGGCCGCAGTGTTAGGATGCCAGTCGCCTCTCACGTGTGGTAAAATATATCAAGGCACAATGTTCCACTTGGCGGTTTTTGGTGCCTCCCACATTCAGAAGTGACCTTGTTTAGTTTGTGTGTGACTCGGCGGATACAGTGAAGGGGCCGGAGACGCCGATAGGTGTGTGGGGGTCAGGGGGGTGAGACACACCGCCCTCCCGTCACCATTCACCTGGCCGATCATACCTGGATACCTGTACTCAGGAGAGTAGTAGCCCTGAAATCAAAAGGGGTTACAACAAGAATGAGCGGATTAAAAGGCTTTTATAGGGGGTTCCGTCCCATCAAAAATGTTCACAATTGTTATCATATTTTACTCATATTTTTCGGAAAATAATTGAGATTCCAGACAGCCAGGAACCGCCCCCCCCCCCCCCCACCAAACCACAACCCCTGGCGCTGTTTTCTGATCCCGCATTAAGGGTTGATTGAGGGACTTGTGACGTTGTTGAGATCTATGACATGTTATTGGTTCGTGATGGGGTGATTTTCATCGAAATTACCTGTTTGTCTTTTTTATCAAATTTCTCACCTTACTTTTATCGAGATAATTATACTGATAATCTAATCGTAGTAAGACATCTAAGATTAAATTTCAGTCTGAATTTCAGTTCGTTTACCACCCTCTGAAGCTCGCTGCATGCAATAAAACAGGGATGGGTGTACATAAATTGTATAAGAAACAGAAAGGTCACTGACTTTTTACTACATACATTGAAGATGTTGAGCTGAGATAGGGCATTGAGGGCCATACCCTTATAAGGTGAGGTGTAGTGGCCCTCAGCCTGGGACCCCCCACCTGACAGGTGTGAGGGATGTGTACCACCGGGCTGGGGTCCCACACAGACACACTCTATACGTAGACCGCCCCAGGACTGGCTGGCATTGTGAGGCACTTTAAGAACATTGACGCATCCTCTTGTGCACTTATCGAAAGTCCAGATAAAATCTGTTCACCAAAAAATGATATTGTACAATTGGATGTGTGCCAATAACGTTATATCTTCATATAAACACTGTTAATTTCTCTCATCTGTTTTATTGATTGTCATGCAGTCATACATTTCTTGAGTTGTAAGTTTTTTGTTGAGTGTCCGTGGATTTCTATCATATGGGCGCGCGGTTGAAAAGATGTCAGCGATAGTCCTACAGCTAAAGTCTTTGTAACCACATCTTTCAAAAGGGAATCTTTGAATACGTTTATGTTAACGTGCATTTTATGCCGTGTAACTTCTCCCTGACTTTGCAAGGACTTTCTGGAGGTTTACTATGCCGTAGGTATAAAAACCCATAGTTTGGTGACATGTGCCATTTGAGCTGTGAATGATGTACACTTATCATATTGCATCCTTAACATTCTCCGTCCTCTGCCCCTTTCAGCCCTGGTCTCGTGGAGCGTGGCGGCTGACCGACACTTAAACAAGGACATCCCTGGGGCGCGGCGAGGTCATGTCAAGGTAAACCAACCCCTAATTTCTCTTTTATTAATGAGTTTCCAAAAAGCATTCATCTGGATCTTTGGTAAATGATTGGGGGCGTTGTTATGGAATACAGAAGGAAATGTCCCCTACTATGACACATGAGCCTTTGTAGTGCTTTTTCTACAAGTGTCTAGTCAGTAGGCCGGATGGCGACGGCTGGGAAATACTGACGGGATACTGACTCATTGATATTGGATCCTTGTGGTATAGGAAAGTTCTATCTCCAACTATATTGTTGAGAGTAGCGTCTTATTTCGATATCTAATCTTACCATCTTGGCAAAGTGTATGGAAAGTACATCCAATATCCGTTTTGGTTTGTATTGAACCCTAACCCTCTCACTGATTTAATATAGCTACAAATTGGATCACTTAACGACAGGCGATTCGTGATACATATCTGATTGGCTGTGAGACCCTTATAAAGACCTATAAATAGCATATCTGAGTTGTTCTACAACTCATCTCAACACAGCTTCTCGATACATCTGCAATGGCCAAAAGAATCTAATCGGCCATGGTCCCTTGGTTATAAAACCAATAGAACTAGGTCTTTTCCAGAACGAGTGCCCTCCCTGAGTTTATGTAGTCTGTGTAATGTTTTTGCCCCCCGTCTAGTTGGCCTAGACAGGGTCACCCCGTCACCGTCGGGCGACATAAATAAACACCTGTAGGGGGCCAGGTGCTAATTTAGCCTGAGCTGCTCTCTCAACTGGCCTGCTTTCCGAGTGAGTGGCTCCGCAGGGGAGAAAACCAGATCCCTGCCGCATGGAACAAGTAGCAATTTCCCCATCTTGTGAATCTAAGATATACAAGGGTAATCTCTATAGAAAAAGCTGGGTCCTATCTAGATGCACACTCTTACTGTACCGATCTCAAAGATTTTCAGGATGAGGTAGGAGTCACCCGACTGTAAAGGAAGGGACATCTACATCAAGTTTTGGGGCCATATGTTTGTTTTCAAATAATATGAATCCGTAAGAGTTCCTTTCTTGGCCCAATATTTTGGAATTCGTCGTTGTTTTAATGGAGAAATTAAGAGAATGCACAAAGCAAATCTAGACAGGCAAAGAGAAGTTTCATTATCTAAAGTCGATAAAAGATGTACATTCATTAAGTTGTATCTACTTTTTATTTTATCCAGTGATCATTTATGATCACAATAGAATACAATCCGATTATATTTCTTCTAAGATATGCAAAGTACATTATTTGGAAATAACAGTCGGAATACCGTCAAAATATCTATATCATAGAAAACCACATCTAAGCTAGTCTTTTTTCAGGTAATAGGGACATCAGAATTGACGAATACCACTTGTTGTACACAGATTGAGACATTAAGTCTCAATTTATCTATCAGGCGTAGTTTGATAGATAAACATAATAGGTGCACTTATGTAAAGGTCTTCTGTAAGTCAAAAGTTGAAAGGATAAGTCTGAATTGGTACAATTTTGTGGTTATACTAGTAATGTCAGTAAGTGCATCTCTGATCGTTATTGCTTATTTCTCAAAGTGGGGTCTTCCTGGTCTTTCTCAGGATTAGCCACAATGATACTCTGAAGGTTATGAGATTGTTGACAAAAGAAACGAGATGGATTGTATTGAGATTTGCACTGCATTAAAGAAGCGCCATGCCACCATACGTGTATTGTTCGTTTTTGCAGGGAACATTCAAATGCATTGCCTATCCTGTAAAATATGAAAGGGCTTCATTTCATGTTCTGCTCATCATCATACGCATCTGATCAGTACCCCCGGGCAGTACCCATAGGATAATCGTATATCGTATCTTTTTCAAAGAAGCATAGGATATCCAATGCTTCAGCAGATCCCCTGAACTCGTTCTTCGAAAAGGCAATCGCAAGCACAAAAACCAAGGATTTTTGCGGAAGTGATTTTTAACCATTGTCCTTTTCGGTTTAACGCTGTAGGTTCGACTTCGAGCATTATAAGACTCACGTGGAAGTGCTTATGAAAAACCACAGGATGCCCGTAGGCGTGTTCGTTGATGAAAAGCAAATGTTTTGGATCCATTTTGTGGTAAGACCACATAACAGAATAAAGAGTCTGTAGTGGGCAATTTCCTCAACAACCAGACATCTCCCTAGCCTTGCCCAGACGTATTATTATCCAAATATCGTCTATACATTACCCTTTATGGCCTATCTTATCGTCTATGCATTGAAGAGGTAAGGCTTGGGAATCCACACAATAGCAATAAATAGGTTATATCAATACTTGTCACTCCTTTGTGATAGAATAAATACACATATGTAGGGGACTCTGGTTGGTTATGCAAATAAATTCAGTCAATGAAAAATGAAGGCGCCCTTTTATTGGGGCTTGAAGTCAGGTGTTTACTGATCTCTTACACTGGAGTTATGGCGTAGATCTAGCAGACAATGAGATATGTATTACACACTACCCGCCTCCTTCAGTCCTATCTTGTCAGGGAATTGTAGGAGAGAAAGCACACGCACCAGTCCTACAAGGGCAACTGTGTAAATCATCTCCGACCCTACCCTGGGTTTTATGAAGAGATGCGCCAACAATAAAGCCATTCTCACCTTTCAAAGGGAGACTTTTTCATTGTTGCCGAGTGGCATTGGTATTGTATACTGTTGTCAAGCCTGTGCAGGGGTGTCAATACTTCTTAGAAACTTGTGGCTTGGCACAGAGCCAATGATTTGAGTTGTAAGCTTGGGTTAAAGTGGGGGTTCTCTTTAACTTCTTTTTCACGTGAGGAGCTGTGGGAGTGTGCCCTTGGAGCATGCGTTTCCCCGGCTCCTTACTTTAAAGTGTCATACACCAGATATCGTTTTAAGCATCAGATTTTATCGTTGCAAGAACAAGATCGTTTCATTTATCGGAAGTCATTTATATAGAGAGAAATGACTTTTTAATGAATGGGGGGATCACTAGAGCAAAGAAGTACTTTGAACTGTTAGTATTTTCCGAACGTTAACATCTGCTGCAAACACCGCTTCAGTATTTCTCCCATCACAATTACCGTGTACTCTAAATTAGTTCTGGTTACTTGTATGTTACATTGGGAAAAACCGGCGTTGCTAATTGTTCTCTTGCTTATAATGAATGTTGGCGACGGGGAATTGAAGGCTTTCTAGAATAGCTTATATAAAGAAGTATCATTGCTTCCCGACAGCATGAGTATAATACGTACGTATATATATTATGTGAGGTAGTTATGAAGGGTCTACTGGTAAGTTAAGGTACCAACGCACCTCTTCGACATTGATAGCTGCGGTAACAAGTAGCACTTGTGCCTCGCTAAAAGACTTATGATTGAGCATGACTTATCCCTGTCTGTAAGTCATATTGGATGTACAGATAAGAGCAACCTTCTAAGATAAGAGCCGCTATCTCATTCCCTGCTAAGCTTAAGGGCCTATAAGCTATCAGAGCGATAGACCTTCACATTCCACCTAGAATGACAACCTAAATTCCCCCTCGCTACAAGGCATATCCCAGCACATATTTACAAGGTTGTTTTTATTAATCCAGTAGCATATATAATGGGGGATTGTTTTCCTGATGAAAAAGCGCGAGTGAAGACATGTTCGTATCACTATATCACCGTATTACCTCTCCCCTTGAACCCAGCTAGTCTGGGTTATGATATCCAGAAACGTAAACAGTGTAGTAACTGTCAAACATTTCGCAGTAAACGCCTGAGGCTCGCGGGGCAATATAGTATGGCGAAGGAGGTGTGAGGGAGGCTGTGCTTAGACAGACATGCGTTTACGTCGGCCTTCTCCAAATCTGCTGGGCCTATCAGAAACAGATTTAACGATAACAGCCGCGGCCGGCCGGCCGATGGCCGTGATGTATGCGGTCGCAGGCCTCACCTTGAGTGGGTGGAAAACACCCAGAACCTACCCTGTGCTACCAGATCGACCAAACATTCCTCAGGAGTGAAAAGGAGGAAAGGTCAAGAAAATTCGACTTCCTCTGTGAATGTACAAATGGCTTCTCTGAGGAAAAAAAAGTGTAAATTGGTATCATATGTGGTAGTTATCCATCGTGGATTTCTGACATAACTGTTGTTGTGTATTACAAACTCTATACATGGCAACATCGCTGACTTGCTACTGAGCCCTATCATAACAACGCCAATGTTTCTCTTTCATCTATCCTTGGGTGACCATATCCAAGTGAAGCCTGGAGGAAGAAAGCCACGATGGAAACACAATGCCTTGCTTTTTAGAAAAGGTGGCAGCTTTTTCTATACACCTAGCACCTTAGAAAGTGCCAGACATAACACACCTTTTTGGTGCCCCAGTTGTGCGACACCCACAGGGAAATACATCGGGATACGTACGGGAGAACAGATCTGTGGTTTCCTAACCAGGTGCAGCACAGGATTAGGTGGCTGGGAATGAGTGATATCATGTGGACGTTATCAGTTTTACCGTATTAATGCTGACCAACTGCAGAATAGGAAGGAAATAAAACTGACCCGACGATTGTAATTGTTTGTTGCTTTAGTAAGGACCCATTACCTTGTGTCTCAATTGCCATAATTACATATGTTTGTCTGAAAGTCATGTCCAATGCTAAGTAAATGAGAGAAACAAACTGGCTATCCACGAAAATTAATTAATCAGTTATGTGTGAAGCATTATCTTATAGATAGATAATAGCGTCCGAATTCACTTTGCCAGTTAGATTTCCATTCCTTACGAACACAATTTCTTTTTCGTGAAATAGTCTTCATAATGTGATGATTATGTGTCTTTTTGTGCGGTTCACCAATTTCATGTTTAAGTTGGACACGTGCTTGAATTACATGACTTCGTGTTATGTAAGCTTTTCACATGACACTAGCTGCGTTGTGATGCTATAAAATCATGTGACCTCTGGAGACTTTGTTAGCCAATCAGAGGCCAGTGAGATCTGGTTCTTGAGTTTATAAACTTGAAATTGTGCAGATCCAGTGAGAGTGTTCTGGTGGCACAGTCCAAAGGTTTGCAATTCGTCCGAAGGATGGCAATTTAAGTCTTTGTCCTTCTACTGTGATTTTAGACATTCCGCCTGTGATCAACAATAGGGTTATCAAAGTCCTATAGTGTGGTGCCCTGCCTATGGGATACTGCATGCAAAAGAACACCTGCATTGGTATAAGTGAAGGGGGAAATGCTCTCTATCATCTCATAGATTCCATCACCCAGGAGCAAGGTGAAACATCCAAAGGTATACTGAGTCTGGAAGCTCAAACCAAGAACCAACCAGATCCAGTCCATGGCTTGCAATTGGGAGCCGCTCATCAGACAACACCTGTCTTTGTCATCTCGCCTGGGATCTCTGAACGAATAGAATTATGGGTAATCCTTTTGAGTAGCAATTCGTGGTATAATGGCACAAACAGAATGGATGAATGAGGTTGTCAATACAACAAAGAAAAGAAGAATGAGATTGCCAGTATACCCCATGAGTGAAGACCAATGAGAAAGGAAAATACAGGTACTGCGAGTAGGTCCCAGGCTATTCAGCATGATGCACGAAAAGGAATACATTGAGTAATACTTTTATGGTTTATTTCGAGATGTACTTGCATCCTAGTTACAGCAACCGAAATGCCAGACTAACATCGTTTGAAGTTCATTATGCTATATAATCGTTTTGATGATAATGAACTTAGAATGAGTTACCTCCGCATGCATGTTTACTTGATAATAACATCTGTTCAGTTTCTCATCCGTGATCAGAACAGAATTATGCATGATAGCTTTTTTGTTTGCAATCCAGCAACATTATCCCAGAAAAAAAAATGGAAAAAAGACCAAACCCACTGAATTTTATGATATCAGATTGGTTCCATTGTGGTTTGGTCTACTGTGTAATATATCAAGACCGCAATGTATACTATTTAATGGTAGTGCCCTCAAACAGAGATGTAAGTTGTGTCCGGGTAGATTTTACATCAACTGGCCTGTGTCGCAGTCGTCCTATGTTGGCGCCAATGTCCTGTCATCGGTGCAAAACAAGACACAAAGCAAAATGGAAAAAGTAACCCAAACCAGCTAACGCCACATAGAGCATTGTATTCAGAACATGTAAAAGAGTACTTGATAGAAAGAGTATACGTCTGTCTTGACTTTTTGAACCAGGGCCAGATTTGAGTATAGAACTGATTCAATTTCATACCCATCTATATAGCAATATTCTCCACCTCCTGGAGAAAGATAAACAATATATGGATTAACCGCATGAGTAGCACATTTGTCTTAATCCCTCCCTGGCCTCTACTTTTACTCCCACGATCTGGTCTTCTCGCTTTGTCATGGAGATAGTGGGCTCCTCCTTCTTCATCAATTATCCTAGGATCTACCTATATCCATCTTTGGCATCTCCATCTTTTCTCTTTATCCTAAGGCTGTTGCCTCTCCCTTCCACGTCATGTCCGATTGGCCCATCCCATACCCCTTCCCGGCGCCAACCCACAGTAATCCGGGATACCCAGTAATTGATTCTGTTTGAGTGGCTCAGAATCTCATGCTGCCACTCGAGCAGACAGTTCAGAAAGTTGTTATCTGCTGGCGTTATGCCACAGAGGGGTGACAAATGTGTAGTTGTCCTGTCCCTTACCATTACTCATGTCTCTGAAGTGAAAGCTGATCACTCATAACGCGACGATATCATCAACCCCTGTAAATAAAATGATTGAAAAACTACACAGATGAAATGAGAAATCGGTTGCTTTTTATGCCTAACACTTGACGGGTGAATGACACCTTGACAGTGTACCATTTTGTGTAAGCTCTATAAAAAATAATTCACGGTTTTAATCGGAGATGTACAGGAACAGGGCAGTACGAGCAGCTCCTCGGTTGGTTTGAAGTTGGGGAAATGAATGGCTGTTCCCAGTGGGACTGTGTTAGGCTGCAGGGCCCCACGCCGGGACCCAGGAGGGCGTCCCTGGAGGGGGCACGTGGCCGGTATACCTGGCATACCGGATGCGGATCCTCCAGTGGTTCAGGAGGCGGGAGACGCTGCACACCTGGAAGGTGATGCTCTGTTATAGCCCGGCTGTTTATCAGCTGGAGGGAGGGGGTGGGCAGGTGGACGGGGAGGGAAGGTTGGTTAGCGACACCCGACGCCGCGCCCCACCGGAAACAAACAGACACGACGACGACGATGACGACAGCGACGCGGCCCCTTCCGGTCGGGGCGAGCCGTCCAAAACTGCGCGAGAAACGACGAGACTTTCTCTGTTGGTGTACATAGGTAAATGGGCAGAACATCTCTAGTGAACCTCTAATATGAATTGAAGTATTGTTCATAACTTCTGATTTCTGAGGTATCCTCGTGAATGAGCTGGCCGATCATTATGTGTTTATCACACTTCAAAGAGAGTTTTAACATACTATATTCAACTTTCCCGGAATGAGAACATCACACCATATTGTAGTTGCAAGTAATCATTATGGTCTGCGCATGGCTTTATATATAGAGGCCACGTTTGGCATCATAACATTTATATGCTTTACAATCAGAATTGTAATCTGTATTTGCTTATCTACGTCCAATGGGACTAGAAGCACTCGGTAGGCAAAACACATCTCTGACTTGTGATCAATGTATCAGCAGAAAACAATAAAAACCTACTTGGCGTAGAAACATTGCAGGCTTAATTATGGCGATCATTTTGTTTGAGGGCGGTGGGTTTGGAACATGATTGCTGTAGGCGCTGTCTAAAACATATTGCTACACCACGATACATGGTATGATTCCCATAGCCAGCTTCCCCTTACCTGTGGTGATGTTCCTAGACTAAATCAGAAATGCAACCCACCCAGCAAGCCGTGACCCCGGGTTAAAAAAGCCCCGCCGGCAGGTCAGCGGTGTATGTTAGGGGAGCAATTGGCGTGCCCTTATCCCCGACCATTACTAATTAGGCCGCCCAGGGAGTCGTGGTAGTACCAGGCCTGAAACGGGCCTGCTGATTCGGCGAAAAAAATCGGCGGTAGAGACAGGTACAGACAGCGCCACCCCGGCGAGCTGCTCATTTAACGGAGGATTATTACATGAGGGAGCAGCTCACGAGGTGCTCTTGGGTCGCCGCCACGTGCCGCGGATGTGTGGCATACCTGCCCCGCCGCGCCACCCCACCGCCGCTCCCCCAGCCACCCTTCTTTATTCTTCTTCTTTTCCTGGCACCTTTACAAACGGTGGCTATTTGCGGTCGGCGTCCACCACAATAGGCTGTCCATTATACACAGGGACTCCCGTCCTCCCATCCTGGCCGTTAGCCCACGGGGACACTCTCAGGCCAGACATCACTTTTTATCAGCAGATAACTTTTACTTTGATTTTTTTCTAATATAAAAGATAAGGTTTACTAGCAACATAAAGCAAAGTCGGAGTGGGCTAAAAAGTACTCATTCTACAGCCAAAGTAGTCCTTTGTAATCTAACCGCCACTTTAAGATTAATTGACTTCTGGGGAAGTTTATTAAAGGACAGAACTGAGGTCAGGTGAGTTGATCTGGCTGTCCGTCGCAGTTGATGTGGCGTCGAGTGCTGGGACCTGTGTCCCAGCGGTCGCCCTCACACCTGTATAAAGTGGCAGAGGTGACAGGTGTACTCTGACGCAGAAAGGCCATGCCAACGAGTCTTGACATGATGGCCTTCATGGTGACATGTGAACATGTTGGGTCCAGGCCTAGGGCAGTACCAGCATACATCACAGGGGCCGATCAAAGGCCCTGCAAGCAGGTATGAAGTGCCCGATCTCTTCATGGCCATATTATATGACGAAGAAACTTGTTTTTTTGCGTAACCTTGAATTGGCAAAGCATAGGCCTATTTGGCTTGGATTCTCTTAGATGCAATAAGAAGTGTATCGGTAGATGGGGAAGTTTTTGAGTAGTGTTAAAAATTGTCGTCAAGTACTGTGCTAATCATAATAAAACGAATTGGGTTAATAGAAAAATCATAAGTTAACAATCCTGCTATTTATCGGATTCATTCACTCTTTGTAATCAGTATATATTCAATGAAATACCAAAACTTCATGTTGGCCCATTCCAATAATTTTACAAATTGCATGTGCTGAAATAGGTGCTGGATGTTGTCTTTTGTCGAACCTGGTTAGAGCACCTCAGGGGATTCCGAAGGGGGAATTCCGTACACGTGCTTCTATAAACTCTAAATGTAACTGCATGTACATGGAGAGTGATATGACGCAAATTTCAGGTCCAACCCAGCAAATCCAATACTGTTATGACTGTTACAAATAATAGCAAAGGCACTGCATTGTTTCGTCGTTTATCCAAATAGTTATAAATACATAAAAGTATGTTGAAATGTTGTAAACAAAAAAAGAGGTTTTACACGAACAGTCAATTGCCGATTTATGATTCACTATTCTAAACCTCAGTTTTGTTCCTCTTGCGGAGCTAAACAAGCAATGGTTACGAATACAATCATGGAAAAACAACTATGGCACATCTTGGCTTTTACTGTTTTTATAGTTTACGAATGACCACAATGCCAACATGTTGGCTGCACTTTACATCCGAATATTGCCCCGGGCCTGAATCACATACCACCTTTGATATAGGTCTGTTTTTTTATATTGTAGTCAGAATGAGAATCACAGTAACAGTTGAGCTATGTAAAATCATGTAAAGTGATAAACTGCCCGGAGCTTACAGCTTAAAGCGAGATAGTTTTATTCCAATAAAAAAAAGGTTTATATGTTATTAACCATGGTTTCTATTGCTCATTTTTTGCATAAATGCAAAGGATGACTTGTAGCAACAGATTTAACAGAGGAAATACTTATTGAAGATGCAATTGTTGTCGTGCACCATAAATCCTGCAATTGTCATTTGGTATTTAGAGACTAAAGATAACCTGCACCAAGAAACTCTAAGCAATGTTAGAATACAATCCCCAACTCAATCCAGAGAGGTGGTTCAATCACCTGTTTAATATCGTCATTTACTTAAAGCTTTCATTGAAGAAGCAGGTCTCAAACGTTCAATCCACACCATTATTTACTACACATGCCGC
The DNA here is from genome assembly GCA_936440205.1 of Lepidonotus clava. Taxonomy (NCBI): domain Eukaryota; kingdom Metazoa; phylum Annelida; class Polychaeta; order Phyllodocida; family Polynoidae; genus Lepidonotus; species Lepidonotus clava. The sequence continues at coordinate 18,739,091 of OW387136.1, read as the reverse complement.
CAAGACTGCAGATCTTTCTCGCTGTTCATCCCTTATCGTGGTCGTAGACTTTCAGTACATTATTAGATTATCTTTATACCGTATAAAGAAACATAGAGGTATACATGTACTTGATAGTGACCTACCCTTGGTTAGTGCACAGCCCTTTGTGCACAGACAAGGCCTCTATAGGCACAGTACTTCCCTATGGTATTGGAGAGCCTTCTGGTGCACCATGGACACGCCAACAGTGCTAAAATGGGTAAAGGACTTACCCTCACTAACCCTGGGCTAGTACACGGCACTCTGGTTCCCTGCTTACCAGCATTATCGGTACAGGACCTACCCTGGGTTACTATAGAGCCCTCGGGGGGGGGGGGAGTTGCATAACTTTTCCACTAATATCTTCGTTAGACCATTTCCGTTATGGAAACATAACGAACGGATCACCATAGGTTGCATAAATCGTTACTCTAAATAACGGATCCGTTAAACATTATTTTCTATACATTCTATGACATTAGTGGAATCCAGTAGCCGAATTTCCGCTAAAAACGACCGTTAGCGGAAATTTCTTAACGGATTTTACAACACATAGGTATCCATAATTCATTTTGCAACAGTTGGTCTTCGTTATGGATCCGTTAGGTATCCGTTAAGCATAACGGAATGTTATGCACCCCCCTCCAGCTGGTGAACAAACCATCAAGATGGCCATTCAGGGTACAGGCCACACACATGACCTTCCCTACAGTAATACCCTTCTGATTCTCTGCACACCAATACATCCATTAATCATGGGTACAGGATCTACCCTCGGGCTATACCGACGACCATTATACTATTATATTAAAGCCGATATACGTGCGTTTAATGCTCTCGTCTTGGATGAAAATGGTCTGTGTCTGAGAGGGTCAGAGATCAGATGATGACTGGTGCCTGGTGTCCAACCCTCTGTCACCGGCTTCAACAGGATCCGGGACGGGCCTTTCACTTTAACAGGGGTCGGGACTCCTTAACCAGCCCCCTGGGTCTGTACAGTAGGAGTGTGGCCCTGTGTGAGAGGCATGGCTTGTGTCGCCAACCTAAAACACGATCACCAAGTGAAAGGTTTCTCCAATCAAAGAACACCCTGACGAGGCCCGTGGGTTTCGTCATCCCTGATTATTGCAAGACCTTTCCCAGTTTCCCATGGCCCTAGGGCTAATCATAAGGATTATCCGTTTCTTAGAAATACAAGAAGGGACAACGTTAACTGGGACATTAGGTTTCCTGATGTTGTTGAATTCAGAGAAACGCTCATGATATATTTCGAATCAGTCTCCTTTCTGCCTTTCCCTTTTTTCCCCTTTTCTTTTTGTCGTTGCACTACTTTTTTGGTATTATTTATTTCTACGTCAGAAAGCAAGTCTGACATTGCTCTGTAGCCAATGATAAACATGCATTTCGTAGGGGAAGAAATTTTCCAAACAGGGGAGTATAAGGTCCCTATAAGACGACTGTTGACACGAAGACGTCCCACTAGAGCCCCATCAATGGCCGGCCGTTAGCCAATAAAGTGGTCCTCTCCTCCCCAGGCGCCTCCAGAGAATTACTTTTTCCACTTAGCCTGTTGATCTGAGACGCCGCTGGCTGACCGATGGCTCCGGCTTTTTGTCCTAAAACGTTTCAGTTTAACGCGTCAGAGCTTCCTGGGGGATCAAACTTCGTTGAAATAGTCCAGGCCTGCCAAGAACAAACCAATGGTAGTTCGTGAGAAAAGCCTCTAATGATTTAAATGTGAATAAGGATGGTTCTGATGTTTCGAAAATGTTGCATGCCCCTGGTGGGGTGGGGTGGGGGTGGGGGGCACTTGTGACCTGAAAGGTCTAGGACATTCAGTTCCCTTATAGGCCAATTACTTCCATGGTGCAATCTTGGTGGAAATAGATAATATCTCAGCATTATTTTGACTTTAATTGACAAAAAATAGCATAGTTTTGGTGATTAATTTTTACGAATTTAATGAGTCCCTTATTATATTTGTATAGTATTATAGCGATCAGTAAGGAATCCCTTAATCAGCTGGGTCTTCAATCATTTATCTCTGTTTGATGTAAATGGCTGGTTACATTATCGTATGTTCAGCAGTCGAATGGCATTGCCCCCTCCCCAATCGTTATGAGAGTCGAGCGGTGTAAGAAGACAGAAGTAGTTTATATAACCAATGCCTGAGCCAAGTAGCCCCCTTCCCTCCAAATTCGGACAACCATTGTCACCTGCAGGTAGGCAGTCCCAGATGGGTGAGTGATAGGTCACTTAGAACTCGGTTGTAGCAGTACATGCATGCACCCTGTAGTACCCTTTCCTAAACCCCTCCCCTAGTTGTGTGTTACAACAGGCGAGGTTTTGGTGGTCAGTATTGACTGATCTAAGTACCGCCCACTGGTATTTCAAGGGTCTTCAGCTTATCAAGGAGCGATCATCTGCAAGCATGAGCAAAACGTTATAGCTATTTTGCTTCTTTTTTCTCTGTTGAGTCAATCTATTTTTGGGTTGGTGATCGCCAAATTATAGGGGGCTGCAAACGAAAATGATTTTTTCAGAAGTGGACACTCACAAAAAAAGGTACATGTGGTTTTTAGGTTTTGTTTTTTTACATGTGGGAATTCAGTAACCTTCAGAGAGACCATCGGTCTACATGGGACCTTGAGCCTTTTCTCATTTATGACAGATAAATAGTCGGGCGGAGATCTTTGATAATTGTGCTGTTGACATCGTCTGCACATGAATACAACTGTGAGCCACCATGGGGAAAGGATGCACCGTGCGGGAATTCAACAATTTAGAGGATGTTTTTAGCTTTTAAATTACACTATGCATATGGAATTCTGTTGATAAACAATATATTAATGAAGTTACAGGTTCCAGAACATAGGAACATCAATGGTTCTGAAAATGCAAATAATTATATTGAATAATTCAGTATTTTGCTCAGATATTTGAAAATAGAATAGTTTTATCCAAATAGGTATAAAGATGTTTCTTAAATACTAATAATTATGACTATAACTTTTGATCTAGAATTGATATTCTGTACACGTATCTCTTTCAACTTAGAATTTCCTCAATGTATAGGCCTACTTATCAATATTATGTCAAATATTTTACAGAAATATCCAACATTATTTGTTTCCATGGCAACCAAATGACTATTGTATGGTAAAATTTGATAATAACATGTTCCATTGACATTCCAAATAGGGGCAATTTGAATGAAATAGAACATTTAGTAGGATAACTGGAATCTACACAAAAAGTTAGTCTAAGGCAGTAAAATCACTATTTTCCAGAAATTTACTCACAATTATCTCCTTAAATATTATCCCTAAGCTATGGCTAAGAATATGATCGCCAAGGAGCATCCTTTCTGTGTGTTGAAACACTGTCATACTAATTGTACATAATTATGCAACTGGAAACCTATATTTGAATTTCTAGGCCTATATGGTTCACAGGCTGAGAAAATGAATTAGAAATCATGTGCCATACACAAATGCCTTTTATCATGCAATGCTGAATAATGGCAAAATAAAAGGAAGTATTTGTAAACGTTTTTCCTACACTAATAATTCAGTCCAAGTATGTATATTGATAAAGCCAAGCGCGGGGGCCATCTGGTTAAGAGTAATGTGTATGTAGTCATTGCGATTCTAAAAATAGCACGATGGTTGATATTTGTCTCTCTCAAAAAAAGAGTGCTATGTCCTTGTTTTGTAAATCAAGTATCCCGTTGTATACGTAGATGTAGCGGTGTCGGATAGTTGACACAGCGGCTGGAATTCATACCAGACTACTCCATCCACCGCCACCTCCTCCTCCCTAGACACACAGTATATCCTGATCATGTCATTTACATATATCAGTAGCGGGGTTAGAAAAAAGTGGGAGTGTTCTTTGAACGGGGCCTGGCTGGTACCCAGCATGTGGGTAGTAACATAACGTAAACATGCCGGGCCAGGCCGACCTTTTGTGGCCAGGCCGTAGTAAATGTCTGTGAACGACGTCAGCACTTTTTACCTATAGCCCAAACTAACCGGCGCCACCTACGCCGACGGCTGCCCCATGCTTGGACTGGACCAATGAATGGGTTATACGTATACATTTAGGTTAGTTACATTGGTTAGAGATTATAAACTCGTTTTGAAATAACGCTGGCATTGGTAAACTTCCGGCTAACCTATATCCATATATTTACATCTACATATAGATATATATATATATATATATACACATAAGTATATATAATCACATATGCCTATATATATATAATATACATTTATATATGTTACATGTATATATATACATGTGACATATAAATGTATATATGTATTCTATGCCTGTATTTTAAAGTACAGAGAAGCTTTACAATGGCTAAGCTTAGCCATGCATGCATATTGTGACGTTCTCTGGTAAGTCGGGGTTGCCGATTCTTACGACAGAGGAACGTGGGGGTTGTTCGGGTCTCGGGGCGGACGGGGAATCCGGGCCAAGAACCGAGGTGTGTTTCTAGAGTCGTGCCTCGCGCACGAGGGGGGGCTGAGCGAATCGATCGGCACTCGATGTCGACGGAGGACTGCGGGGGAGGGAAATTATGGCAGGGGTACGGGTCGGCCGGGGAACGGTCCACCCCTGAGTTCCGGTCCGCGGGGGCGACGGGCCGACGGTCGCCTATTGTTTGGTAGCGTGGGGCCGAGCACGCCGCGCCCTCGTCCCCGCGGACTTCGCTCCCTCGTTCCGCTCCCCATGTCTTCGTACCATACTACGCCTCGGTTTCCGGTACTACTTCGGGCCTTCGTGCCCTACCTCGTTCCCTCGTTCCTCGTTCTTCGGGCCTTCGGGCCCCTTACCCTATGTTTCGACTACCTATCTCGGACTTCGACTGTTTTGTCCTAACTTCGACTTAATTACTCTATTCGGCTCATCTTTAGTGGTTGTTTCAGGAAAGAGGACACGTCTGGACACCAGGAGAACTGTTGAAGAACTCTGTTTATTCGGGCCTCACCGCCCCTTTATATACTAGAGAGGTCAGCCCTGATTGGCTGCCTTCGGTCACGTGACCTACAATTGACGTCACTTCCGGTTTATATATTCCGTTTCCGGTTTACATTTCACTTCCGGTTTACATATTTCCGGGTTTCGTTCCATTACGTTTTCGTTATTCGTTCTTTACATATTCGTTATTCGTTCTTTACATATTCGTTCTTTACATCTATTTCGTTCTTCGTTCTTTACATATTCGTTATTCGTTCTTTACATATTTCCATTATTATCTTATTTCTATTATTTTAACCTCTATGTATTTTGGCTGAATAGCCGTTCATCACACCCTCCCGCACCTTCTTGAAAGGTGGGAACACACGTTATACAAAATTTCAACACAGTTCATACAGCAACGACAACAGAACATACTCCAGAAACATTTCAATCCTACGCTCCTTATCGGCAGAGGAGGAGGTGTCACCCTCTGTCCTCCCCGGTCAACTTCGGAGGGCCCCCGGGGCCTATCCGGCTAATTATTATTTCTCTTCTTTCTTCGTTTTTCTTTCTTCGTTTTTTCTTTCTTCGTTTTTCTCTCTTCGTTTTTCTAAAAGTTCATATAATTCGTTTTTATATATCTTAGTCTCTTTTATCTTCGTCAGAGTTCTCTTATCCTTGATCTATTTAGGACCTCCTGTTTTTCTCGTTTTTTTAGGATGAGCGAGCCGGCCGTGGCTCTCCCACCCGGGACTGGGGATCGGTCGTGACCCCGTCGCCCCCGCTCCTCTCCTCTGGGCTCTGTTTACTTAGCCCCTCGGCGCGTTTTTCCTCGCCTTTTCTTTACCCTCATTAGGACAGAGGGACCAGTCGTGGTCCTCCTGCCCGGGGCCATGGGTCGGTCGTGACCCGCAGTGCCCCCGTTCCCTTCGTTTTTCGTCGTCCAGACGTTCTCCCCTAGTTCGGGTGGAGAATCGGTCGTGACTCTCTCACCCAGAGGCCAGGGTCGGTCGTGACCCTTAGTCCTCTCGACCCTCGGTCCGTTCTACCGTCGTCCAGACGTTCTCCCTTGTTTTTGGGTAGAGAATCGGTCGTGACTCTCCTACCCGGTCGGTCGTGACCCCTCGTTCTTCCGTAACTGTTACTCTTCTCTGCGTTCTCTTAGGTGATGATGATGGTTTTAAGGATGAGTTGAAGAAGAAAGACTGAAGCTTTTGTAGATAGAATGTTCTTTTTGGACTTCGCACCCTCGGTCGCCTCGGCATTCAGAGCCCCCCAGTGACTTTTTCACGGTTGGCAAGGACAACATGTTCGAGCCAGAGGCCAAGGTACCCAAAGAAGAAGATGGCGTTGTATGTGGAAAGGAACTTAACTTCATTCATTAAAGCTTAGAGTGGAAGCTTCAGCAGACGACGTCGCGGGTTTCGTGCTACTTGTGAAGCTTTGAGATGGAGTTCGGGTGAAGGTGAGACTGAGAAGATTAGAATCATTAATTATTGATGAAGTGTCCGTTTTCCGTACAGGAACTGAAGTTTGACTTTTACGACACATGTCCTCGTGGTTAACCCAGCATCAAGATGTTCCGTCCTCGACCACGTCGACACATTTGAAGATTTCAGGATTTCAGACAGAGATGTCGGAGAGAGTCCACCATAATAAAGTATTTCCGTCACCGTTCCGGGCCCAAGTGGCATGACAACAACCGGAACGGAGACCTGATTTAAGAAGATAGTTTTGATGAAGTTTCTTTTTGATGACAGGAGCCGGTGCCTCTCATCCCTCCCCCCCCCCGTAAACAACGGCAGGAAGACAGTCCTCTTTGGGGCGAGAGGGAGGCTCCTTCGTTCTACTGATGAGATGATTTTCCTAAGAAGAGGATTCCTGTTTCGGGCACTCGGGCCCTCGTTCGTTTCCTAGGCTCTCGGGCCTCGCTCCTTTTGCTAAATTTTTCTCTTCGTCCTCCCGGAGGACCGTGCTTATTGACGATTTTCTTAAGACTGTAATACCAACAAATAGTTCGTTAATAGAGGTAAGTTTAAGATCCGGTCTGGTTTGATTTTGGAGTAAGGCCACAGTCGTCCACGGTGCCATGTCACATTGCATGGAGACACTATGCCTATGACGAACGCCGAGACAACAGCTCCGAGCCGTTCCGGGCTGCTCCTAGGTACGACGGTTCGAAGTTGGTAAGTTGAAGATATTAGTGAGAAGGAGAAGAAGAAGCCGTAGAAAGTGAAGATGGACGACATCAACTGGGACCTGCACCCAACGTCAACGTTTGAGATCCGGAACGGGCCCATTCACAATAAATAGCATGTATAGAGAACTCATCCGATGAACTCCAAGAAGGATCGCTCCTCGTTGCTCTTTGCAGACCTCTTGATTTGTCTATCAGGGCATCCGCAGCCGACGTTCCAAGCACCACCTCCCTGTATATTGCAAAGATTACTTCCCTATATGTTTCAAAGACTATTTTGTTTCGTTCCTCGGGAAGAAGACATTAGGAAATACGACATGGAAGGAGTCTCTGTCGTTACAGCAGGTGAGAGATTAATATAAGTTTTAGTAAGTCTATTAAATTTTTTTCCGTTTCTCGTTCATGTATTGTTTTTACTATATATCACGGTCGGTCACGAGCCAGGGCTCCTAAGTTATCGTCCCTGCTCGTGCCTTGGTCCTCCGGGAGACATCTACGACTCGCCGCAATCCTTTCACGACTCGCTGCATCAACCCTGGCACGATAAAACCAGCATTCAGGTCGAAAAGTTCCATTTTGCCGCTCTTCGTATGCGGTAAGAGGCTGAAGACAAGGAAACTCAGAAGATGATGGTACATGAATCCGGGTTCATCCACATTCTGATCGATCCATCCAAGATCAAGAAGACAAGGTTGCAGGAAGTAGAAGTGCCGCTAGAGGACAGAGGTCGTCTCTTCCTCGCCTCCAGATCGCTCAAGGCAGCGCGGGAGAAGGGTTTTCAGTCTTGGCCCGCGCCAGCCTTTCCTCCAGCGGCGAGTCGCCGGCCCACCGGTACCTTATTTACCCCGGCACGACCGTCGACTCAAAGACTACAATGACAACACTATCCGTCCTTTCTGATTTCCTTTCCTCGATTCCGCCTCCCAACCTTCACTCTCGCTCCCGGGTCGCCCGGCCCGTTATCCATTTCCGCGACCGGACGATCCCGTTCCATCTGCTCGGTCCCAACCAACGCAGCGGGCTCCAGGGAAGAAGAGGAACAGCTACAAACTTGTTTTTCCTCCTAGCGCCTCCTTCCGTCCCGTATTCGCCCCGCAGGCTTGGTAAGTTCATTCCAGTCATGGACCCTCCAGCTCGCTGATTACGCTCAACACCTCCTAACACATGTGGTTTCGTTCACTTCCGCAAGAAGGTTTCCATAAAGAAACTAATAAGAATAAATTAAGATAAGAATGTTCGAGCCCGCCAGTCCGTTCCCGATGAGTTTAAGTAAAGTTTTCGGGCCCGTCCAGCGGTCTCCAGGAGAGTCTTTTTATCCAGGCTTCGGCCTCCTGTGCGGCTCAGGTACCTCCGCCTCGGCCCGGTTCTCTCCCTGGGGGTTTGACACTATGGGTGAGGAGCCAACGCCCCGTAATCCCTCCCCACCCGACTCGCGACGCGCCATCTTCCGCCTCTGGTTCCGTCGCGCTGTTTTTCTTCCGTGCAAGACCTCGAGCAGCATCTACTTCACCCTTCTTCTTGGCGTCGGATCGGCGGCAACAGCCTCTCCTCCCTAGCGGGGAGCTCGAGAAGCTGATCCACCATTCCGCTCTGTTTTTCCGCCTCTCTTGTCGCCTTCAACAAGTCATCCAGTTGATCCTCGTTTTTGTGCATCACTAGGGTCTGAGCCAATTGGACGGTCCGGTTGTGTTCGTTAACTAGCTGGTCGACCCCCGGGAACTCCCTGGTCAACGGCCCCAGTGCCGCCGTCGGGAACTGCGCCATCGCTTCTTCAAATGTCTCTGGCTTGCGGCCCGTTTCTAGTGCCATCAGGAACGCCATAGACGCCGAAGCCATTGCTCTTGTCTTGGCCGTCATTCCTCGCACCTCCCTCGGGGGCCACGTCAGTTGCACCCGAATGGCCTTTTCCGCGTCCCAGTCCCGTACCGCTCGCGCCGTCACCGGAAAGTGTCCCTGTAAGACCTGGTGAACGGCCTGTGTCCGTAATAACTTGAGTCTCGGTGTTTCTCTAGATGGTCCTGCCGTCGGCATCTCCGCTCCGATAGACCCGAACACTGAATCCGCTCCCGACTCGTCCAATTCTTGTTTCTCCAGCTCGTATCCTCTGGTCTCGGCCTGCCCCAACTCCATGTCCTCTGAGTCTTCCACCTCCTCGTCCATGGACTGGGCAGCCGGCATTTGTAATCTGTGTATCACAACCCGCGGTTGTAGCGCCCGCCCGTGTTTGTCCTCGTCCTTGAGTGGGGTATCCGGTCCTGGCGGCGATCCCATACGTTCGGGCGACGGTGGTCCCGGGGTCTCCTCCGATCCTTGCGACCCGAAAAACGAGCTCCCCAAACTGGCCCGAGTCAGGTTGTCAACCGCCGCCCGTGTCTCTGGCGTGTCTGGTGCTACCGTAATGTCTCTCATTCGTTTCAATCCGGGGGGCGGCACTATCGGCTGCTTACATACCATCTTCTCCAGGGGTGAATCTGCTTTCGTCGGGGTAGGGGTAGAGAACAGCGGCTGTGTCGAGGCCGTCGACGCCGTGTCCTCCGGCCTGGCCGCGTGCCGAACATACTTTACTTTCTCCACTCGCCCCGACGGTTTGAGTCCCTGCCTTTCTGCCATCTCGCGCAGAAACCTCCCTAGGTACAATGCTTCTCTTTCCACCAGCCGGCCTCCCTGTGCTTCCCGAATGCTGTCCTCCAGCTCCCGGTCGGATCTCGCCTCGTGGTAACCCCTGAACGATCCCTCCCGGTTCATTGTTCCTTTTAAATACCCGGGGTACCTCGGGTGTCGTGATTCGTATATCACCGATTTCTTATGAACTGTCATCATAGTAAATTGTGCGTCGCTACAAGGTGGTTCTAGTCCCGTGGTCCGTTTGACTCCTGTCGAGGTCTCAGGCTGTGATGGTCCCAGCTCTCCCGTGCTGCTAGACTCAGCGATAATCAAAGACCGATCGCTTCGGGCCGACATACTCCTGCCTGACTCCGACTGGTCCGAACTCGTTCCCTCCTCCAATTCTCTCGGGACTTTCTTGACCTTTTTCCACTTCTTCTTTCGCGACGGCTCCTCCGTCGGGCATCCCTGCGTCGGGGGCCTCTTGAAAGCGAGCGGCTCCTCTTCTTCTTTGACTTTTGGTCGTTGGTCGTCGGACGAGCTCACCAGTTCCACCACCTCAGCCCCCGGTGGTATTCCTGAGCAACCCGGCTTCGGGGTGGGTGTGGATGTCCGTCCTTTTCCTCTGCCTGGGAGTCCTCGTCCTCTCGGTTCCCGTGGTTCTCCCTGGGCGTTTAACTTCTTAATTCGGCTCTGTACTAACCCTGATATTTGGTCTGGTGTCAGGAGTGGTTTCGGGTTGACCACGGCCCGGCTTGCGCTTCGCGGCGACTCGGTGTCTTCCTTCCGTACTCCTTTCGCGGCCCTCCGAGGGGAACGACGCGTGGGTGTTGATTGTTCCGCCACCTCGGCCAGGGGTCCCTTCCCTGCTGCTTTGGCTGCTTGGGCTCCCTCGCCGGCCTCGTCGGCCTCTGATCCTTCTTCGGTTGCTACCTGCTCCAGCTGCTCGGTGTCGCTGTCCTCGGATCCTCTTGACGCCCTCGGGTAGTAAGGGATGCGGATCTGCCGTCGCGGCCTCTCCGGTGCCTCCTTATCCACCGCTCTCTCAGGGGGTTGAAATCCCTCTGGATGGCGCACCGCGTAGTCCCGTTCCATGTTGGCTACCCGGGCCGCCGTTTCATCCCCAGTAGCGAAACTGGTGTACGGCGGTCGTCCTTTCGGGTCCAAGGCGAACGCCGCAGCATACTCCAGCCTCAGAAGGGGGTCTTGCTTCGGCATCCCCCTCTGCAGGTTCCCTTCGTGTGATTCCGTCATGTGCTTTCTCCAGTCCTGGTGCGTCGAATAGGCTCGACTCGAACACACCGGGCACATGTAGTACTGCTTCCGGAATCCATCGTGCTGGCCTTTAATATGCTTGACCAAGTGCTTAAACTCCTTTCCGTGACAATGTCCTTCCCAGCACTGTCCGCTCATCGTGTCTGTTTTCCGGGCTTTCGGGGCTCGTTCCAATCTTGAAGCTCGTCCCGTCAGCCGTTTCCGTTTTTGTCTCGTGGTGATGCTGCTCGTCTCGCCTCTCTGCTTTTCTTCTTGTTTTCTTCTCCTTAGCTCAGTCTGCTCGTCTGCGATTCGATGAATCCTGGTCGGCTGACCAGAATGACCTGCTCCGGCGAGCGCTCTGCCTTTTATAGCCGCCGCAGGCGGAAGTGGGCGTGGCCTGCACTAGCGACCCCTAGCGTCAGACTCACCATCCACTTCTACGGTGGCGCCCCCTACTATTTTCCGGTCCCCGGGGCCCGCCGCTGGTCACCGCCTCGCCTGCTTTCTTTACCTCGCGGCCCTTCGCCCGTCCTCGCGTTTTTCCTAGGCCTTTTATTGCCCCACCGGACGCCCTCGGTCCTTTCATCCCTCGTCGCCTTTTCTTGCCTTTTTCATCTTGGCCCTCACAGTGCTTCCGCACACTTCCCGGAGAACACAGGGGCTCGGCGTTATCATCTCCTCGCCGCCGCCCCGTTCTCTTTGTCCTCTTTTATTCCTTTTACGACCTACTTTAAAGCCCGTCCTCGTTTCAGGCCTCGCCTTTTACAGCCGTCCGTTCGTTCCTCCGGCGTTCCCGAGAGTGCCGCATCTACTCTCCTCCGGTCTCCTGGACGCTGTAAAGCGGTATTACCAAGTCGGCATTACTTCAGAAGTCTTCACCAGCTTGCCACCGGGTCTGTCTTCCGTTGTAATCCAACCATCTTTTCCACGCTGTGGTTCCTCCGAACTGACCGGAAAGCGGCTCCGTGGGACTACTTTAGACATTCGGGCCGTCGTGGCTCCCGAACGCCGTTTTTCGTTCCAACCCCGCATTTCCCACCTATATTACATCCGCAAGAGAACCAATCTTCAGCTAGGTAGCAAATCTCTACAGCCTAACGACCTGCACTCCTACTGTAGTGGTCAACGCACCGCCCCGACTCAATGGCCCCAGGTTGATCAGTCCTTTTTGGCCAAAGCCTTTCTGTGTAGCGCCGATTTGGTCGTTCCCTTGGTCCTCTTCCACCTGCGGAATCGAGACACGAAAACGACTTCATCACAAAAAGGGGGTACCCCGTTTCCTTACGTGCCCTAGCGCGCCCCACCCCAAGCATTTACTGTGCAGCCTCGTATCCTTGCTGGTCAGCTACCATCCAAGCTGGCGCAGCGTGTCCTCGGTAGGGTTCCAGGCGGTCCACATGGACCACCCCCCCCGGTTTCCCTCGTTTCTTCCGTACTACCACCCGTCCTCGGTCAAGCACCTTGACGATCAGTGCAGGGCCTATCCATGGAAATCGCAACTTCGTTCCCTTGTCCCTATCCACTACCGTATCGTGCACCCAGACCAGTTCTCCGGCGTGGTATTCCCGCCGAGTCACCTTCCCATCATACTCGTGTTTCTGATGGATGGCGGCTCGTTTCAGCCCCGTCCGGGCCTCCCGATAGGCCGCGACTAGCCCTTCCTCTAGGCTTTCCACATAGTCGCTTACCCGTCGGGGTTCCTCCTCTGGTCCTAGAGGTCTCCCATAAATCGCCTGTCGCGGCATCATGGTCTGTCGGCCCAGCATCATCATGTTCGGTGTCACTCCCGTGCTGGCTTGCGGCGTTGCTCTATAACTCATCATCACGAGCGGGACCATCTCGTCCCATTCCCGACCTGTCGCTCGGCAGCTGGCTTTCAAACAACACCCCAGAGTACGGAAACTTCGTTCTATGTACCCGTCACTCCTGGGGTGGTACGGCGTCGTTCTTGTTTTGTGAATCCCGAATAGTACACAGACCTGAGCCACCACCTCGGATTCGAAATTCGTTCCTTGATCCGAGTGTAGTTCCCGAAACGCGCCGTACCGTGCTACTACTTCTTCAACCAGTTTGTTCGCCACTGTCGTTGCCTTTTGATCCGGGATCGGGAAACACTCCAACCATTTGGTGAAATAGCATCCCACCATCAGGCAATACTTATTTCCTCGTTTGGTGACTGGGTACGGGCCCGAAACATCCATGGCCAGCCGTTCCATCGGCTCCCCCACTATGTACTGATGTAGCGGCTCCCGTCTTCCTCTCCCCTTTTTCAGCAACGCGCAATCACATTCTCGACATTCCTTCCGCACGTCTTCCCGGAGTCCCGGCCAGTAAAACCCTTGTTCCAACAGGGCCGTCGTCCTGGCGACTCCTAAATGCGCTCCTGCCGCGCCTCCATGGTATTCCCTTACCAGCTTGGCCCGTTCCCCTCGGGGAACGACCAACTGGTTCCTCCAACCATGTCCTTCTAGTTCCCAGTACTTCCGATGCAGCACGCCATCCCTGAGGCTCAATCGTTCCCATTGCCTCCATAGGATCTTTGTTTCCCGGGATTCCGGAGATATGGCCTCCCAACCTGGCCGGTCCGCATCTTTTTCCATCCGTGCGACAATCGGCCCTATATCTCGATCCCTCCTCTGCGCTGCTCTCATCTCCTGCGGGGACCATCCGGGCTCGTACCCCCGGGCCCGCGTCACTACTCTCACTTGTTCGGTATTCTCGTGCTCCTCTCCACATTGTTTGCACGGATACCGGGACAACGCGTCAGCGTTCCCATGCTTCTTGCCCGGTCGGTGTTGGAACGACACATCATGCGAGTCGATAATCTCAATCCACCGAGCAGCCTGCCCCATCGGTTCCTTACTTCTCTGCAGCCAACTAACCGCGCTGTTATCCGTCCGGACTATCACGCGTTGACCATAGATGTAGCACCGAAAATGCTTCAAAGCTCGCACCACCGCCAACAGTTCTTTCCGCGTGGTGCAATACTTTCGTTCGTTTGACTCCAGGGTTTTGCTCGTGTAAGCTATCACCCGTTCCTCCCCTCTCTGCTCTTGTGATAGCACGGCTCCCGTTCCCACGTCACTGGCGTCTGTATCAAGCCACCATTGTCCTTCTTCCTCCGGGAATCCCAACACCGGGGCCTCCGTTAGCGCCTTCTTCATCGCATCAAATGCCTCTTGTCGTCTCGCGCTCCACACGAATGGTTCCTCCTTCGTTGCCAATTCATACAAGGGGGCAGCCAACTCCGTGAAGCCGTTTATATGCCTTCTATAGTACGAACATAATCCCACGAAGGCTCGTACCTCGTGGAGATCCCGCGGGACCGGCCACTCGGTTACTTGCCGACACTTTTCGGGGTCGGGTTCGATCCCGTTGAACGAGACAACGTGCCCCAAGAACGGAATCTTCTTCTGGAACAGCCTACATTTTCGCGCCTTTAACTTCAGTCCTGCAGCGTTCAGCCGGTCCAGAACCCGTACCAATCTTTCCAGAGTCACTTTAAACGTTGGTCCAAAGACCAGTATATCATCCAAGTATACCAGACACTCCTCCCACACGATTCCTCTGAGGATTCTTTCCATCAGTCTCTCGAAGGTGGCTGGGGCGTTCACTAGCCCGAATGGCATCACTTTGAACTCATATAATCCTCCTTGAGTCACGAAGGCCGTCTTTTCTTGGTCCTCCGGTGCCATCTCCACCTGCCAATATCCGCTCGCGAGATCCAGACTGCAGAAGAATAGGCTTCCTCCCAAAGTGTTGAGGCTGTCCTCTATCCGCGGGAGCGGATAGGCGTCCACTTTCGTAGCCTGGTTCAGTTTTCGGTAGTCAATACAGAACCTCGTTCCTCCGTCCTTCTTTTTGACTAGAACGGTCGGGCTACTCCACGCACTCCCGCTCTCTTGGATAATCCCTAAATTTAACATATCCTCCACCAGTGCTCGTTCTTCCTCTCTCCTGGTGGCCGGATACCGTCTGACCCTCTGCTTGATCGGCATCTGATCTCCCGTTTTAATTCGATGTTGTACTAAATCTGTCCGTCCTAACTCATGTTTCGAGGTCGCAAACATTTGTTCCCGGGCCATGATGGCTTTCTCCAGCTCTTCGCCCTCCTTCGTGGTCAGGTCTTTCTTAGCCTCCCCTATCATTTCAGCGAGCGCTCCTGGGGGTTCTTTTGCTTCACTTCCTACTCCTCGTACCTCTTGTACGAAGGTGGCTTCTCCGAGTACCCCGCCGGTTTCCAATTTCGCGCTCTCGGTCCCTCGGTTGGCCACCCAAACTTCATTTTCTTCTCCCAATGTCACCGTTCCTGGGATCACCTCCAGTCCCATAGGCAATCCAGCGCCGGTGATGACAGCCAGCTGTCCACCCTGTCTTATGTCCATTCTCGCTACTACTGTTACTCGGGTCACTTGGAGTGGGGGTATTTCCGTCGTTTTCTCGATTCGCACGACCTGTCCTCCGACGGTAACTGCCCGAATCCCATCCGTTCTCTGTTCTACTCCCGGGATTCGTTCCCCCTCTCCCTCCCCCTCGGCGGGCAGGAAGATGGCACTCGCGTGGGGCTTAACTGTCAGCCGGTATTTCACCGCGAAGTCGTTTCCCAGGATCCCTTCATCTCTACCGATGTCTGCCACCATGAACGTCCACTCCAACACGCGTGTTCCCAATTTCACTGGCAAGTTCGTGCATCCATAGCACCGCAACGGACTACCATCTACCGAGCAGAGACGTCCTTCATATCCATCCAGTTCTTCTCTTTTTCGTCCCCACTCTCTCCAGAGTCGTTCCGACAGCAGACTGATCATAGATCCGGTATCAACCAAAAAACGGACGACATTCTCTCCCACCGTCCCGGCCACATAAAGTCCACATTCTCCCATGCCTACTACTTCTCTCGCCGCGCCCGAAGGGGGGCCCCGCGCTTACTGCGACGGCGACTGTCCGTTTCCCTGACGCTGAGAACACTCTCTTGCGAAATGGCCCTTCTGGTGACAGTGATGAAATCTTCTTTTCGCTTCTTAAACGCCTCCCTCCGGGCCGTTGCTTGTCTTCTAGCTTCCCGTTCCTCTGTCAATTCTTTCATCATCTCCTCCAACTTACCGTTCAAGGCCATGATCTGTGTATTGGCGTCCTCCTCGGGCTTCACTGCCCGCAGGAGGCGGCGTGAGTATCGTTCCTGTATTTCTACCACCTCTACCGCCTCCTCTAGTGTCTTGCATCCTTTCTCTGCACACTTCAGCTGAAGGTCTTCCCCAACTGCAGCCTGGAACGCATGTAATGCTGCTTTTTCCTGGCTAGCGTAGTCGTTGGAGAAGTAGGCTCTCGATGCCAGTCGCCGGGCATTATCAGCCAACTCCTTCGCTGTCTGGTTCTTTACACGTTTCAAGCCCGCCAACTCTTGCAGAGCATTACACGTGTCCTTCTCCTGACCGAACCTCCGGCGCAACGCATCCACCCTCGCCGAGTAACGGAGTCGTTCCCTGTCCGGGAGTCCGACAAAGTACATTCGTGCCGTTCCCGTCAGCGAGAGGAAAAGCATCGCCGCTTTTTCCTCGGCCGTCCAGCGTCCCAATGTTGCGTACTCCTCAAACTGGTTGATCCATCCCTCGAAATCCGGTTTACCGTCATACTTCTCTGGTCGTAAACTGAACTTCTTCAAACTCGCTCCTTCCTGGCCGGTCTGTTGTTGTTGAGCCCGCACATTCTGCTCATCCGTCGGGGTGGACGTTCCCATAAAATTAAACTGCCTACCCATTATGGTCGTGTCCTCCCCTTTTGTCTCGGTTTTCGCACCTCCTTTCTCCTCCCCACCTTCCTTGAAGGCGACGTCAGAATCCATCTGCTCGAAGACTGCCGCAGTCGCCATGAGTATCCAATACCGATGAAACACCCAAGATCCACAAGTCCGTATGTGCCTATTTCAGCACCACCGCTGCCACCAGTGTGACGTTCTCTGGTAAGTCGGGGTTGCCGATTCTTACGACAGAGGAACGTGGGGGTTGTTCGGGTCTCGGGGCGGACGGGGAATCCGGGCCAAGAACCGAGGTGTGTTTCTAGAGTCGTGCCTCGCGCACGAGGGGGGGCTGAGCGAATCGATCGGCACTCGATGTCGACGGAGGACTGCGGGGGAGGGAAATTATGGCAGGGGTACGGGTCGGCCGGGGAACGGTCCACCCCTGAGTTCCGGTCCGCGGGGGCGACGGGCCGACGGTCGCCTATTGTTTGGTAGCGTGGGGCCGAGCACGCCGCGCCCTCGTCCCCGCGGACTTCGCTCCCTCGTTCCGCTCCCCATGTCTTCGTACCATACTACGCCTCGGTTTCCGGTACTACTTCGGGCCTTCGTGCCCTACCTCGTTCCCTCGTTCCTCGTTCTTCGGGCCTTCGGGCCCCTTACCCTATGTTTCGACTACCTATCTCGGACTTCGACTGTTTTGTCCTAACTTCGACTTAATTACTCTATTCGGCTCATCTTTAGTGGTTGTTTCAGGAAAGAGGACACGTCTGGACACCAGGAGAACTGTTGAAGAACTCTGTTTATTCGGGCCTCACCGCCCCTTTATATACTAGAGAGGTCAGCCCTGATTGGCTGCCTTCGGTCACGTGACCTACAATTGACGTCACTTCCGGTTTATATATTCCGTTTCCGGTTTACATTTCACTTCCGGTTTACATATTTCCGGGTTTCGTTCCATTACGTTTTCGTTATTCGTTCTTTACATATTCGTTATTCGTTCTTTACATATTCGTTCTTTACATCTATTTCGTTCTTCGTTCTTTACATATTCGTTATTCGTTCTTTACATATTTCCATTATTATCTTATTTCTATTATTTTAACCTCTATGTATTTTGGCTGAATAGCCGTTCATCACAATATCTAGATTAATACGTATACGCCTGGCTTATAACATACGTCTATCTTTGTATCTATAACGTGATGCCCTATTAATAGATCTGTCATTTTGGCCTATACATGTATTCGAAACTACCTTTAGCTGTAAATGCATTCCCTCTTATTGATATTGTCATAGGTTATACAATATCTGAATGATAGTATATACGCCAAAAAGTTCCCTTTCGCCGCAGTGCGCATATAGGTAATTAACACCCGTCCTAAGGTAGCTGCACTACAGGATCAGTGTCAGGGACATAGCCGTATTATTATTACCACTGACGTCCCCCACTCCGGTCGGGTATATCAATCCTATTGTCGGCTGACCTAGGAAATCCCAAACATGGGTGCGTTATGGTTTCAGACCCTGGAGGTATGTAGAGGCCACTTCCGCGTACTACTGGGGCTCAGGTGAGGTATATCCCTCCCACCTCCCGGCCGGTAGATCACGCCCCACCCTGGAGGAGGGCATGGCCCGCCCGCCCGCGCCCTCCTCACCTCCCACGTCACCTTCAAAGTGCACTGAAATGGCGAGCATGTGTTGCCATGTGGCGGCGGACGGGCGCGGGCCACGCGCGCCCTTTGATGGGGTGTGCGCTGGGGCAGGCCGTCCGCTCCAATTTCAGCCCACGTAGGGTTTCAGAAATTTGGCGAATTAGTTTTATATTATTATATGAATGAGCCGATGGAGTGATTTGATAACGAAAAAGTACATGATGAAAAGATAAATGAAGCATTTAGCCTTCAAACCGAGTATGTTCACCTGGGGATATCGCCCCTAGGTTCCAACTGTAAAACGCTCATAAAACGGGGATCGGTACACGTGGGGAGGGGATGTATGCAATAATAATATAATGAAAAGGTAATATAATATTACAAACCAGACTTCTCCAATTCACAGGTATGGACATTCTAGTGAAGTAATTTTTAACTTTAAATATTCGGAATATTCGGGAGGTACTCTTTCATTACCAAATCGTCCGAAGACATAACACTCTAAATTAGCATTTTGCCAATAAGATATCTGCCTCGTGATATCTACAGGTTCTGGAACAAAACTGGAGACTTTTTGAGCTAATTGCTTTGCATTTACTCGTTGTAATGTACAATGCTAATATTGCCCATTGGTTTTACAGGGATGAGTCCCGCCTCACGATCATTGCCTGTGGCTGGCCTTTTGAAGGCCCCGCTGAACTGCTCAGTGCTATGAGTCGGTGCGAGTTGCTCACCACGAGTTATCCATCAATGCTGAGTCGAATCAGCCCCTAGGCCCGGAGCACCCGATCCCTGCTGCCATCTCGCGCCCACCAAGGGGATCACGGGGCCACGCTACACCACCTGGAGAAATATTTCCGCATTCCACAGACCTACTCTCCGTGCTGAGTTCAGTTGGAAAAAAGTGAAGTTCATGTATGTGCTTGGAGATTGCCCGAGGCGCATCCAGGGTAATCCAGGGGTCTTCCCCGAAGTGCCGGGAAGGGGACGGGGTGGGAGGGGGGAGGAGTGAACGTACCGGTTTGCACCAAGGTACCCCAGGGCATCAATGTTGATCTTGCATTATAATAAATAGGATATAAAAACAATTTTTGTTTGTTATGGGTTTCTTCAATCAGTGGTCAACGAAAGCCTACTGATACTGACAACAGCTTCCGTTGATTTAATCTTATGAAGGATCTGCTGACTTTTTTGTCAGTATGATAGTGCACTAAGAAAATACAGGTTCACCTCCAGGTCTGCCGGTCCAATATGTTTCTAAGTTGCACATTCTAGGTTGGTTTGCATCGTATTATACAAAGTTTTAAGCTACCTGGTCCCCCCCCCCCCCACACACACACACTTGTAATTATATGAATAAGCCAAAAGTAAAATACCTCAAATGAATCACAATAAAAGATGACTCCGTCAAATCGTATCAGACATACTTATTCAAAGGGAACCATCCATTTTTCAGGTTTGCATGAACTTCTGAGCAGCCTTCCGACTTATGACCCATGCGTTTTTGGTTAGACCAGCGGGAGGTACATGATGGCCTCCTCCCTCTTCTGCCGAGCACGATAAGTGGCAGAGTCTGACCCCACCCATGCTCCTGGTCTATGTCCATGTGTAAATCACGCTTTTTGTCTTCTCATTTCCAGATATGTGATGAAAAGTTCGCCGCCGTGAGCTCCCTCCACACGGCCTGTCTAGAGACTCCCCGGAGGTCCCATGAAGGTAGGCTTCTTACGGTCCATGCAACGTTATCATAACGTTGCAGCGACGTTTTGTATCATTTAGTTTCTGTTCCTGTGAGGTTATCTTTTATGGCTCCCAATAAAGTTGCTGCAATGTATTGGTGTGACATTGTATTGTGTTGCTACTGCAATTTTCTGATTATGTTCTTCAACCAAAACTGAATGTCGTCATGTCGACATTCTGTTTTGGTTGGATCTGAACATCACCAAAAGAATTATGTTATAACAAATTTCTGATTAGGTCAGATTTCAACCAAATGATGTAAGTTTAATGTTACTTGCCATTTTAGTAAGTAACACACTGACCAAAAAGGTATGGTCGCAGAATGATACTGTAACGTCCCAACCTTGCTTGCCATATGGGGTACCATAAATTATCACTAGCGTTTAGTCCATTACATGAGATCGGGTCTTAATCTATCTGGACGCTAGATAACTTCTACTTACCACCTAATATAGTGCAACGGCAATTTTTCACTTAAAAAAAGCACTATGAAAGAATGGAAAAACGGACGTTTAACACCAGAGAGGTCTTGGTGCTAGTTTGAATAACTGAATGGATTTTGCGATAACCTATACAGTTAAAACAACTGCTTCCCCTGGTCGCTTCAACCCGCTTAAACCAACTCAGGTACGCAAACAGTGGCCAACAGTAGCCTTGTCAGGTATTCCTGTTTACAAACGACCGCAGGCCTTACAAACAATGTGTTGAGCTGCTCCCAATTAGCAGGGTGACTGATGGTTGAGAAGAGGGGGAGGGTCCACGACCGACAGGGCGTTGGTTTCCCTCCACCATGGCAACCCGTCATGCACGTCAAAATATTACCAGAAGTCTGGGGGAAATCCCAAGCCAGACCTTGTATAATGCTTTGAGCAGGTGAGAGCAGAGTTAAGACGCTCAAGGGTCGGGCAAAGTGAAAACCTCAGATTATAGCATACCCAAATTGCGATTTGCAAAATCCCAGGCTATATTTATATAGTCGCAAGCGAACTTGCATAGGCGTTTGAAGGACTTTTTACTGTGTTCTGTAAGTGGATGAGAAATTGTGCGGTACCAATACAGCCCATTAAGAAGAATGTGCCTCATACAACGCAACCACTGAACCTATTATGAAAATTAATACTCAAGAACAGTGACCTACGTAGCCCACTTGATCTGTCTCAGCGTCTGTGAGTTGTAAGAGCAAAATACATGTACTCTCCTTGCTACACTATGGCTGTTTACTGAAGAAAAGACAGGAGGCCCGTAACATCAAAGGACAGTTAATTCAAGTGCAATAATAACATTCATCTTTATCATTTGCTTATTTGCTGATGATTCTGACTTGGATCATCAGCATGTTGCCTTAGGTTAAAAACCCCAATATAGGGTTTCTAATTATATTTAGTGATACAGAAGTAAACTTGTAGAACAAATGTATGTCCTCAGAATTCGATTGATGTGTTCGTACCGAGGTGGGCACGGAGGGCCTTAGACACACACCATCCCCCAGTGCCCACCTGTTTAACCATTATTTACACCCCAATGGACATGGTCCCATCTGAAGGGCATTACACCCACATCAATCTGGTCCATGTGGAGGCCGTAAAGAAGGCGTCCCCCGACCAGCCTGCCACTTCACGTCACTCGAGTTTTATGTCCCCGAGGCGGCTTGTTGACATTCCCTTTTGTACACGGGGCATTGTTGTTGCCTGTGTGAGTATTGCGAGGGGAAAAAGTCCGCCTTGTGACGTACACAGATGAACCCCGTGTCTGGCCGAGTCGTTTCCTCCCCACTCCGGGCTCCGTGGGAGCAGCTCACACTATGCTCAGTACACCCAACAGCTTCTGGTGGAAATATATATCTTATAGCATTGCATTTTGCCGAACTAGCCATTTGATTTACGGAAAAAAAATCAGGAATTACTAAAAGCCTGTAGAATGCATACCTGTTGTAGGTTTGTCATAAGGGATTTGTAGACATTATGTATCTCATTCATCAATATGGTATGGAGCCCCTTGTCGAACGACTAATTATCTAAGAATAAATTCCAACTTAATTTGTTGATCTCCAATAACCACATTTACCACAGAAGACATTCATTCGTCAAAGTATGCGTATTGCAATAATGATTGTAAATGTAACTCTCTAAACAAACATGGTATAATTTGTTTAGAGTTTCGTCATTTAAGAGTTATATTTTTCACCGTTTTTGCTTTTGGGGGAAAAAGGGTGTGGTCGGGTACGACCTTTGTAGAGTGCCGCCGGGGATGGGCCAGGGGAAGGGAAAAGGGTGTGGGGGTCACAGGTTGGGATGTACCCCTCCCCTTCCCACCACTCGGAGACAAACATGGGTGTCTGTCACTCACACTAATCAGACGAGCATGTGGCGAGCTGCTCCGAGCTGGTGTGAGTCGGTGTGAGTCGGTTTGTATCGGTCACAGTCAGTAAGCAGCGTCACAAACAATAGCTTGTCAGTGACAAGGGTTCGGGCAGGCGGGGGAGACGGGGGTAAGGCAGTGGAGTGGATAAAAGGTGGGAGTGGCATATGAATAGGCGGAGCACATGCAGATGACACTGTTGGCACTCCTTTGGGCTTGGTTCACTTCACTTGAATATGTCAATCAAATGAAACCCTTAACCCAGGTGATATTAGAACTTTAAAAATTTCAATTTGTTGAGATGTTAAGACTATATGTAGATATTCTGCCCAACAAAGAAAAAGATGCTAACGTGTTTGGAGGATAAGGTGCTTATTCGTTATGAAGGCGGTAACAAATCTGCATGCCTAATATTAACATTATTTAGGCAGAACACAACACTCAAATACATCTATACATTTGGTCCCTCATGAAGGTGCTGATAAGACCTTAAACAATGGCTGGTCCAGGTCACTCGATCTGTCTGAGAAGAAGCAAACCGCTAATTCCTAATCTATAGATGGGCAATGAAGAAATAACAGAGTCAATAACATAACGATTCCCAATGACGTGCGTCATTGAATGTGGTTATAAAGTAAACTTGCACATTCTTCTCCTCAGTAAAACTGTTACATCATGTGATGCGCAGGTACGAACAACTACTTTCAAGAGCAAACTAGCAGATATAGGATGGTATGATCGGTCGTTCAAATCACTAAAATCATTTTAACGGAAAGCAGATTGCGGCTGTCAGTAACGTTATGCCCCTCCTTTTCCACCTTTTCATAGGTACAGGTGAACAAATTATTATTATTATTTATCAAGGGCTTTGGGTGAACTTTAAGTCATTTATCATCCAGTTCTTTTAGACGCACCTCGAACCAAAATGCAATTTTAAGTGAATCGAAGTAAAATGTTTCTTAGCGTTGATCTTTTTCCTAAGGGCCTCTGGGATGAAGGCAGCAGCGTGCTGATCCCTGGGCAGAGATCCACCACAAATACGGTGTTGTGATTGGGTCCACATGTGGCGGTGAGCCGGTGCCGGGAGCTGCTCCTCCCCACCCGCCGCCCGGGCCGAGCTGCTCACAGAGTCCCGGGACTAGGGGGCGCCAAGTGTCTGCCCCTAAAGTGAGCCAAAAGCAATGTTGTGTCAAAATATGAAAATACTTGCGAACTCAAAATACTATGAAAATAAATTCTTAGAGTCTAACGTTAGCCATTGGTGCAGTATGGATAATGATAATTATAGTCCAGGAGCCAAACCTGAAAATCTTGATTTACCCTCCGCGGTGAGCCCCCTGGATTTTTTTGATTTTTTTCAACTTATAGCATCCTAGGGACCATGAATCAAGACGGTTCCGAAGAATTTAGGTATGCAAACACTCTGTAATTACGCGATTTGTGGTTAACTAGCAAAAATTGAAAAACGCGTTATTTCTTAATTTATCTGGAACTATGTAAGATATGATAACATGCTATATGTCATCTGAAAGGTAATTTTTTTCCAGATTTTTTGGTATATTGTTTGCTATTGTCATTAATCATGGTAATGAGTTATTAAAGAAAAACCGTTGTTTTAGTCAAAATCATTAGAACTTAAGGATCCAAGGTTAAACTTTGGAATTGATAAACCAAGTCCTAGGTATAGTTAGAGGGGATCTTTGGGCAGTTTTTAAAAAAAGTTGCATCTGATTTCATTAGAAATATAATGTAGAAATCATTTTTTGCTGATTAAATTCTAACCGACTACTGGTTCATTTTGCACTTATATTCTAAAAGGAGAGATGATATCATGAAAACAATACAATATATCCTAAAGAGATGGGAAAAGAATAATTATTGTCTCCCTAAGCTGGTATTTCAGTGCTTTCTGAGCTATTTGGTCCACTGTAGACAACATTGGAGCTGTGAAATAAGTTTACATTAGCAAGAAATATTTGTCCATGTAACTTGCAGCCAAGCTCATTTTTGTTGCCTGATCAAATTAGGATTGTCATTGATTTATTTACTCAAAAGGGTATGGATGGCTCCTTATATTGCCAAAGATTCACAAATTGACATAACAACATGCTGCAAACTTCTATTTACATATCCCTGTACCCACTCATCATTAAACCCTATTCCTATAGGGAGGGTGGGAGTTGTAGGCCATAATACTTTTAAATCCCCCCATTGCTGGCCCCAGTGTCCAATGTTTACCTCATACCTGGGAACAGATAAGGCCTGGAAAGACAGAGGAACGATAACGATGGCAGACAAGGGTTCTTATATCCTTGTTGTGTGAGTTAACCCATTGATAAGCCACTGTGTGCACAACCTAATAAAGGATCCCTCAGAGGGTGGGGCAGGCTTTCATTTAGGCTACTTATTACCTTCTTATTATTCCATTTTATCACATAATTCCAAAAGGAGCATTGGATTCATCACTGCAACTGGTGAAGTAAAATGATAACTTTAACTGTTTAGACAATGCTGTCTTACAACAGTGAAATGAAGGTAGTGGATCTTATCAGTGGTGGAGAGGTATAGCCTTTCCCCAGAGTGACCTGCACTGAGGGTTAAGGGGAGCCCCCATGGTACAACACACTACAGACCTATATAGTGTGCTGTAAATTGTGGGATTGCTGACCACCTGCTGTACTTTTGTTAACATCCTCCCACCAATCTACCCAATTAAACTTTGTCATCTTTTTGCTTCTACTTGAGAGCAGATCCAGGCTGTATGGGTTCAGTGCTCAGTTAGCTTTATACCCTTGTGTATCAAAGACTAAGTATTCAGTGTTGGATTATTAGAACTGATCATAGATTAGAAAATTATTTATGTATTTGAGTAATCACTCCCTTAGTTCTTGGTCGCTGAGTATTTACCATGATTGACCTTTCCCTTAGTACCTATAAACTGTGTCTTGCTGTAGGTTAAGGAAATTGGATCCTCGTTCATAGCAGTTTAGAAATGAAAATGGTTATATTTTGATAAGGGAATAATGTTATTTCTGGGGCTTAAAGAACTGAAAGTTTGAGGCAACAACCAGAATCACAGCAATTTGTTGCTCTTGTATAATCTCCTAATACCATAGTGCCGTGGTTATGGTGTCAAATCAAGGGTGCTGTGCACATGCTGCTCAATGTAGTAATGCTACTAGATAATATTGGGAAACCAGTAATGGCCATACCAAGAACTTGTAAATTGAAATAGAAAGCTAAATCAGGTACTTCTGTATTGTTTCAGGGCTTGATATTTGTGACCAATCACGGGATTTGGTAACCTAGAGGGATTTTAGTCATTTTGCTCTAAGTCCATTATTAAGTGAGTTATTGATGAAAACAAGCTAATAATGCTTACTTCCCTAAGAAATGTGACTTAGACAGAATTTTCCAGGGATTAAGATTATGAGCAAAAAATCATTCTATCTATTTATGGAAGTTGCATTGTGGGTAATTTTGTAAGGAACGTCCTTTTTAAAAAGAGTTTTGCAATAAGGAATGTTGTCGTGTTACCATAGCAACAGAAAAAAGAATGTACAGATTGCATAGAATATTTTTGTCAATTTTAATAACAGAAGATTTTCACTTTCTGGAAGTAAAAACTATTATTTGAATGAAGATCTGTGTGAAAAGTTATTGTATTTTGAATAATTTTCATAAGTAAGAAAATTGTAATTTTTGATTAAATATCGTTTGTTTCAAGGAGCTATAATATGGAAATGGAGCACAAATGGTAAAACAGGGGTGAACCAGTGTGTACTGCATAGGGGATTTCAAACTCCCATATCTAAGCCTATAATGGGAATATTTATAAATGGTTTGAATTGTCTGAAAGGAAGGAATGCAAATTCAAATTCATACTTTCCCCCTCTAGGACACCAATTCCCATGTTTGGTCACATTTGTTTGAGGACTTGCCAACGATATTGATATGTATATACAAACTCAGAGGTCTCAGTCCCCCTGGTACACCTCCTGATAAAATTAGATATATGGCAGAATCCTATTAGTTGGAAGGATGAATCTGAGTGAAGCATGATCATAGGCTGGTCATAATTTGATATAAAATTACTAATACCAGTAACCTATAAAATATAAGATATCCATTTTGTGTAGGGTCAAGCCAAGCTACTCATTTATATAAGCACATGGGTCTAGAATCCTAGAGTTTAAAGAACAATCTAGTAATTTGTTAAAACCAACAATTTGAAAGAGGTAGCACACCTATCAAGTTTAACAAATAGCATTCCTGGTCTTTTTGCAATTGGCATATTGATACAAGGACTGTTTTTTTAAATTCAGAACCCTTGATATATGACAACAGTCTTTTTGGGACTCATCTCTTCTCTAAAGTAATACTTGGAGGCTCCCCATATATATACCCTGAGAAACAAGTACACACATTTTCAAAAATCTCAGACCCCCACCCCCTTTGGGCAAAAGTATGCATTAGATTTGCACTATAAATACCTCCTCCCTCCCCTTCATGCATACATACTTAATGCAAGGCCCCTAATAAGATGGTTTGTAATAAAACTGAGACATAACCATGGTATTTTACTGAGGAAAGAAATCTTACTCAAACCATAGTTTTATTGTGACACATCTCTCACTGTGAGCCGAAATGCTCTCCAAACAGCCACTATAGTTATTACATGCATGTGCCCAAATGTCTCAGAAAGCACTGAAATACCAGCTTAAGGAGATAGTGATTATCATTTCCACCTCACTTTAGGATATATTGTGTTGTTTTCATGATATCATCTCTCCTTTTAGAATATAAGTGCAAAATGAACCAGTAGTCGGTTAGAATTTAATCAGCAAAAAATGATTTCTACATTATATTTCTAATAAAATCAGATGCAACTTTTTTAAAAACTGCCCAAAGATCCCCTCTAACTATACCTAGGACTTGGTTTATCAATTCCAAAGTTTAACCTTAGATCCTTAAGTTCTAATGATTTTGACTAAAACAACGGTTTTTCTTTAATAACTCATTGCCATGATGAATGACAATAGCAAACAATATACCAAAATATCAGGAAAAAAATTACCTTTCAGATGACATATAGCATGTTATCATATCTTACATAGTTCCAGAGAAATTAAGAAATAACGCGTTTTTCAATTTTTGCTAATTAACCACAAATCGCGTAATTACAGAGTGTTTGCATACCTAAATTCTTCGGAACCATCTTGATTCATGGTCCCTAGGATGCTATAAGTTGAAAAAAATCAAAAAAATCCAGGGGGCTCACCGCGGAGGGTAAATCCTTATTTTGACAGATTTCAGGATTTGGCTCCTGGACTATTAGGTATAACTGCACTTAAAATCCATAATACACATGTCATGTACATGCTTGTAGACAGCAATGTTTGTAAACGAACCAATTTTGGTGGGTCACCATAATTGACCAGGTTTTCAGGTATTCTAATGTAATTTAAGTATTTATTTGCAGTCTATATTTTACCACAGGCCTAGGCTATGGCAATAGAATATTTATTTCAACAGTTGACAAAATTGTGACCCAACATTGCTTTTGGCTCCCTTCAAGTCTGTACTGAACTAATGAATTAGTATTGGTTGTGAGATATCCACTGAATATTGAAAAATATAATCGTGTACAGACCGTGGCATGATTATTCTTTGCTTTTGGAAAAGATATACCTTGCAAAACCGTTCTAAAGCACTTTGAGGTATGTGTGCTTACTTCAATAAGAAACAATTTTTTCGCCAACTTTTATTATCACCGCTGTTTTGATTCTACTTGATAATCAGTACTGTTAACAACATAATTCTGAACTTTGCCCTAGAACCAAAAAGAATAAGTCAATGTTGTAGATATCATTCGGATGTACAAGCATAATATATGTATCCTGGTTTACGGTACATATCTAAATTTATACTACCAATGATATATTCAGTGTATTACTCTAATATAGATTATCACTGACCGTGTATAAGCACTCCCCATATGCAGGTGGCGGGAAAGTCTGTCTGGACACCCCTTTTCAGCCCCTAGGTCAACGTGTTAATTCTACAATTGGCAATCACCGACTGGGCCTGGACACTCAAAGGGGCACTGGAGGGATTCTCACAATGTCTCAAGGCTGAAGACTTCACTTCTAATGCAGTTTTTATACTGAAATATTCAATTACTTAGATCACGAGAGCTTTTCTACATGAGTATTCTTGATAATACACCATATACCAAAAGGTCAGTCTAGTAGTTTACCCGAAAGGTACATAAACATGAAGGTAAATCCTAAACTCTTTGCTCATTCCTTCTTCATTCCTATGTAAGCTCTCCCATCACCTCTGGCTGGATGCCTCTGCGCAGAGTCTGACATAGGAAGGATTTATAAGGGTAGCTTAATATCTGTTCACGAATACACCTAACGCTGTATAGAAGATAGAAGGGACACGCCCCTGTGCTTGACTCACAGTAGGACCCCTACCGAGATCACAAAGAGGCTGTGAATAATGACCCTGTGAGCTGCTCCCTCTTAAAGGGACATGCTCCGAGCTGCTCCATCCCACCTCCACCCCACCTGACCCCGACGTCTGTGACGTGTTTCCGGTATAACCCCTTTTGTTGTGGCTTTTTTTAAACCACAGCCAGAGGTTCATCTGTCTACTATTTTGATGTTTTTCTTCTGCTATTAATAGTAAAAATATTTACGCAAAACATAAATTGAGAAAGTTACCTAGGGTAGTTACTTTTGACTATCCCTTATTTTTGTCTGTAACAAGAAGATTCGCCAGGCTGAAAATCACAGGCAATGACAAACTCTTTCAGGATTCGACCCAACTACCTTTGGATTTGGTGCTGGGGGTCATAACCCCTACATCATGAAGCCACATAAAAGATGAGAGTGGAACTAGATAAAGGGGTCACGACTAAATTTACTGATTCCCACAGGTCCTTTTATAAGCAATTTAACAAAACAGCAACTAGATGGATAGGCCGGTAACAGCCTATTTCGCTGGCTCTTCATATGACTTGAAGTGTTGAGATTGCTACATGCGAAAGGACATCCTTTTAGAAGTAGTAGGGTAATAAGTAGCTAGACAAAAGTATAGTCATGCCCTGTACCTAAGAACATAAACAAGTATGTCAGACAAAAACTGTTCCTCTTTCGTGGACCCCTTACTTATTGTGTAAAGTAGTATAAGGAACAATCAATAGAGTTGATTTTGTCCGATCCTGTCACAATCACCTTTCATATCAATGATATCACAACATTTTAGATTCCTTTCATCGGTGTGCTTAGGTTAGTGCGATGAGATAGTAAGGAGAGGTAGAGATATAATATATATATGAATATATATATATATATAATATATATATATTATATATATACCTTGGAGTTTATATACGGTTACCCAATAGATTCTATTCTTGTCTCATTAGATACGCTGGATTTAGCGACGAGCTAGTGGGTGTAACAGGAACTGACTTCGGAATTATTCCTTCCCTACATACAAGCAATAAGGAAACCGGTAGTACATCTGCAATTTGTAATTGGGGAGATAAAAATGAAGAGGGCTAGGCTGTTCCTATTGAGCGGCTGGCTCGGCTCTGCCTCCTCCCCCCGGACCTGCCCCTTCCGGCGGCCGTAGACCACCGGGTGGGGACCGGCCCTACTGCCTCTCACCCACCACTCCTTAATTGTCTCTGAACAGAACAGAGCATGCCGCCCAAACGTAACATCCCCAAACCTTCAGCAAGCCTTCACTCCAGAGGCGGCTTTTTGGTCGGGCACTGGACCACCCCCAGACTTTGGGAGGAGTGAGGGCGGGGAGCGAGAGAGCGAGATAGGGGATGGCTGCACCTCCAGGAAGACAGTTGAAGATAAAAACAATCAAAGGTGAATGATATGATCACAAACACAGAATAATATGTCTCAATAAAAAGAATAGAACATTATAGCTTAGACAACCTTTCATTCCCTGAATTACAGTAGATTAGAGGCAGCTCAAATGCAGTAGGTTTAGAGATCTTCTAACAGTAAGCCCAACCTGGTTTTGTTTAATGAGAAGTATTAAAAGTGTCATTTGAGTTATTTAACTATTGTATCTAAGGGTGTTAGTTAAGTGTATTTCAGGGTGACTTCATCTCTGGTAGTGCCTCAGTGAGTTGCTCAGACTTATGGTATATTTATGAAGACAAGAGAACTTACCATTACATTAAGTTCATGAAAGGTAGTTTATCCCTTAAACTTACACATGTACAATAATTCAATGGGTTGGGCATTAATCATACCGGTAATACTTCACGCTATTTTTTTTAACCATCTTAACTGTTATCCGATGTTTAGGGTATTACATCAGGGTTTTTTCTAATAGCGGACATAATAAAAGAGTGAATATTTAAAAGAATTCAGGAAACGATAGGTAACCCCAAAAAAACACGAATTATAGAGAAAATAACAAAATATCATTGGACAAAATAACGTTAAGTGCAAACAGATGGCCATTGATTTTAGTCCAGATGTCCTACAGTTTTTGGGATACCCCGTATCAGAGATTCACGAAAACACTCTTCCCTATAGCTTCAAGAACCATCCCTGTAATTCCAACAAAAACAACTATAAATCATGTCAATAAATTCCGTCTCTGCTGATGCAATATTAGAGCTTACATATCGTCACCAGATTATACCTGACTGTGCATCTTTTGCCAATACATCTAAGTCACATCCCCTAACTTTCTGCTGGGTTGGTTGTTGCTCTGGAACACTGGGTCACTTCAACCTCGCTGCTTTGTGATCGAATGTATCAGTCTATGAAAAGATAGAACCCTGTTCCTAGGCAAGCATTCTATCATAATATTATGCAGTGCGTGTCCCTTAGGCTTGGAGCCACATACAATGGCCATTAATTGGCTCTAGGCCTTTGGAAACCCCATTGATTGTGGACCACAGGAAGGAAAACTACCACAGCACGGCTGAGACTCAAACCATCAACCATCAAGATTTGAACCATCAGAGAATTAATAGGCCTATACTATATGATCATGAAATATTGATAGACAACGAAAAACACAGAGCTATCAGGAAGTGGAATTGGTAGTATTGTTGCTCTCGGTCGTGACATCTGACATACTGCAACACTGTGTATGACTTACGAAAGACATTAAAGGCAGGGTTGCTTTTTGCTGGCGTAATATAATATGCTTATAGGGTCCTCGACCTCTGATCTTATGGAGACAATGCATACGGTCCCGAACCAAAGGGGTATTGTATATTGCTTATAAGGGTGGGGTCCATAATATGTTAATGGTTTCAAGGCGAAATACCGGTCAAGAGCCAGAAGACTTACTTTCAAATGTGGTCTTTGTGAGGCTGGTTTGTGTCACTAAGATAATAAAAGGAAATGTGTCTGATAGATATGAGGACAGTAGTAGGCGTTGGCTATTCTGTCCTAGTGATTCCCTTTTTGTTTGATGGGACCATTAATACTTACACCCATTCTCAACAGTCACGGTCTTTTATTCAAGTTGCATTGAATAAAAGATATTGATGGTGTTGGTTAATCTCACGAGCAGGAGTGTGGATCAGTCTATATGATACATCGAACATAATATCATGATCAGCATTTGGATAGATCAGGCTTGATTTATGATAATAACAAAATGGCTAACCCACAGTGTTGATATACATAGTACAGACGGTGAGACCAAGGCGACACAAGGCAATTGTTATTGCATTGGTTTGCATACCATAGAAGGGCTTTAGCCAAACACCAACATACGTGTATGCAAACTGGGCCAATAACATTTGCTGAGTGCGCCCATCTGTGCTTGATTTTGTCTATATCAATGACATAGAAAATGTCGAAAATATTTTACTGACAACACAAACATTGGCATTAGATTCACAGACAGCCATTATTGCCCCCCAGGGAAAAACTGGTATTTTATGCACTGGTTTCTTAGAGTGCAGGATAATGAGGATGGTATTGGGGATGGAATCCTGATCCTGATAGAATAAATACGGTTCCAGCTTTATTATGCAGGCTTTCAGCCTTTCACATTGATTGTAGGATATAGTGATTTTTCAAAACTGATGAATCGCGACATATCTTTTCTATTAAAGTACTTTTAGACGGTGTGTCTATAACAGGAAAAGATAGCACCGCCCCCACATCCCAGCTTTACCATCTGTCCAGGTGCCCTCTCTGACGTCCGAGGGGACACTGTCCAAGCCGGCCCCTCCCACGCCCTTCTGACAGTCCTGATTGCGGCCTGTCCACTCCCACCCACACAGCGGACCTATCACACGCCGTCTTATTGAGTTTGGCACCATCAAGCAGGGACCTACCACCGCCCCATGGCCCAAGGTCGGGGTATATCAAGCCTGTGTGGTATCGACCTGCTGGCCGTATCAATAATAATCTTATCAGTGGTGGGGTGGCAAACATTTCCGAACGAAATGTACTTTCCACTATAGTGGGAGTGGCAAACACAATCAGATTATTGACATATAAATCTTATTTCCTAAATTTCAATGACGAGACCCTGAATGTTTTCACTCAACAAAATAAGCGAATGTGATTCTTTCAGATGGGCCAAAGCAGGAGCAAATTATAGCAAAGGGTGACTTAATAGATCAATGAAATGTAAATGTGTTGCTGCACTTTTGTCAATTTTGTATGTTCTCATTGCTACAAAATGTACTAATTGTCCTGTCGTTCTTATAACCAACTTTTTTTTATCAATTGCAGGCATGTCCAAAGAAACCAAAGATGTAGTTCTAGGCATACATAATTATTACAGAGAAAAGGTCGGCAGAGGGGACGGCCAGTATCCTGCAACAGACATGCAAATAATGGTGAGTAGTTACTTCGTAAAGTACTTTGTGATGTTTACTAGATAATTTAGACCGAGGTATTCAGTCAATGTCCGCATAATTCTATACCAGATTGCTTCACTTTTTCATGAAATGATGCTAATTAACACTGATGTTGTAAGCGTCAGCCTCTTTTGCTTTTTACATAATCATTCTGACTGTATGATATAGTGAACTTCGCCGTGACTGTTTCATTTGCTTTTGATCTAGATGTGGGACCCTGAATTAGCCGATCTCGCACAAAAATGGGCCAGTAATTGTATGTATTCACACGACCTGCACAAAAACAGGGTAATTCCAGGTAAGTTCAGCAAGTAATCTCCTATGTTCTTTGTTTGATTCACAAAAAGTATTTTTCATGAAACGAACTGCGAACATGACATAAAAAGAAAGTTTGCCTGAGAGAAGATTTAAAGAGAAAACATAAACCATTATATTACAGCTTAATCTTTTTAAGAGATTCAGCAAGGCCTTTAGAAATAAGTACTTGACACTTCACTCAATTAAGCAACAGAGGCGTTATAGTCCAAACTTAAAGAAAAATAGTTAAACAAGAATGTATACGTTGTACCTGCGGTCTCCGGAATGGTAATGCTGTTAACTTTAAGAGCGTTGTTGGGTTCCTGTTACAGGTCGCTTCTACGTGGGTCAGAACATCGCCTGGACGTCCCTGTATGACTGGAAGTTCACCCTGGAGGCCTGGCACGAGGAGTACAAGCACTTCCACTACGGCTACGGCCCCACCATCAGGGGCGGGGTCGTAGGCCATTACACTCAGGTAAAACAATGCAATCAAGCTGCAATACGATACTTACTATCATTCAGCAACTCAGGGGTAAAGACAACTTACCTAAAGCCTGGTCTCATCGTTAAGTCCAATGCATCCTCTCATTAAGCGAGTTCCGGTGTATCCACAGTCTTTTAGACAGGCAATGAAACAGCTCGACGTCGACAAAATGCAAAATTGATAATTATAGCACAAATAGGCTTGCAACACCTTTAATTTAGTCTAAGTTTGAAACAATTATAATTATACGGAACATGCATTCAAGGTTACTTTAGAAACAAGGAAGACAATTCTGTCCCGTAATACAATGGTTCAAAATGTGGTCAAATTCTTCAAAGGCTAATAATCCGAAGCAAGATTCTTTCAGAGGTATACTTAATAAGACTATTGTCGATGAAAAAACTCAATCATTCGAAGGCCTTCAGATTATCTAGAAAGTATCCTGCAGTCATGCTTGTGCTGTTGTTGTAAGCCCTGAACAATAACTATAGAGCAACGTGTCACAAGTCACTGAGTGCCCATACGTAACTTCAAATGTATTATGAGGAGAAAGGTTCTGGCACAGACAAAAGCACTGTCGTTACTAATAATTCTAGAAATTACTCAGAGCTTATGGTGCTTTGGGTTCAGAGGTAAATCAATTGAACTGAACTGTGTTATCAGTGTGCCCACTCACACTAGTAGTAGTAGGGTTAGCTGGAACTCTGCCAAGATATTCGGACAACGTAGTTGGTGCCTGCAGACCGATTTATCTCAATGCTGAGCCGGCATAGAAGTAGACCGAGGCAGGCGACTGTTTGTTGTTACTCGTTTGTAGACACTGTCCATGATGGCAGAAAAAAATAGCTGTGCTGCTAAAACAGGAGGGGTAACAAATGACACTAACCTAAATATTGCAAATGTCCCTACACTATAAGTACACTTTCTACTGGATCTTCTAAGTATAGGATTCAGCAGCATCTTGTATCAATTAATTTATTATATATTACAGATCTCAAAAAGGTACATTAAAGGTGTTTTTTTAAGTAACGTTTTAATGTGGCCAAAGTAAAGCATAGGCCCTATATATATATATGATTGTATATTTTTACATTAATTCATATATACATATTAGATCTGGATAACCACAAATAAATACGTTAACTTTAACCAAATCAAGACGTTATATTTGCATAATAGAAAGAGCTTAGAAAGTGATAAGTCATCTGGTCTGTAGATGGTGTTGAGGCTGTGACTGATGTCTGCTCATTTGTCATCTGCTTTCAGATGGTGTGGGCCTCGTCGACCAAACTGGGCTGTGGCTACGCCTTCTGTAACGGCACCCGCCACTTCTACGTCTGCAACTACGGCCCTATGTAAGTTATATTATGCTACAACTGCAATTAGTGAAAAGGGACAAATTATGAATAGATCAAACTGTTTGGTTTTATTTAAGATACGTCCAAATGTACGAAGGCAAATATATATGGCTTCCGGTTATATTCAACTTGATCCTCAGAATATTGGTTATCAGTGACCATGGTTGTTCGTGTGTATTTGTTATATCAACTAACTGTATTATTACTTTCACTATTACTATATATGATATGATCATTACCTATATATGTCCTTATCAAAAGACCATGTTTAATAAACAAGATACAATTATAAGGAAATGTCCCAGCAACTATTACCTACCTATATGTCATATAAACTGACTGTAATCGTTTTGTGACCGAGTCACGATAGAGGCACCTATACCTGGGTTTAGGTGCAGCGAAAATGGTCTATTAATTGTTTCTTT
The DNA here is from genome assembly GCA_936440205.1 of Lepidonotus clava. NCBI lineage: Eukaryota > Metazoa > Annelida > Polychaeta > Phyllodocida > Polynoidae > Lepidonotus > Lepidonotus clava. The sequence continues at coordinate 18,703,105 of OW387136.1, read as the reverse complement.
CCCAAGTTAAGTTGTTGCTACGGCATAATTAAGACCGTATGACTCAGTATGCATAGACAGACGTCATGAAGGGTGTCTGCGATATCTCTTTTAGTCGGCTTTTATGTAGAAATACACAACATATAAACCGAGGTTTGGAAAATCAGAAAAAAATAGTGACGGTTGCTACCCTTCCAGTAAAATTTTCCCTTTTTAAAGCTGCAGGAGAGAGGACATTATAGATGTTCTCTCTTCATGATGTATCAGTGCTTACTACGCCCATTTGCCATGATCTTTGTTACATCTGCTGCGTACCCCCATATCTGTATCATTCATCCAGCAGACGAAAAACACACGAACATCTATTAATTTTTAGTCCACAATTCACTCTAAGGTAAATAAAATAATAGTTTGCGGTTTAGGTTTTAGGTAAGCAATTTGTGTTGGCAGACCCTGTCTGTACCAGCATGGTGCAGGCTTGTGTGGTAGGTCTAAATGGCTTCTTTAAAGTTAAATGATGAATGCATGCAGAGAAACCAGTAGGCTGTGGGAACTACTACAGAAACTAAGGTCATTTCTTCTCATCCCACACATGTTTTCTGTGGTAAAACTCGCCAGGATTGACTGGTCTCCCGCCCTGCGCCCTTCCCGTGCCCGCCCCTCTATATTCCACCCCCGCAGCGCTCGCCTTAAATACTCTGTTTACGGTCTATGTTACATTCTACATCTAACAGGGATCTGAAGCACGATATGTGTATTCTGCCTGTTGGTAAACTTTAGAGATCTAAACCGAGATCAACAGTTCAACGACATCTCATAACTCATAAGTCAGCTATAGCATATATCATTTTGGGTTTTATTTTCATCTGGTTATTATATTGAAGATATAAAGAATGCGTAGTTGCCGAATACATTTAAATGACCATAAAACTTTCCTTTTCTACAAAGGTAACATGGTAACCTTTTTATATTTGAGGTATGATAGTGACTTATGATGATTCTAAAACAACACGTAACTGTGATCTTGTACCTCCCAAATGACACAATGATACTATGAGTGGGATTATCACTATTTTGGGTATATCTTTATTGTTATTCATAAAAGTCAAAATATAGACGTATCTTGTTATAGTGTGAAATTACATTGAGTCATTATTATGATAATTGAAGCATACAATGAGAGTGGGAGAGTAATTCTACATAATGTGGGAGCTTAATGGCTGTGGTTTAGGTATGCTTACAATTAGGTTTTTTAGTAGAATCCTCCTGCTATTCCCGGCCAGAACATCTAAGCAAATAACCATGTTGGTGCTTAATTGGTCATTTTTTTTAATATGGCTGAAACTTGTCGGGTTCACACGTAGTTTAGTTTCTCTCATCGACCACCAGGTGGTGGTGGCGTGCCCCGTTCCCCGGGGGGGGTCCACCGCGCCCCCTGGTGCCAGTCAGCGGAATTTCCGAACGCCCAATGTGCTCTTCCATTGTCGTGAATATGCAATAACTAGATACAGTCAGAACCTTACACTATATGTGCAGCCACAACTATGACTCTAACCACGAGAATGTGGTGTATAGTAAATACGTGACCTTGACTGCATGATGTCTGCCCATCTTTTATAAACCTAGATTCGCCCCAGGCTCGGGTAAAAGAATACATGTGATCCCAGCATGTGTGGGGATTCTAAACATCGTCACCGTGGGAATCAAGTCGTGACCACACGATTCCCCCTACACCTGAAATAGGCTGGATGTCAAAAGCTAGACCATTATAATGGTCCTGTTTTATTTTTTGTATTTTAATGGTCCTATTAGATCCTTTGTTTTATAGTGGTCCTGTTTTATCTGCTGTTTTATAGTGGTCTTGCTTTATCTGCTGTTTATGATTGTCCTGTTTTATCTTATACTTTTTAATGGTCCTGTTTAATCTGCTGCTTTATAATTGTCCTGTTTTATATGTTGTTTTATATTGTCCTGTTTTATCTGCTGTTTTATAAGGGTCCTGTGTTATTTGCTCTTTAATAATGGTCCTGTTGTTTTCCTCCAGTGCCAATGTGGAGCAGCCGAACGATCTTAACGCCAAGTACCGGCCGTACAGGATCGGGCGGCGCCTGGCCTCCTGTCCCTACAACCGGCAGGACGGACTCTGTGGTCAGTACACATGATGGTCGGCAATAATGACCACAATGTCATGCTTGTTGGTCCACCAAGTATTCATATTTGTTCCTAACGTTGGCAATCACGATTTTCCACACGTAAAAATAACACACTAGCATCATAATATTTAGTTTATGCTATGACAATATGATCATGAACATCTTACAAAAACATTGCACCTGTATACAATGAATGGGCCACAGGAAATTATTTGTGTGAACAAGATAAAACACTGTGTGTTGTACTATGTAAAGCAGTTTTTGTTTTCCTGAATAATAATATTACTTTTCTCGTCCCCCTTAGATTGCCACGGCAAAGTCTGTCTTAATGGAGGTACAATAGATGTCGCCACTTGCAAATGTCGCTGCCCAAGCCGTCCATGGATTGATAAAGATAATGATTGTGCCTGTAAGTATATGATATATCTTTGTCACATATAATACAGAATGTGGGGGGTGTAGTGGGTTAGGTTCTCGCCTCTCACGGGACTGGACCAGATTCGAGCCTGGGCTGGGCCCCTACATCACTTTGCCTTGCTGTCTTTCTGAACCCCATAGATTCAATCACAACTGGTACTTTGTACGACCCAAAAACTGTGAGTTCATGTTGATATAGCTGGAATATTGCTGAGCACACCTTAAATTCCAACAATCATCATAATTATTATACAAAACTTTCAATTACAAACGTCAGCATCAGCCTCTGTAATACTGTCTGTTACCCTGCTTAAATATCGTGTGGTCTGCCCTCTAAATTTTGCTCTTTGTGATTTGGGGTGAAGAAAAGGGCTCCTCTTGTGATGGTGATATTGAGGGTAAATAAAGCCTCTCAGAATAATAGCGTTTTATCGTGAGCAGGTAATCAAAACATTGTTATACCCTTCAAAGCAGTACTGTGAAAATAGAGTGTTCCTCATATTCTCTATTTCATGCATTCATTTAAGTAACTCTTAGCAATAAAATGGTTATCTGTATTTCTGTGATGATATTCAATGAAAATCAGCACATAGATACAGATACTATGTATATTACAATGGACGATACTTTTATAGCAATAGATAAGGTATACATGTACATATAGATGAAGATAGCTAGAAGTTGGGGGAACCCGAAGATGTATTTCGATAAAGAAACAAGGTAAATAGCAGCATTCATACAATTTAAACACATAATTAGATAATATTTCCACACAAAAATTATTATGTCAGTTTACTTAGTAGTTAATTCCTCTTGTACCGTTTCAGTGAAGTGCGGCGCGGCGCGGGACGCCCCGATGTGTAACACCCGCCCGGGTGGAGTGTGGGACGTGGACTACTGTATGAAGTTCATCAACGTGCCCTACGAGTACTGCCCCATCATGTGCAACTGGTGTCCAGGTACGCAACACGAGCATCTATACGGGCTTTTGTTGATACAAAAGCTAGTCATGGTAGTAAAGATAGTGGGTGTTCGTAAAGAGGTGTTTTAAAATATATATCAAGTAGGCGGAGTTCAATTACTAAAATGTAACATAGCTAACTTAAAGTAGTTACTATGCGGCAATAGATGCATAGTAACTACTACTTGTGCATTTTCAGTTATTGTTCTGCAACTGATTTGTCATAATTATTGATTTCCTCATTTATTTCATTTTTCCATCATCAGTGTCTGCGTTTGCAATGAGAAAGTCTTCTAGGATTATGTATATATCTCTAATGCCAATCATGTAATGCTGCTTAGGTAGGCTACGTCAGTTGTATGTGATTTTATTGTGTCTTTTTTTCACTTTTCAAGTTAAAAGAAACACATACCCGGCGATCACCCATCGGCCGCCTCCTAACAACCCGCATCGGAAGGTCAAGACGAAAACCAAGACCTTTGGTGAGAACGAGTTGCCACTGGGGGACCAGCCTCACAAAGCTGGCTTAGCCGCCAATTCTACCAGCACCACCACTACCACCACTACTACTACCACGCCCACCACCACCACCATCACTATCACCACCACTACGCCACATGTAGCCTCCACCACGTCTTCCACTAACAGCCCCAACGACGTAGCAGGTACGCCCGACCGGCTCACTGTTCTAATGGCTGCAATGCTCCCGATAGTCGTAGTACAGTATTCGAGCATCATGCTGTCTCCAACAGGGCGCCCAAGCAACACCATAGAAATTTTCATATTTTCATGGACAGTTTTCTTTAATTTTTTAGTAACCGTTCCTTAAATTTGATTTTTCTATGTTTGAAAATTACTTCACGAAGGTTTGTTTGCTATAAGGTCAATTCAGTGCGATTCGACTAAAATTAGCAAAATAAGCCTTTATTATATTTTGTTTTATCTTTTTGATGAAAATATACTATTTTACATAATATCAGGCGTAACGTCAAATTGGCCTAAATACAACTTTGAAACAGCTTGGGTGCCCTATTTGATTAACTGGAATAGTCTCAGACTAATCAACGCTAATAAACCGATTAATATGTGAATTAAGATTATTGACATGAGTTATATGAAATGAGTAAAATTCGCCTTGTCCGTTGATGGAACAGTCAGTTGAGTTCGGAGCCCACTGCGCTAACCGAAAAGCCACTTGCCATATTGTTTTAAGGATTATAGAGAACGGACTATGACGTCATAAATATAATGACGCTCATGTTTAATACATGCCGTTCTTTCACCATGCATTTAATTGCCACGCATGAGTAATCCTGCTTTGGGAATTAATCCAAAACAAAATTAGCAAATGCTGGTGGCTAGGACACTTTCGGAAGCCTTATTTTTCCAAAAGTTCCTATCGAACCGAATCCTATCACTTGGCTTTTGTCACAGAGGGCTACACTGCAACGCTGAAATTCCTCAATTTGTATATTATACCTCACTGTTAGCAGATAATCATAATGCTGCATGTACATTTAGTACTAAACATTACACCGCCTCATAAATTGATGTTTTAACGGGTGACGAACTGAGGGATTAGTACCAATAATGATGGCTATCATATGGAATAATAATAATTAAAGGTGTTGTTACATCTGTCTTGTTACCTTCTGATGCTGGTCAATGTGTAACTTTAAGCATATAAAACCTAAACTGCCAACCTTAAATGATTTAGTTTCAATTGACAGAAGTTATCATGTAGGTATCATGACAGAAGTTATCATGTGTCATTAAGCAAAATATATGTTTTTGTCACTTAGGGGTAAAGCTTGTAACTGTTATGTATATTCTTAGATAACACTCAATGGCAAAAGCCCTCTGAACAAGGATAACAATTAAATACACTAAGTCTTATTCATTTCATGGTGGTTTACCTTTTGATATCTATTTCGCCCATACTTAGTGCATGGGTCATCAATAGTTGTGTAGCCTAAAGCCCTGTTTTCTGTATTAGTGTATATCATTCTAAGTCTGCCCTGCTCCGTCCCACAGCGGCGACCCGCCCCCCGCTGTGTCTGAAGGCGGAGGCCCCTCAGTGCGGCCAGCCCCACCCCAAGGGCTACTACCCGCCCCGCTTCTGCTCCAACAACAGGGTCCGCCTCACCTGCCCCGCCATGTGTAAAACCTGCTCAGGTAAGTTTTTTTATTGGATTTTATATAGGCTGAGTTCACCTTATCAAATGTTCTTCTACTGCAGTCCTGTGGACCATTTGGGCACAATTCCATGCAGGGGTTATCTATTATGTCCTTTTTTTCTATGCTGCACTACATGGGACTCGAACCCATGCAGTACCAATGCCAATGAGTGGTACCAACCCCTCAATGACGCTGGCCACCCTGACCCCCTGACATGAAAGATCATTCATGTAATGAGTGGTAATAAATAGATAAATGAAAACAGAAATTAAAAGTAAGTTCATTAAATATATAGAGCGCGAAATTGAAATAGTTTAATCCTATGATTTTGTAACTTTTATCAAACTTTTACACAAAGGCGCTTTTCCCCAGAACATTTTTTGTGTGTGTACAGATAACTGATATAGATATACTATACTTACTACATGAACATGGAAATTGAACTTGCATCAGAACATTTATCTCTCCGCCTTAGCAAACCTGAAGTGATAGACGGTCCCCTTACAAAAATCACCAATGTGAATCTATAATTTAAATAAGTTTTGCTCTCTTTGTCTGCAGTCACAGAATGCGTGGACTATGACGGACGTCGGTTCCAGCTGGGGTCCAGCTGGCTCACAGTCTACGGACGGGTCAGCTGTACCTGGTCCGGGGTCAAATTCACATCAGGTATGTCACTCTTTGACTGTTTGATTCTACACTAAGATACCCAACAGCCTCTAAGAAATTCAAAAATTCATATGGGCAGTATACGTTGTGTTCTCTTCTGGATTGTGTGAAAAAGATCACAATTTTCTTGAAATCTCTATACCATTACCTTACCTCAAAAACCCTCTCAACAACCCTTTTATTTTATAGTTGGAAAATAACACTGACAAGTGCTTGAGGAAACCCCTTAAATAAGATATAATCATGATCTACAGGTAACAGTCTCAAGTGGTCTCAGATGTTCATTATTAAATAAGCTAGTTAAATATGCAAAACAAATCAATTCATCGTCAATAATACATTGTGGAACTGGTAATGATATTTGGTTATGAGTTAAGTATAACGCATTGTTCATCTCATTCATTCATTAATGTATCACTTGACCATTAGGAAAACAATGTAATTTTGACAATAGAATAATTAACAAAAATTGGGTTGATTCAAACCTAATGTGCCGACGTGTATGGTTTGCAGGCTGTGTCAATGATCACACGTCCCCCGACGGTATGTTCGTGCCCACGGGGGGTAAGGGCATGTTCCGGAGGAAGGACTTCCTCATTACTTGTACGTGCACACGAGTAGGGGGCAAGAAGAAGTTCAGCTGTACAAGAAAGTGGGTGAGCCGTCGTCAGAACTACGGATGATCCGCCCAGTGTGGTTAGCACACAGATTATCATCTCTCTGTTACTCTATGGTAATAAATGAAATTACAGTGTTTCTCTCTAGGTCTAGGCTCCGGGTGCCATTAGACAATAGAGTCAACCAGGGGAGTCTTGTAGATCTAGGGATTAGACCTGATTATGGAAAGGGTCTAATGCAAGCAGCAGTGTACATTGGGGTAAAATTAAGTCAGTTTAACCATGGTGTTTTACTAGCTTTAATAGAATTAAAATAGGGTCTCTGATCAGACATTATAAGTAAATAGTTTTGTTTTCTCCCAGAGCATGTCCAGTACAAACTGTAACAGTTCTGGATCATTACGATTCTCCTTGTGTACATAATGCATAAATGGGCATTAAGACAAATACTTGTGTGATACAATAAAGAAAGAAAAGAATTGTCACAGCACAACCTGAAAACTACCATTTCAGCCAAATGTATACATACCAGAATTCATCAGTTTTTAATAGAAAGGAGATGAAACATGTCGACAGTGAAACTGGGGGTTAATATGGCATAGGTCTTCGGCTGGCTAACTCTACATAGAAAGTCGTAAAGTGTTCTATAATTTGTGTATATGTTTTACTTTTAATTGGTTGTATCTGAATAACTGAGGAAAAATAAGTTCTAGGCACCAAGGTATATCAAGAACAAATAATAATTATGTTCAGGAATAAAACTATGAAAATTAAATGTGGATGGAGTTAACAGTTGTGTTGAGTATGTTTTTCTGGACATTCTGAATTATCTTTCCAGCTCAGAACAGCAAAAATACAGTTAATGTGCCACGAGAAAGAGAGCATGGGGCATTACCACTTCCCCCTCCTAATTGCCCTTTCAATCATCTAGACTCTACATGCAGTCCATGTGTTTTTTTATAATACCTTATTGGATTATGTGAGTACACTTTCACCTGGGATCTCGGAATGAAAGATACGTTTATGTCAAGGATGCTTGAAAAACAAGTTACCGTTGGTAGTGGTGCATAAACATAATTATAGGGTCATTCAAAGAATGAAAGGTATTCTTACATAGGGGGAAAGTACTGTAATTGTCTGTAAAAGTTTACTCCCTTTGTGTTATTAAAATGTGTTGTTCTGTATTTATTGTAATTTCTTAGGCAGTCCATGTATGTAGGTCGGTTCCCGTTAAGTAGCTAATTATGGACACGTTTAGTTTAAAGGCAAAGCTGCTATGCATCATCTTCTTTCTCATTATTTCACTCATTTCATGTACGCTGCGGTTTGTTGTAGGTTTGTTAATGTTCATGGCAGTCATCTTCATGTTAAAACTTAAGTTAACTTAAGAACAATTATAAGTATCTTGATCTATATGTATATTGGCATTAAAGTATTTTAAATAGGTCTCCATGGTCCGAAGTAAAACGTGTTCATAATGAACAGTGGATGTTCAATGTGGCTGCCACCAATGAAGCCTCGGTTTGGGCTGTCTGTGATAGGCCAGATTCCCGCCTTTTTATGTAATGCCGTCATCGTGTTGCAAAGTCGTCTGCTCGTTAGTGTACTGACACCTATTTATTTTCATCTGCTATTCTAACATGCCCATACATCACGTTTGTATGCTATACGTTTCATATGTATTTAGTTACTGTATCATACTCTGACAGTATAATTGAAAGCGTTATTGGAAAACGTGTAAAATATTGATGAATTGTAAGTTCACATTAATAAGCTGATAAGCTCTCTTTCTGTATGCTAGTCTTTTATTTTGCTGGTCTCGTAAATGTTAGTTATGGCGTGATAACGACTGTCTGAAGAAAAAGGAGAGGACCAAACTTTGTATGTTTATCCTAATAGAATGTAGGAAAAAGAGACTATAAAATTACATTGGTCGATATAGAATACCAATATAATTTACCCACCGACATGCACACATCCCAGGTAATGGAAACATGTATAGCAAAAGTAATTAAGATTGAATATTCTGTTTATACCATCCTACATTTACCCAAAAGATAACCAATACAACCCAACAGAAGTCGGTTCTGTGATCTATGTTAGATCCAGTGCTAGATATAAGAATGCGCATCGATTGCTTTTTTATGTCACTTATATCTGTTTTAAACAAATATGTGTCGATAATCAGTCCAGTTACACAGTCGGACAGCATTTGAGAGTGAGATATTTTTCTGTATACCTCATCGTCGAGAGCAGACTTATAGATATATAGTTATGCGCACAAACCTAAGAATACATCTATATAGCTGTGGCATTACAGTATAAAGCATAAACAAGGACGATATATATGTATAGGACCTGCAATAAAGGTGTGTTTTGTATCGGATGTCAGGACTATTATAGAAAACTGTGAAATGGTTCGTATTATACAAAATAAGGTTGCATCGTGTCATTGTTCTATATTCAGTTGTTATAGATTGTGATAAAGTAGAGATGTTGCTATCTGCCAAATGTATAATTGAAACATTAAAACTTGCAATTAAAGCAGATGGCTTTGTCGTTATTGATTTCAGTAAGTAATACTTTTACTTCATATTCTGAGGTACCGATGCACGGGTGGGCGGGTTGACCGTTTATGAAATACTCATTGATTAGTGCATCTGTAAATAGTCCTGATGCACATTCCATGAGTATGCTATAAACTATAAGTTGAAACACAATGAAAGAATATAGCTACAGTAGTAAGGGGTTAACTGTAGCATGGGTGACAGGACAACTACCCCTAACATAACTACCCCTCAAACAACTATCCCTTAGGACAACTTCCCCTGGGATAATTATCCCCTTGGGCAATTGCTCCTGGGATGACTACCCCAAAGACCACTATGCCTTAGGATAACTACCCCTTTAGGACAACTACTCCTTAAGATAGTTATCCCTATGGATAGGATAACTATCCCTAAAGGACAATCACACTTATACAAATAGGACAACTATCCCTCTATGTAGGACAATAACCCCGTTATGAGACAAACCCCTAAAGATAGGACACTACCCCCATTGGTAGAACAACTACCTCTTGTAGGTAGGACAACTGCCCCCGTGGGTAGTCAACTACCCATATAAATAGGACAGTTACCCTGGTAGGTGGGATGACTACCCCCTTGTTAGGATATTTTGATCTGAAATACATAATCTTACATTTTCAAAATGTCCTAATTAAGAAATCAAAATACTTTTACACTTTAAATCAACAAAGTTGATATCAGTATGAAACTTGATAGTGTGACGTTCTCTGGTAAGTCGGGGTTGCCGATTCTTACAACAGAGGAACATGGGGGTTGTTCGGGTCTCGGGGCGGACGGGGAATCCGGGCCAAGAACCGAGATGTGTTTTTAGAGTCGTGCCTCGCGCACGAGGGGGGGGGCTGAGCGAATCGGTCGGGAATCGGCGCTCGATGTCAAACGGAGGACTGCGGGGAAGGGAAATTATGGTAGGGGTACGGGTCGGCCGGGGCTCCCAGACCAGCATTCACCCCCACCGGGCGGTCCACCCCACGGTTCCGGTCCGCGGGGGCGACGGGCCGACGGTCGCCTATTGTTTGGTAGCGTGGGGCCGAGCCTGCCGCGCCTTCGTCCCGCTCTCCATGTCTTCGTGCCATGCTACGCCTCGGTCTCCGGGACTGCTTCGGGCCTTCGTGCCTTACTTCGGTCCCTCGTTCCTCGTTCTTCGGGCCGTCGGGCCCCTGCCCTATGTTCCTACTATTTATCTCGAACTTCGACTGTTTTACCCTAACTTCTGGTTAATTACTCGAATCGGCTCATCTTTAGCGGTTGTTTCAGGAAAGAAGACACGTCTGGACACCAGGAGAACTGTTAAAGAACTCTGTTTATTCGGGCCTCACCGCCCCTTTATATACTCTAGAGGTCAGCCCTGATTGGCTGCTTTCGGTCACGTGATCTACAACTGACTGTCACTGTCACGGTAGCCTTGGTACTAACAAGACCCCTGATCGTTCTTCACCGTGATCTACAACTGACGTCACTTCCGGTTTACATTTTCCGTTTCCGGTTTACATTTCACTTCCGGTTTATATCTTTCCGGGTTTCGTTTCTTTACATTTTCGTTCCTTACATATTCGTTCCTCTTTTTCGGGCTTTTTACACTTTCGTTCATTATTACATATTCGTTCTTTTACATATATTTCGTTCTTTTACACTTACGTTCTTTACATATATACCTTTTTATAATATTACCTTATTTTCTCTTATTCTGTTTATTCGGGCCTCACCGCCCCTTTATATACTCTAGAGGTCAGCCCTGATTGGCTGCTTTCGGTCACGTGATCTACAACTGACTGTCACTGTCACGGTAGCCTTGGTACTAACAAGACCCCTGATCGTTCTTCACCGTGATCTACAACTGACGTCACTTCCGGTTTACATTTTCCGTTTCCGGTTTACATTTCACTTCCGGTTTATATCTTTCCGGGTTTCGTTCCTTTACATTTTCGTTCCTTACATATTCGTTCCTCTTTTTCGGGCTTTTTACACTTTCGTTCATTATTACATATTCGTTCTTTTACATATATTTCGTTCTTTTACACTTACGTTCTTTACATATATACCTTTTTATAATATTACCTTATTTTCTCTTATTTTGACCTCTACATATTTTGGATGAATAGCCGTTCATCACACCCTCCCGCACCTTCTTGAAAGGTGGGAAAACACGTCTTACAAAATTTTCAACGCAGTTCATACAGCAACGACAACAGAACATACTCTAGAACCAGAAACATTTCAATCCTACGCTCCTTATCGGTAGAGGAGGAGGTGTCACCCTCTGTCCTCTCCGGTCTACTTCGGAGGGCCCCCGGGGCCTATCCGGCTAATTATTATTTCTCTTCTTTCTTCGTTCTTCGTTCTTCTCTCTTCTTAGTGAAAGTTCATATAATTTGTTTCATATATCCTAGTCTCTTTTTATCTTCGTCATAGTTTTTATCCTGAGTCTATTAGGACCCGTTCTGCACTTCTTTTTCTTTTCGTCTTAGGATGAGTGAGCCGGTCGTGGCTCTCCCACCCGGGACTGGGGATCGGTCGTGACCCCGTCGCCCCCGCTCCTCTCCTCTGGGCTCTATTTACTTAGCCCCTCGGCGCGTTTTTCCTCGCCTTTTACCCTCGTTAGGGCAGAGGGACCGGTCGTGGTCCTCCTGCCCGGGGCCATGGGTCGGTCGTGACCCGCAGTGCCCCCGTTCCCTTCGTTTTTCGTCGTCCAGACGCTCTCCCCTAGTTCGGGCGGAGAATCGGTCGTGATTCTCCCACCCAGAGACCAGGGCCGGTCGTGACCCTTAGTCCTCTTTGTCCGTTTTTTTCGTCGTCCAGACGTTCTCCGTTGTTTTTGGGCAGAGAATCGGTCGTGATTCTCCCACCCGGTCGGTCGTGACCCCTTGTTCTCCCGTGATTATTACTCTTCTCTGCGTTCTCTTAGGTGATGATGATGATTTGAAGATGAGTTTTTGAAGAAAGACTGAAGTTTTGTAGACAGAATGTTCTTTTTAGACTTCGCGCCCTCGGTCGCCTCGGCATTCAGAGCCCCCCAGTGACTTTTCACGTTTGGCAAGGACAACATGTTCGAGCCAGAGGCCGAGGTACCCACCGTTCCAAAGAAGAAAATGGCAATGGATGTGGAAAGGAACTAAGTTCATCCGTTAAAGTTTCGAGTGGAAGCTTCAGCAGACGACGTCGCGGGTTTCGTGCTATTGGTCACAGTGAAACTCTGGATGGAGTCGGGGTGAAGGTAAGTTTGTGAAGACTGGAATTATTAATTGTTGATGAGGTGTCCGTTTTCCGTACAGGAACTGAAGTTTGACTTTTATGGCACATGTCCTCGTGGTTAACCCAGCACCAAGACGTTCAGTCTTCGACCACGTCGACACACTCAAAGACTTTAGAAGGAGATGTCGGAGAGAGAGAGTCCAACATAATTAGATAAGGTATTTCCGTCACCGTTCCGGGCCCAAGTGGCATGACAACAACCGGAACGGAGACCCGACTAAGAAGATAATTTTCTTTTGATGAAGTTTCTTTTGATGACAGGAGCCGGCGCCTCTCATCCCTCCCCCCCCCCCGTGAGCAACGGCAGGAAGACAATCCTTTCTGGGGCGAGAGGGAGACTCCTTCGTTCTACTGATGAGATGATTTCCTTAAGAAGAGGATTCCTGCTCCGGGCACTCGGGCCCTCGTTCGTCTCCTAGGCTCTCGGGCCTCGCTCTGCTTACTAAGTTTTTCTCTTCGTCCTCCCGAAGGACCATGCTTTTAGACGATTTTCGTGAGACTGTAATACCAACAAATTGTTCGTAATAGAGGTAAGTTTAAGATCTAGTCTGGTTTGATTCTGGAGTAAGGCCACAGTCTTCATCGGTGCCATGTCACTTTGCATGAAGCCACTATGCCTATGACGAACGCCGAGACAACAGCTCCGAGCCATTCCGGGCTGCTCCTAGGTACGGCGGTTCGAAGTTGGTAAGTTGAAGATATTGGTGAGAAGGAGAGGAAGAAGTTGTAGAAAGTGAAGATGGACGACATCAACTGGGATCTGCGCCCGACGTCAACCTTTGAGATCCGGAACGAGCCCATCTCAAAAATAGCATATATAAAGAAGAACTCATCCGACGTCGAACTCCAAGAAGGATCGCTCCTCGTCGCTCTTTGCAGACCTCTTGAGGCGTCTATCGAGGCATCCGAGGCCGACGTTCCCAGCACCACCTCCCTATGCGTTTCAAAGACTATTTTGTTCAGTTCCTCGGGAAGAAGATATCAGGAAGTGCGACATGGAAGCAGTTACTGTCGTTACTGGAGGTAAGATATTAATATAAGATTTAGTAAGTCTATTAATTTCCGTTCTGTTTATGTATCGTTTCGGTTGGGCACGAGCAAGGGCCCCTCAGTTACCGTCCCCGCTCGCGCCTCGGTCCTCCGGGAGACATCTACGACTCGCCGTAGTCCTTTCACGACTCGCTGCATCAACTCTGGCACGATAAAACCAGCATTCAAGTGGAGAAATTTCACTTTACCGCTCTCCGTATGCGGTAAGAGGCTCAAGACAAGGAAACTCAGAAGATGATGGTACAATAAATCCGGGCCCATCCGGTCCCACATTCTGAGCGGTCCATCCAAGATCAAGAAGATCAAGCCACGGAAAGTTCAGGTGCCGCTAGAGGACAGAGGTCGTTTCTCACTCGCCTCCAGATCCCTCAAGGCAGCACGGGAGAAGGGTTTCAGTCTTGGCCCGTGCCAGCCTTTCCTCCAGCGGCGAGTCGCCGGTCCACCGGTACCTTATTTACCCCGGCACGACCGTTGACTCAAAGATTACAACACTATCTGTCCATTCCGATTTCCTTTCCTCGATTCTGCCTCCTTACTTTTACTCTCGCTCCTGGGCCGCCCGGTCCGCTATCTATTCAATTTCCGCGACCGGACGATCCCGTTCAACCTGCTCGGTCCCAACCAACGCAGCGGGCTCCAGGGAAGAAGAGGAACAGCTACACACTTGTTTTTCCTCCTAGCGCCTCCTCCCGTTCCGTATTCGCCCCGCAGGCTTGGTAAGTTCGTTCCAGTCATGGACCCTCCAGCTCGCTGATTACACTCAACACCTCCTAACACATGTGGTTTCGTTCACTTCCGCAAGAAGATTCCCATAAAGAAACTAGTAGGAATACTTAAGATGAGAATGTTCGAGCCCGCCAGTCCGTTCCCGATGATTTAAGCAAAGTTTCGGGCCCGTCCAGCGGTCTCCAGGAGAGTTTTTATCCAGGCTTCGGCCTCCTGTGCGGCTCAGGTACCTCCGCCTCGGCCCGGTTCTCTCCCTGGGGGTTTGACACTATGGGTGAGGAGCCAACGCCCCGTAATCCCTCCCCACCCGACTCGCGACGCGCCATTCTCCGCCTCTGGTTCCGTCGCGCTTTTCTTCCGTGCAGGACCCTAAGCAGGATCCACCATTCTCTCCCTATTCAAGGCTCTTCATCCTTCTTCCTGGCGTCGGATCGGTAGCAACAGTTTCTCTTCCCTGGCGGGGAGCTCGAGAAGCTGATCCACCAGTCCGCTCTGTTTTTCCGCCTCTCTTGTCGCCTTCAACAAGTCGTCCAACTGATCTTCGTTTTTGTACATCACCAGGGTCTGAGCCAATTGGACGGTCCGGTTGTGTTCGTTAACCAGCCGGTCAACTCCCGGGAACTCTCTGGTCAACGGCCCCAGCGCTGCCGTCGGGAACTGCGCCATCGCTTCCTCAAATGTCTCTGGCTTGCGGCCCGTTTCCAGTGCCATCAGGAACGCCATAGACGCTGAAGCCATTGCTCTTGTCTTAGCCGTCATCCCTCGCACCTCCCTCGGGGGCCACGCCAGTTGCACCTGAATGGCCTCCTCCGCGTCCCAGTCTCGTACTGCCCGCGCCGTCACCGGAAAGTGTCCCTGTAAGACCTGGTGAATGGCCTGTGTCCGTAATAACTTGAGTCGCGGCGTTTCTCTAGATGGTCCTGCTGTCGGTGCCTCCGTTCCTATGGACCCGAACACTGAATCCGCTCCCGACTCGTCCAATTCTTGCTTATCCGGCTCGTATCCTCTGGTCTAGGCCTGCCCCAACTCCATGTCCTCTGAGTCCTCCACTTCTGCGTCCATGGATTGAGCAGCCGGTATTTGTAGTCTGTGTATCACAACTCGTGGTTGTAGCGCTCGTCCATCCTTGTCCTCATCCTTAAGTGGGGTGCCCGGTCCTGGCGGCGATCCCATCCGTTCGGGTGACGGCGGTCCCGGGGTTTCCTCCGATCCCTGCGACCCAAAGAACGAGCTTCCCAGACTGGCCCGGGTCAGATTGTCCACAGCCGCTCGTGTCTCCGGCGTATCCGGTGCCACCAAAATGTCCCTCATCCGCTTCAGTCCCGGGGGCGGTACCACTGGCTGCTTACATACCATCTTCTCCAGGGGTGAATCCACTCTCATCGGGGTAGGGGTAGAGAACAACGGCTGTGTTGAAGCCATCGACGCCGTGTCCTCGGTCCTGGCCGCGTGCCGAACATACTTTACTTTTTCCACCCGCCCCGACGGTTTGAGTCCTTGCCTTTCCGCCATCTCGTGGAGGAACCTCCCCAGGTACAGTGCTTCTCTTTCCACCAGTCGGCCTCCCTGCGCTTCCCGAATGCTGTCCTCCAGCTCCCGGTCGGATCTTGCCTCGCGGTAACCCCTGAACGCTCCCTCCCGGTTCATTGTTCCTTTTAAATATCCGGGGTACCTCGGGTGTCGTGATTCGTAAATAACCGATTTCTTGTGAACTGTCATCATAGTAAATTGTGCGTCGCTACAAGGTGGTTCTAGTCCCGTGGTCCGTTTGATTCCTGTCGAGGTCTCAGGCTGTGATGGTCCCAGCTCTCCCGCGCTACTGGACTCGGCGATAATCAGGGACCGATCGCTTCGGACCGACATGCTCCGGCCTGACTCCGACTGGTCCGAACTCGTTCCCTCCTCCAATTCTCTCGGGACTTTCTTGACCTTTTTCCACTTCTTCTTTCGCGACGGCTCCTCCGCCGGGGATCCCTGCGTCGGGGGCCTCTTGAAAGCGAGCGGCTCCTCTTCCTCCTTTACTTTCGGACGTTGGTCGTCGGACGAGCTCACTAATTCCACCACCTCAGCCCCCGGTGGTATCCCTGAGCAACCTGGCTTCGGGGCGGGTGTGGATCTCCCTCCTCTTCCTCTGCCCGGGAGTCCTCGTCCTCTCGGTTCTCGTGGTTCTCCCTGGGCGTTTAACTTCTTAACTTGGCTCTGTACTAACCCTGTTACTTGGTCTGCTGTCAGGAGTGGTTTCGGGTTGACCACGGCTCGGCTCGCGCTCCGCGGCGACTCGGTGGCTTCCTTCCGCCCTCCTTTCGCGGCCCTCCGAGGGGAACGGCGCGTGGGCGTCGACCGTTCCGCTACTCCGGCCAAGGGTCCCTTTCCTGCTGCTTTGGCTGCTTGGACTCCCTCGCCGGCCTCGTCGGCCTCTGGTTCTTCCTCGGTTGCTACCTGCTCCGGCTGCTCGGCGTCGCTGTCATCGGACCCTCTCGACGCCCTCGGGTAGTAAGGGATGCGGATCCTCCGTCGCGGCCTCTCCGGTGCCTCCTTATCCACCGCCTTCTCAGGGGGATGGAACCCCTCCGGATGGCGCACAGCGTAGTCCCGCTCCAAATCGGCTACCCGGGCCGCCGTTTCGTCCGCAGGAGCGAAAGTGGTGTATGGCGGTCGTCCCTTAGGATCCAGGGCGAACGCCGCAGCATACTCCAGCCTCAGAAGGGGGTCTTGTTTCGGCATCCCCCTCAGCAGGTTTCCTTCGTGCGATTCCCACATGTGCTTTTTCCAGTCCTGGTGTGTCGAATAGGCTCGACTCGAACACACCGGGCACATGTAATACTGCTTCCGTACTCCATCGTGCTGGCCTCTAATATGCTTGACCAGGTGCTTAAATTCTTTTCCGCGACAATGTCCTTCCCAGCACTGTCCGCTCATCGTGTCCGTTTTCCGGGCTTTCGGGGCTCGTTCCAAACCTGAAGCTCGTCCCGTCAGCCTTTTCCGTTTTTGTCTCGTGGTGATGCTGCTCGTCTCGCTTCTCTGCCTTTCTTTTTTTCTTCTCCTTAGCTTGGTCTGCTCGTCTGCGATTTGATGAATCCTGATCGGCTGACCAGAATGACCTGCTCCGGCGAGCGCTCTGCCTTTTATAGCCGCCGCAGGCGGAAGTGGGCGTGGCCTGCGCTAGCGACCCCTAGCGTCAAGCTCACCATCCACTTCAACGGTGGCGCCCCCTACTATTTCCGGTCCCCGGGGCCCGCCGCTTGTCACCGCCCTGCCTGTTGTTTACCTCGCGGCTCCTCGCCCGTCTACGCGTTTTTTTCTCCTAGGCCTTTTATTGCCCCACCGGACGTCCTCGGTCCTTTCATCCTCCGTCGCCTCCTTTTGCCTTTTCATCTTGGCCCTCGCAGTGTTTCCGCACACTTCCCGGAGAACACAGGGGCTTGACGTTATCATCCTCTCGCCGCCGCCCCGTTCTCTTTGTCATCTTTACTCCTTTTACAACCTACTTTAAAGCCCGTCCTCGTTTCAGGCCTCGCCTTTTACAACCGTCCGTTCGTTCCTCCGGCATTCCCGAGAGTGCCGCATCTACTCTCCTCCGGTCTCCTGGACGCTGTAAAGCGGTATTACCAAGTCTGCATCACTTCAAAAGTCTTCACCAGCTTGCCACCGGGTCTGTCTTCCGTTGTAATCCAACCATCTTTTCCACGCTGTGGTTCCTCCGAACTGACCGGAAAGCGGCTCCGTGGGACTACTTTAGACATTCGGGCCGTCGTGGCTCCCGAACGCCGTTTTTCGTTCCAACCCCGCATTTCCCACCTATATTACATCTGCAAGAGAACCAATCTTCAGCTAGGTAGCAAATCTCTACAGCCTAACGACCTGCACTCCTACCGTAGTGGTCAACGCACCGCCCCGACTCAATGGCCCCAGGTTGATCAGTCCTTTTTGGCCAAAGCCTTTCTGTGTAGCGCCGATTTGGTCGTTCCCTTGGTCCTCTTCCACCTGCGGAATCGAGACACGAGAACGACTTCATCACAAAAAGGGGTGCCCCGTTTCCGTACGTGCCCTAGCGCGCCCCACCCCAAGCATTTACTGTGCAGCCTCGTATCCTTGCTGGTCAGCTACCATCCAGGCTGGCGCAGCGTGTCCTCGGTAGGGTTCCAGGCGGTCCACATGGACCACCCCCCCCCGGTTTCCCTCGTTTCTTCCGTACTACCACCCGTCCTCGGTCAAGCACCTTGACGATCAGTGCAGGGCCTATCCCTGGAAATCGCAACTTCGTTCCCTTGTCCCTATCCACCACCGTATCGTGCACCCAGACCAGTTCTCCGGCGTGGTATTCCCGCCGAGTCACCTTTCCATCGTACTCGTGCTTCTGATAAATGGCGGCTCGTTTCAGCCCTGCCCGGGCCTCCCGATAGGCCGCGACTAGCCCTCTCTCCAGGCTTTCCACGTAGTCGCCTACCCGTCGGGGTTCCTCCTCCTGTCCTAGAGGTCTCCCATAAATCGCTTGTCGTGGCATCATGGTCTGTCGGCCCAGCATCATCATGTTCGGTGTCACTCCCGTGCTGGCTTGCGGCGTTGCTCTATAACTCATCATCACGAGTGGGACCATCTCATCCCATTCCCGGCCTGTTGCTCGGCAGCTAGCTTTCAGACAGCACCCCAAAGTGCGGAAACTTCGTTCTATGTATCCGTCACTCCTGGGGTGGTACGGCGTCGTTCTCGTTTTGTGTATTCCGAATAGTGCACAGACCTGAGCCACCACCTCGGATTCGAAATTCGTGCCCTGATCCGAGTGTAGTTCTCGAAACGCGCCGTACCGTGCCACTACTTCTTCAACCAGTTTGTCCGCCACTGTCGTTGCCTTTTGATCCGGGATCGGGAAACACTCCAACCACTTGGTGAAATATCATCCCACCATCAGGCAGTACTTGTTTCCTCGTTTGGTGACTGGGTACGGGCCCGAAACATCCATGGCCAGCCGTTCCATTGGCTCCCCCACTATGTATTGGTGTAGCAGCTCCCGTCTCCCTCGTCCTTTTTTCAGCAACGCGCAATCACATTCTCGACATTCCTTTCGCACGTCTTCCTGGAGTCCCGGCCAGTAAAACCCTTGCTCCAACAGGGCCGTCGTTCTGGCGACTCCCAAGTGCGCTCCTGCCGCGCCTCCATGGTATTCCCTCACCAACTTGGCCCGTTCCTCTCGGGGAACGACCAACTGGTTCCTCCAACCATGTCCTTCTAGTTCCCAGTACTTCCGATGCAGCACGCTATCCTTGAGGCTTAATCGTTCCCATTGCCTCCATAGGATCTTTGTTTCCCGGGATTCCGGAGATATGACCTCCCAACCTGGCCGGTTCGCATCTTCTTCCATCCGTGCGACAATCGGCCCTATATCTCGATCCCTCCTCTGCGCTGCTCTCATCTCCTGCGGGGACCATCCGGGCTCATACCCCCGGGCCCGCGTCACTACTCTCACTTTCTCGGTATTCTCGTGCTCTTCTCCACACTGTTTGCACGGATACCGGGACAACGCGTCAGCGTTCCCATGCTTCCTGCCCGGTCGGTGTTGGAACGACACGTCATGCGAGTCGATAATCTCAATCCACCAGGCAGCCTGCCCCATCGGTTCCTTACTTCTCTGCAGCCAACTAACCGCGCTATTATCCGTCCGGACTATTACGCGTTGACCATAGATGTAGCACCGAAAATGTTTCAAAGCTCGCACCACCGCCAACAGTTCTTTCCGCGTGGTGCAATACTTTCGTTCGTTTGACTCCAGGGTTTTGCTCGTATAAGCTATCACCCGTTCCTCCCCTCTCTGCTCCTGCGATAGCACGGCTCCCGTCCCCACGTCACTGGCGTCCGTGTCAAGCCACCATTGTCCGTCTTCCTCCGGGAATCCCAACACCGGGGCCTCTGTTAACGCCCTCTTCATTGCATCAAACGCCTCTTGTCGTCTCGCGCTCCACACGAACGGCTCCTCCTTCGTCGCCAATTCATACAAGGGGGCAGCCAATTCTGTGAAGCCGTTTATATGCCTTCTATAATACGAACATAATCCCACGAAGGCTCGTACCTCATGGAGATCCCGAGGGACCGGCCACTCAGTTACTTGCCGACACTTCTCGGGGTCGGGTTCGATCCCGTTGAATGAGACGACGTGTCCCAAGAACAGAATCTTCTTCTGGAACAGCCTGCATTTTCGCGCCTTCAACTTCAGTCCTGCGGCGTTCAATCGGTCCAGAACCCGTACCAATCTTTCCAGAGTCACTTCAAACGTTGGTCCAAAGACCAATATGTCATCCAAGTATACCAGACACTCCTCCCACACGATTCCTCTGAGGATTCTTTCCATCAGCCTCTCGAAGGTGGCCGGGGCGTTCACCAGCCCGAATGGCATCACTTTGAACTCATACAATCCTCCTTGAGTCACGAAGGCCGTCTTTTCTCGGTCCTCCGGTGCCATCTCCACCTGCCAATATCCGCTTGCGAGATCCAGACTGCAGAAGAATAGGCTCCCGCCCAAGGTGTTGAGGCTGTCCTCTATCCGTGGAAGCGGATAGGCGTCCACTTTTGTAGCCTGGTTCAGTTTTCGGTAGTCGATACAGAACCTCGTTCCTCCGTCCTTCTTTTTCACTAGGACGGTCGGGCTGCTCCACGCACTTCCACTCTCCTGGATGATTCCTAGATTTAACATATCCTCCACCAGTGCTCGTTCCTCTTCTCTCCTGGTGGCTGGATACCGTCTGACCCTCTGTTTGATCGGCATCTGATCCCCCGTTTTAATTCGATGTTGTACTAAATCTGTCCGTCCTAACTCATGTTTCGAGGTCGCAAACATTTGTTCCCGGGCCATGATGGCTTTCTCCAACTCTCCGCCTTCCTCCGTGGTTAGGCCTTTCTTAGCCTCCTCTATCATTTCGACGAGCGCTCCAGGGGGTTCTTTTACATCACTTCCTATACCTCGTACTTCCTGTACGAAGGTGGCTTCTCCGAGTACCCCGCCGGTTTCCAATTTCGCGCTCTCGGTCCCTCGGTTGGCCACCCAAACTTTATTTTCTTCTCCCAACGTCACCGTTCCTGGGATCACCTCCAGTCCCATAGGTAATCCAGCGCCGGTGATGACAGCCAGCTGTCCACTCTGTCCTATGTCCACTCTCGTTACTACTGCTACTCGGGTCACCTGGAGCGGGGGTATTTCCGTCGTTCCCTCGATTCTCACGACCTGTCCTCCGACGGTGACTGTCCGAACCCCGTCCGTTCTTTGTTCTACTCCCGGGATTCGTTCCCCCTCTCCCTCCCCCTCGGCGGGCAGGAAGACAGCACTCGCGTGGGGCTTAACTGTTAGCCTGTATTTCACCGCGAAGTCGTTTCCCAGGATCCCTTCATCTCTACCGATGTCTGCCACCATGAATGTCCACTGCAACACGCGCGTTCCCAACCTCACTGGCAAGTTCGTGCATCCGTAGCACCGCAACGGGCTACCATCCACCGAGCAGAGACGTCCTTCATATCCATCCAGGTCTTCCCATTTTCGTCCCCACTCTCTCCAGAGACGTTCCGACAGCAGACTGATCATAGATCCGGTATCAACCAAAAAACGGACGACACTCTCTCCCACCGTTCCGGCCACATAAAGTCCACATTCTCCAATGCCTACTACTTCTCTCGCCGCGCCCGAAGGGGGCCCCGCGCTTACTGCGACGGCGACTGTCCGTTTCCCTGACGCTGAGAACACTCTCTCGCGAAATGGCCCTTCTGGTGACATTGATGACATTCCAAATCTTCCTTTCGCTTCTTAAACGCCTCCCTCCGGGCCGTTGCTTGTCTCCTAGCTTCCCGTTCTTCTGCCAATTCCTTCATCATCTCCTCCAACTTACCGTTTAAGGCCATGATCTGTGTATTGGCGTCCTCCTCGGGCTTCACTGCCCGCAGGAGGCGGCGTGAGTATCGTTCCTGTATTTCTACCACCTCCACCGCCTCCTCTAGTGTCTTGCATCCTTTCTCTGCACACTTCAGCTGAAGGTCTTCCCCAACTGCAGCCTGGAACGCATGTAATGCTGCTTTTTCCTGGCTGGCGTAGTCGTTGGAGAAGTAGGCTCTCGATGCCAATCGTCGGGCATTATCAGCCAACTCCTTCGCTGTCTGGTTCTTTACACGTTTCAATCCTGCCAACTCTTGCAGAGCATTGCACGTGTCCTTCTCCTGACCAAACCTCCGTCGCAACGCATCTACCCTCGCCGAGTAACGGAGTCGTTCCCTGTCCGGGAGTCCGACAAAGTACATTCGTGCCGTTCCCGTCAGCGAGAGAAAGAGCATCGCCGCTTTTTCCTCGGTCGTCCAATGTCCCAAGGCTGCGTACTCCTCGAACTGGTTGATCCATCCCTCGAAGTCCGGTTTACCGTCATACTTCTCCGGTCGTAGACTAAACTTCTTCAAACTCGCTCCTACCTGGCCGGTCTGTTGTTGTTGAGCCCGCGCATTCTGCTCATCTGTCGGGGTGGACGTTCCCATGAAATTAAACTGCCTACCCATGATGGTCGTGTCCTCCCCTTTGGTCTCGGGTTTCGCACCTCCTTTCTCCTCCCCACCTTCCTTGAAGGCGATGTCAGATATCCATCTGCTCGAAGACTGCCGCTGTCGCCATGAGTATCCAATACCGACGAAACACCCAAGATCCACAAGTCCGTATGTGCTTGTTTCAGCACCACCGCTGCCACCAGTGTGACGTTCTCTGGTAAGTCGGGGTTGCCGATTCTTACAACAGAGGAACGTGGGGGTTGTTCGGGTCTCGGGGCGGACGGGGAATCCGGGCCAAGAACCGAGATGTGTTTTTAGAGTCGTGCCTCGCGCACGAGGGGGGGGGCTGAGCGAATCGGTCGGGAATCGGCGCTCGATGTCAAACGGAGGACTGCGGGGAAGGGAAATTATGGTAGGGGTACGGGTCGGCCGGGGCTCGTCTCGCTCTATCTCCCAGACCAGCATTCACCCCCACCGGGCGGTCCACCCCACGGTTCCGGTCCGCGGGGGCGACGGGCCGACAGTCGCCTATTGTTTGGTAGCGTGGGGCCGAGCCTGCCGCGCCCTCGTCCCCGCGGACTTCGTTCCTTCGTCCCGCTCTCCATGTCTTCGTGCCATGCTACGCCTCGGTCTCCGGGACTGCTTCGGGCCTTCGTGCCTTACTTCGGTCCCTCGTTCCTCGTTCTTCGGGCCGTCGGGCCCCTGCCCTATGTTCCTACTATTTATCTCGAACTTCGACTGTTTTACCCTAACTTCTGGTTAATTACTCGAATCGGCTCATCTTTAGCGGTTGTTTCAGGAAAGAAGACACGTCTGGACACCAGGAGAATTGTTAAAGAACTCTGTTTATTCGGGCCTCACCGCCCCTTTATATACTCTAGAGGTCAGCCCTGATTGGCTGCTTTCGGTCACGTGATCTACAACTGACGTCACTTCCGGTTTACATTTTCCGTTTCCGGTTTACATTTCACTTCCGATTTATATCTTTCCGGGTTTCGTTCCTTTACATTTTCGTTCCTTACATATTCGTTCCTCTTTTTCGGGCTTTTTACACTTTCGTTCATTATTACATATTCGTTCTTTTACATATATTTCGTTCTTTTACACTTACGTTCTTTACATATATACCTTTTTATAATATTACCTTATTTTCTCTTATTTTGACCTCTACATATTTTGGATGAATAGCCGTTCATCACAATAGTTCTAGGACCAATGGTCTTTCTTAAAGGGGTAATTGTTCTATCATAAGGGTAATTGTCCTAAGTAGAGGGGTAATCTAAAGGGATAATTGTCTAGAGGTAGTTGTCCTATTCATATGGACAGTAACTGTTGTCCTATAAGGTTAGTTGCCCTAACCATAAGGGTAATTGTCCTAAGGGGTAGCTATCCTAGGAAAGCAGAGTAATTGTCCTAATTATCCTAGTTGTCATTAAAGGCAGTTGTCCAATGGGGAATTATCCTATGGGATAACAGTTCTAGGGAATTATTATCTGAAGGGGTATTTGGCCTAGGAGGTAGTTGTCCCCTTGATAGTTGTTCCCTGGGAAATTGTCCCCAGGGTCCATGGAATAGTTATCCTAGAACTGTAGTATGACAAACCCTGCCAAGGATGTGACGTCGAAGAACGTTCTAATAACGTCGCAGAACGTCACAGAACGTTATTAGAACGTCGCAGAACGTGACCGTTACGTCGCACCTTGGCTGGGAAGCCATTGGATTCTTTTTGGATTCACAGAAAGTAAAATTACAATTAAGGCACAACAGACATTCTGCTGTGGCATAAAAATCAATAGGCACCTGTTATCTAATTCAATCAGTGTTACAATTGTACTTGTACATGCATACTGCTTAGGGATTCACTAGGCCAGGATTATTTTCGGGCTTTGGCGTTATCATTATCTTAAGTGCATCAAAAGTTACCACCAATAATCCTTACTTCTAAACGCCCACATCAACTTTCCTTCTTTATTTACTTATTCCTTTTCCTTCACAATGTCGATTGTAAACGCCTCACGCGGAAGAATAGTATGATAGATATAGAACTTCCACGCCTGGTAGACCTTACAATAATTAACCTTACAATAATTAAACAAAGAAAAATGTTTAGCAGTTGACGTCATTTGTAGTTCGGTTACAAGCTGATTATAGATGGTTATCTATATCATTTGATACACATCGTTTAAAGAAATCCCTCGGCCCATGTAAGTCATCGTAACAACAGTCCCTGTGCTGTGATCAGTATCATAGATATATGCCGACTTTGTAGCTCGATCCCTTCGGTATGCATCGACATATACCGTATCGCTCCGAATGGAAGCAGTGACTCGTGTTAGAGCACTCTTAATATTACATGGAATACACAATTACGGTAAACTCAATAATATGCAACTGTTATTGACACCCATGGATGTCAAGGACATATATTTCTTGATGTACAGTAATAAGTATATTGCTCTTTATGCTTGCATGTATCAGTACGCATTCTGTACATTCTGTTGACTATCATTTTATTGATAATAAACACTTTCTGTCAAAGAATTCACATTAGCAACGTTAACTATATGTATCCGCTCGGTATCAAGTTGATTTTGTCGTTGACCAGCTCTGGTCTTAAAATATAATACACAACATTCTATTTTGCTTTGTATAACGTACCTAACATATATAAGAAATGCAGGTTGTCTCAATCCCATCATTAAACACCTGTGTGGTGGCTGTGGGTGTAGGAGTGGACCTGGAGGGGCCGGGCAGGCTCAGCACTGAGTAGGTTATGCCATAGTCCCCGGGTCTCCAGGCTTTAATCCCCGCCGCCTCCTCTCCTTGACGGCCACCTCCACTGGGTCCGGCCCTGTGTACGGCTACAGTGAGGGCCAGTGGAGAGGGTGAACCCACTTCTCTCCGGGTTGGAATGGACCCCAATTTAAAGGCAGATTTGTGTAAAAGAGAATCTCCAGTCTATCAAAGTGGAACATACATAGTCATATCCGGATAGAAGTATATATGACCGAGTTGACCTCTATCAATTAGCATATTCACTCTTAGGTGTATGGTCAATCTGTTAATCGGATACTGCCTGAAATCAACAAACTAAAGCTAGATGTTTAGGCCCTATTTGTTATTGTCAATTCAATAAGAATAATCTAAAGGGATATGCACGTTGGCCTATCCATGCTGCTCGCCTGCAGAGGGGGACAACATTGAGCAGGGGGTATAATTAAAACTTTTATTATTATTATTTCGCAAAAGAGACAGTAACACAATTCTCAACGCTTAGCGCTGCTTTTCAGAATTATACACTGCATTATATCTTGATATCAACATGTATTCCTGTATATATGGACATCCATGGCCAACCAAATGATATGTATAAACAATATTGAGAACAATGATAAGATACAGTTTAAATACACATGTTTTCAATGATAATATAAATGTATAATTAAAACTTAAAGCAATGATAAACCTTACAATTGCCTCAATTTTATTCAAACAGGCTATCTCTCACTTTACGTCTCCAGAGGCTTGCAATGAAAACTATTTTAACAATTACCAAAAGGGGAAACATGTATCGTGGTCGTTTAAAATCACAGTACGCGAAAACCTCTTAGAATTCACACCTTGACGCACCACAATCACACCTGCCACGGCGTCGTCACCTCGCCAGGTGGCGCTGGACACGTCGTCACGCCCCCTAGTGTGACAAACGGGAATTAAGGGAACAACCGATTTAGTGAGGTCGCCGAGGAGTTCTTACCCACCAGGCAGCAGTGTACAGCAGGAGGAGCTAGAGGCAGAGAGCGGGCGGCCCGGGAGGACGGCAATGCACCAGTACAGCCCATGGACCTGCCCACCCTGGAGTAATACCGACTGACCCCTCACTGTGAGATACCCGTCGGAGTGGCCCGTTTGCCAGGTGTTTCACTTACCTGTGCATGTCCGCAGGCCGACCCCCGCCGTCCAGGTAGCTCAGGGGGGTTGTCCCTTCTTGGCTCGGCCGGTCCACAAAACCTCCATGGGAGACTGGCGTTACCTGCGTGCCTATAACATACAACAAACAAGTCGCAAGAGCGCCTTCTGTTCCTGCCTCCCTTTCTCCCATTCCAACCCTGTTGTTTGTAGCAGATCAGTCAATCCGATCCTTGCCCGGGACCTCGCAGGGCCTGCCCCCAGTCTAGATCTGAAGGAGTGCGTCTTGTCCACTGCCCCTTATGTGTCGTCTAAACGGAGGTCATTGTGACTAGTACAGGCGAGCTGCTGCAGGCTCCCACTGACCACTCGGGCCTTACAAAACATGCTCATCACGAGACAGGGGACCTGGAGTAATGATCGTCGCCAAAGCAGCGGTTAGGTTACCCTCCTCCGCCCCCCGCACCTCCACCACCTGTGCCCCCCGCGCTACCCCCCTGATCACAGGTAGGTCCACCCCCTCAGTGTTCTACCATCGTTGTTACCTGTGCGCACCTGTAATAATAATAATAGCCTGCCCTGGCCCTTGTTACCAAAATAGGAGGCAGTATTCTATTATCTGAACATGTTTATTGACTCCTCAAATGACGGAGAAGGTTCCGTCGGCTTTTCCTAAATTGACTTCAGATAGGATCCTGTGTAGTTTTAGTCCATGAAAAGATCGGGGCAGAAGAGCGGGAGAAGGGTTAATTTGATACTTACAAGACTTCTGTGTAGTTTTGCGGTTTTAAGTGACTGGATTTTAATTCTTACTTTAACGACCATTTCTTAAATTAATAGACTAGTAAATGGTTTCTTCATAAAGCTTATATTCTCTGGGTTTCAAGTCTCGACAAACACTACTGGTTAAGAAAGGACAGATTGGCCTTATTTTATCAAGAATAGATAAGATATTCACAGAAATGCATTATGACATTACAAGCTGCTTTTATTATAGGACATAACACATTTCGTTTTTCTGTCCTATTTTGGTCAGCAGACCTTAGGCCTATCAAGCTTTGCAGGAGCGGTGTGTGTTGCTTACCATGCCATGTGAATGTACTACGACTAATGCTTACTATTTGTTCTGACACTTTTGAAACTTCTTGGATCAGTATTAATGCAATGCAAACACTCATAGTTGTATATGGTACACTTTCCTGTAAGACACACATAATACATTCATTTTAACTTTTAAACAATTAATGCAATATATATATATATATATATATATATATATATATATTATTGAGGTGGACTGTGTGACTTACTTATTTTCACTTTAAACGGGATGCTTCACTTAAAAATCGACCGCAAGTCAGTCTAGAAACAAAACAGTTTAATTTGTATAGTTAGAGGATTTGGACAGGTATAAACTTATATTACCTAGAGCATCACTTGCTGTCATATTTTATAGAGTGACACACTTTGGGCCAGCCCCTGAGGCATCAGGTGTTCCCTCTCAGTACCCTGCCCACAGATCGCCTCACTTGTCGACCCCTGGCATGGCCTTGTGTGGCCATCGATCTAGTCTGTAGATCACTGGTGTTGACGAACCACTAGAAGAGGAATCTAATAGAGTGCCGCGTTCCGTGCCAGACATCAAGAGAGAACCCCTACTAGTGCTGCTGTTATACAGTTTACTTTCTTTGTATATTTTTTATTTTGTATAAAACCTTTACTACATTGTAACTCTACCTTGGATCACAAGTCATTCCTTTGGCACAATATTTTCCATCATATTTTTTCATATACGTTCTAGGTTATACGTAAGTAATACGTAGAAATTGATTGTTAATGCTTGTCTGGTGTTGATAGGATGGAATCAAAATACCTACAATGTGTATGGTGTATCAATATTAATTCAACGATACCATATTACATTGTAAGTCTACCTTGGATCACAAGTCATTCCTTTTGGCACAATAATTTCCATCATATTTTTTCATATACATTCTACATTGCAAGATATTATCTCATACAAGTACACACGGTGTAAATCCCACTGATTAGGAGCTGCCTGTGAGTATAATTAATCCCAATTGCAGAACGCGTCTACCATTACAAGTCATACCAGTAAGGCCTCTCCACGGAGATATAGCGGCTTTTGCTAATAGTCTCATTCTCGTCAGTCGTGGCCGGTGTAATTTAATCCGCCTGTGACGGCCATTATTACACCGTAATGTTAATGCCGATACACGTGCGTGCATTGTGAGAGCCGAGACTTGACCGCCCACCACGGAGGGCAGGTTACTGGAGGCGCCGTACAGACGTGCATGGCGACCCAGGAGTCGTGAATGGGCCTGCCTTGGAGTGGAGGAGGTGGCTGTTCGTGGGGTGTGGCAGGGGCGGATACAGGATTTTCGAGAGAGAGAAAAAAAAAAGGGGGGGGGGGGGGGAGTCAGCATAAAGGTTAGGTACTAAAACGGCGTGCATTCGCATATATACGCATGTGACATTTTCCCGTTCTTTTTGTAGTTTGGGGGTCCAGCAAAAGGGTTGGGGGTCAGGACCCCAGGCGCCCCTAGATTCGCCCCTCTTAATGGGTGCCGCAGGTATCATGGGTTGGTTCTGATACGCATGTATAAGTGGACTTAAATTACTTTTTTGGGGATATGCATGGGTAATTATGATATAATGATATAACCATATATATGCGGTGTGCTGTTAGAATTTAGAGGGTGGTATAGAAAAATCCACCAATTGACTCTAGGGGTTATACACACCCTGGAATATTGGTATTGTCAAAAACATCAATAATTGCATATTTGCTACAAGTGATTTAGGTTTACGTCAGTGGGGGATGCAAGGGGTGTATCGGCGCGCGCACCTCTTCGGTCTAGTAACCATGGCAATTTGTTAATAAGACTTCCCCAAACCAAATTGGAATTCTGCTGTTCACCGGTACCACTCTGCTGAAAATATTGAACCCGACAATAAAAAAGCAATAGATCAAGTGTCATACGGATTGACAGCAGAGTTACTGAGGTTATTCTAGCATTTCTCTGTTTTGAGAAAAAATTTAAGATAACTTCGAATTCCTGAATCTAGCATGGGCCAGGGCATTCATGTTTTATCGAAATAATATACTAATGCAACAACTGGTCCACAAACACGAAGATACATCACCCAGAAAAGAAATAGACTTATCTTTTTTTAACGTAAACGAAGGTATGATTATTTTGACCTATTATATATTCAATCAATCAAAACTCTAATTTACTATCAATGCATAATTTAAGTCGATGGGCGATGGGTGAAAATCAATACGTTCACAATACGTGGCCAAAACAAGGCTGGACGGATACTCACACGGCTAAAAGCGAAGTATAGCGGCCCTCAGGGAGCACAAAAGGATCAACCGTCCACTCGGGAAATTGTACAGAGGGACACAGTTATTAAATGAGATATGAACTCTTACTATTCTTGGAAATGTACGAGACTGCTGTGACCAAACGACCCCCTACTAATTGACCTACATGTTTAGACTGCGCCGGACACGTACAGCTAAGTCACAATTATTATTGTTGCCGATATCTGCTCCTACCCTTTGTTATAGAACTGTATATGCAATGACTACTACGTTACCAAAATTTGATATCCTGATAACAGGTGACTCACGCCTGAAAGGTATGCAATCTAGAATGGATACAATGATATGGGGTCGACAGCTACCTGATATAAATATAGTAGTCACGCCATATTCAGGTGCAACAATCCAAGACGCGCTTGACCGCACAATTGAATGGATCACCCCAAACAAATGTGACCTTATTTACTTCGCTGCAGGGGTAAATGAATTGTCTGAAAAAGTCGGGCATAGAAATATTATCCCAAAATATACAACCACTGACGAAGCTGTAAATGATCTGGTAACGAAATTGCAGAATGCATCTGATAAGCTACTAACTGTGTGTAGTAATGTAGTAATCTGTGAACTGGTAGGTCTTTCTTTCTCAATGTACAATAAGACTCCATACACCATGGGCAATGAGCAACTTGTTCTAAATGATGCGATCATGATCATGAATGACAAAATCCGGGCTATAAATAGCTCAAAGCATGTGCTCAGCCCACAGTTTCTGAGTTATGTACATAAGTGGAGACATGGTCGTCTTGGTCACAGGTATGTAGGATGCCTTACTGATGGAATACATTATACATCACACCTCAAGGATCTGTATGCTGCACGAATTGCAGACACATTATATCCCAATATACACTCAATCTGCAATTAACTCCTAATCTACCTATGTAGATAACTACTGGACAAGTGACATTAAAACCTATACTAAGACGTGATATCCACGCTTGCTCATCTCTTGGGATGTAACCAATACTACTAGGGAGACGTGATCTTCATGCTCCTCTTATTCTCACTTTTACATGCTTCTACCATTTTTAAATCCACCAAACGTGTATGGTAAGTTAATTGCTTCTAGTACTTGTCCCTGTTGATGACGTGATATACATGCTATTAGTTACATGCTGTAACATGAGTTATATAAGTGACGTGACATACATGCACCTAAACTACATTAACAAAATTTGAACCACTGATATGTTTTGCCTAGGGATATGATATTTGTTCACATGGAGACGTGATATACACGCCCTGAAAATAGATAGTTGATCTAAAATGGTCTTTTTTGTATATCTCCATACTAATTTTGATATTACCCATATTTATATAACTATTACACACACACTAATTACTAAACTACATGCTTAATTTGTTTGTTCAAACCAATGCTTTATACTATATATATATATGTATATATATATATATAAATTTAAAATTCCAACCTATAGCTTAAATGTGCAGTGTGCCTTTTTGCTGATCACTCCACTGGTTGAGGGCTGCATACTCTGCGGTTAAGTCCCACAACTGGAGTATTGTATATAGTTTGCGTCCACACAACTGTTATATTGTCTACTTGCATTATGTTTTGTTTTATATATTCTTATACGTAATTAACTACAGAGGGAAGGGTAATGACGTATAAGCCAAAAACTAGTGGGTTTTCTATAGCCCATTTAAATGTACAAAGTATACGTAACAAAATTGATATTATCAAACAGCATATTCTTCAATCTGATTTTGATATATTCACCGTATCTGAGACATGGCTCACTTCGGACTTTGATGCTTCTCTACTTTATATAAAAGGATACAACCTTATACGACAGGATAGACTATGGTCCAAACCAGACTCAAACTTACCTAAAAAGGGTGGTGGTTTATTGATTTATGCCAAATCGAAAATTATCTACTCTACAATTGACACCAAACCCTTAAACACAAACTTAAAAGATATTGAATCCTTATGGATTAAGATCCATAATGTTAACCATAGAGACTTCATCGTAGGTGCTGTATACAGACCTCCTCAGGGAAACACAAGTAAGTTTGCTGAACACCTCGAAATCATCACTACTCAGATAGACAATCTGAATAAAATAGATCTTTTTATTATAGGAGACATGAATATTAACTATAATGAGAAGAATAGTCAGGGCAGGAAGAATCTTAAAGAATTTGAGTCAAATACTGGCTTAAAACAACTTATAAATACACCAACTAGATTCTCTAATACATGCAATAGCACCATAGATTTAATTTATACAAACTCGGACAATATAACTGACTATGGCAGCCTATCATTGAATGTAAGTGACCATGAGGCTATATACTGTCTTAGGAAGAAGAGGAAAGACAAGTTTAATACTATTACAGCTGAAGCAAGGTCCTACGTTAAATACGACAAAAACAATTTTCAAAATTACTTAAGACAACTGTCATGGCAAGATTTTGACACATCAGCTGATCCTAACTTAGCCTGGGAACTGATGAGGAAGAATATTACTGAGGCTATAGATCATTTTTGTCCTCTTAGAAATATACGAATTAAAGACAGAAACGAGCCATGGATGTCCCATGAACTCATTGAACTCTTACATGACAAGTCCATTCTTAGGCTAAAAGCTAATAAGAGTAGAGACGCTGAGGACATACAACATGCTAACTTAGCCAGAAATGAAGCTAAGAGAGCTATCAGAAATGCTAAATCAGATTATGTTAAAGAAAATCTTGAACAACATCAGAACAATCCCAAAAAGTTTTGGGAACATGTTAGCTTATTAACACCTGACAAATCTGTTTCATCACAGATTAATCTGATTGACTACAGCCTTGACAGCGTTATTCAAAGCTCAGACATTCCAAATTTTATTAATAATTACTTTGGCAACATTGGCAGTATTCTTGCTGAGAAGTTCAATGAACCTTGGTCATATGATGGTGTCACTAATGACAATATCATTAATGAAATAGTGACCACACCTGACGAGGTACTCAAATTGTGTCAAAATATTGAAAATCATAAAGCTTCATCTGTGAATGGATTGTCTGCCAGAATCTTAAAAGACGCATTTATGGCTCTACCAGGTAAACTTTCAACACTTTATAACCTTATACTACAAACTGGTCATTATCCATCACAATGGAAAATTGCTACAGTCATCCCCCTATACAAGGGAGGTGATAGGGCAAATGTTTCGAACTATAGACCCATATCATTGCTTCCACTACCTGGAAAACTCCTTGAGAAAATAATTCATGATAGATTATCCAAATTCTTAGAAGATCATAATCTTTTAAATGCCCATCAAGACGGTTTTAGGAAAGGTCATTCTACCATTGATACAATAGCTAAATTCACTGATGACATCTATTCAAATATGAATAAAGACCAATGTACAATAGCTACCTTCATAGATTTCAAGAAGGCTTTTGACACGGTAAATCATACTATATTACTTAATAAACTAAAACTACTTGGAATTAAAGGTAAACCTTTTAAAATTTTGGAAAATTATCTAGCCCATAGATTACAATATACTTATGTAAATGGATGCTTATCTAACCCTCATCTGCTTTCCCATGGAGTACCCCAGGGAAGTATCCTTGGACCTCTATTGTTCTTAGTATATATTAATGATTTAGATGCAACTGTTGACTCTGGTACAGTCCGTATGTATGCTGATGATACTACAGTTTACACATCAAGTGAAAACATACACATAGCTGTCAACCAATTACAGATGAATCTGAACAAAGTAACAAGCTGGTGCAACAAAAATCAATTAACTATAAATGTGTCTAAAACTAAATCCATGGTTCTTGGAACAAGGAAGTTTGTAAATATGAAAATTGCCCCTAAACTGACAATTGATAATAGGAGCCTGGAGCATGTGACTTCTTATAAGTACCTTGGTGTTACCTTGGACGATGAACTTAAATTTAATATGCATGCCAGGATTGTGATCAAGCAGGCACCCCACAAAATCACTACTCTTCAAAAAATCCGGCCCTACATTAACCAATTTACCTCATTACGCATTTATAAAATGAAGATACTACCATATATTGACTATGGGGATATTTTTTATATGTCTGCTAACCTAGAGGTCTTGGACAAAATTGATAAACTTCAATATAGAGCTCTACGTATTTGCCTGCTTGCTCATCCGAGAATGCACAGACTTGACCTCTTAACAAACGCTAACCTACCAGTACTTCAGTACCGGAGAGTTGTTCATCTGAGAAATTATATGTACAAAAGGGCACATGATAACACATATATAGACAAAAGAGAACTGAACATTCGTGCTTTTCAAGCACCTATGTTAGCCACACATGCATCTAATAATTCCTACTTTGACAAAAGCACCCTTTATAAAGGTGCAGCTGAATGGAATGGTTTAGAGGTACATTTACGAAACTTACCGACATATAATAGTTTCAAGCTACAGCAAAAGAAGTGGCTTCAAACTAAGGTTCCTGTATGAATTGTTATACTTTGATTGTGATGTTAATTCATGTTTGGTCTATAGCTTACCCCCCTCTCCTTCCTTTAAAGGAAACCCATGTTGACTAAAATAGAATACTCGTTACATTAACTTTGTACTGATGACAATGTATAATAGATTGTGTGTTGCAACGTTGTATATAACTGTTAATATGTTGCCTCTTTGGCCACTCTCCATTGTACCCTAAGAAATCATGTATTTTGCTATACATTTGAGTTAGCTGGATGCAAGTGAAAAACGGCTTTTAGCCGATCTTGTTCTGTAACATTGAAAAATGTACTTTTTCCAGGGTAAATAAAAGACATAAAAAAACAAAAACAGCAATAGCAACGAAGGAGAATTGCACATAATAAGGTGCGTGCTTCTCACTATTTTTTTTTTTTTTTTATTTATTAAACCACATTCACTACAAGTAATGATCTTCCATGTAGGTTGAGTAATCCTATATACAAGTCATACAGTTATACATACAAACATCAAAACAATTATCACAAAAAATTATTAATCATAATAATCCTAATTTAGATAATAGATGAGTAAACAATCACAGATTGCACTAAGTTAAGTGCATAATTGACATTGCAATTGCACTAAGTTAAGTGCATAAATGACATTGCTATCGCAGAGAAATAGTTACTCCCAAATACATAATACATAAGCCAGGTGCTGAATTAAATACCTAACACTGGCCGCTTATTACTCCATTGATTTAACCAGGTATCAAGTTAAGTTAATGTATGTAGTCATGTGCACTAAGTTAAGTGCAGTTTCAGATTATACAAAAGAAAAAAAAAAAAAAAAAAAAAAAAAAAAAAAATTTAATTATAATCCAATTCAATTCCTCCGATTCTCACTCAACATACAATCTGTGCAGTCTACGATCGTAACACCCTTAAATCAGTGAGTACATAACCATAGTTTAGCTGCCCTTTTAAATTCATTGATATCCCTGACGTTCTTAATTTCGACTGGCAAGGAATCCCATATACTAGCCCCGACATAAAAAGGAGAGTTAGTATATGGTCTTACCCTGGGAACCCGTCTATGGAAGCTGCATGTGTTGGAACTCCTGGTGTATTTACCAGTACTCTTAGCAGCCCAATCAGATTTAGTCTTATTCTTAAACATAATAACTAGAAGATGGAGTCTCCTTCTCTCTGATAGAGGTCGAAGATTAACTAATTGGTGTAAATTTTCCACTGAGATCTCTCTAGGGTTGTGAATGTCTAAACAAATTCTCAGAGCTCGATTCTGCATTGTTTGAAGTTTATCTACTTCATGTTTTGGACACAAAGTTAGTAATATATCAGCATATTCAGCCATAGGCATAACAGTTTGTTTATATATCAATACACGAGTTTGACGGTCTACATGCCTTCTAATTTTTGTCAATTTAAAAATACGTTGGCCAAAATTCCTTTTTATTTTCGTTAAGTGTGCTTTGAGTGTTAAACATTCATCCAGTATAACTCCCAAATAGTTATAAGTTTGACAATGCACTAAAGGTATGTCATCTATCAAAACTTCGATGCTCTTACAGTTCTTTAAACGTTTTCGAGTTCCAAACAAACACACTTGGGATTTATTAATGTTTATCGTCAATCTATTTCTTATACACCATGAGTGAAAGTTATCAATCGCATATTGTAATCCACTTTCGATCAACTCAACATCAAATTCGCTTTGGAATAATACAGCATCATCAGCATACAAGATGATCTTTTGCCCAGTTTCATTAAACATAGTTTGCACATCGTTTATATAAATGTTAAATAAAAGAGGCCCCAATACAGACCCTTGGGGCACACCTATGGACAGGTTGGCTGGTGTAGATATGGTGTTATTCAACTTTGTGCGTATTTTTCGGTTTCCGAGGTAGCTGGACAGCCATTTTCGTACTTTTCTGCACACACCAAGTTTTTCCAACTTGCCTATTAAGATATCGGAGGACACACAGTCGAACGCTTTTGCTAGATCGATATACACTGCTCCAACGAATTTGCTTTCATTTAAGTTTTCACTAATGTATTTAACTAAGTTAAAAATTGCATCAGTTGTTGAAGAGTTTTTTTTAAAACCATATTGGTTATCCACAATTACGTCATTATTGTCAAGATGTACAGTCAAAAGTTTGTGGATATATTTTTCTAACAATTTCCCTGGCAATGGCAGGATAGATATTGGTCTCCAATTAGTACATTTAGTGTTATCGCCCGGCTTAGGAATTGGTGTTATCATAGCAGTCGCCCAGGAGTCAGGGAAAATACCATAATAGAGGGAGTTATTATATAGATCTAGCATCTGATCCATCAAGACTACAAAACTATCTTTCAAAATAAATGTTGGTACATCTTCAATACCTGAGCCTTTATTAATATCAATGTCTGCAATAATTGCCTTTAAGTCCTGCTCTCGCATTACAATATCAACATTCATGTCATCATACAATTTACACCCCTCCATACCCGCATCAATACATACATTAGGTAGTGACGACTCAAGTAGTCTCCCAATGTTCGCAAAGTATTGATTTATGTATTCTGCACAATACTCGGGAGCAATAGAACAGTCTTTATCATCAACAAAACAATATTCATTGTCATTTTTACCTTTGTTCCCTTTTAACAAAGGAGATAGGTTTCTCCAGAATTTCTTTGGGTCAGTGTCTGTTGATTCTAATAACTGTTTGACATATTCTTGCTTAGCACAATTAATGCGCTTGTTAACCTCGGCCTTGAGGGTTCTCAAGTGCAATGAATTGCCCTTGGTATTGTGCTTAATAACCTCCTTTACTGCAAGATTTCTGTCGTTTATCAGTTCTAATATCTCCTTTGACATCCAGGGGGGACTATCCGATCGTATTCGGATATTCTTGAGTGGGCACATTATAGATAATATTTCCCGTATTTTTGAAATTATAATTTCCCATTTTGTATTGGGATCTTTACTCAAATAAAAGTCATCCCAATCACTTTGCAGCAACTGATCACTTAAGATTTCTTTATCATATTTCCGATAAGTTCGCCCATACACTTTCTTAAAAAATCTTGGTTCACGACATTTTTTCTTAATGGCATAAATACCCATATGGTCGCTGAAGATGTTACTTAACACGCCGCTATGTGATACGTAATCAGCATTTGTTATTACGAGATCTAAACAAGTTTTTTTCCTAGCAGAGTAACGTGTAGGTTCTTTTATCAATTGAACAAGCCCATAACTTCGAATCATATCAATCAATTTTTTTGTGTCACTTTTATTACGGGCATTCATGTCGATATTCATATCACCTAACAACCACAACTCAGCATTAGTAGTAAGTAGCACATCTAGTATAGCCGATAATTCGGATATGAATACATCTACATCCCCATCGGGTGGTCTATAGATTGTAAGAATCGATAAGTTTTTATGTGCTGCTCGGTTCTTAATACCCAATGTAAGTATTTCAATATCCCGTTTTATATACGTATGGGTTATATCAATAGTGGTATAAACTGCTATATCATTCTTTACATAACATGCCACACCCCCTCCCCTAGTTTTTGAAACTCCATTCACAATACCTTGGTCCCTATCTAACCTGAACAATTTCTTATTACTAATACATAACATATCATCAGAGTAAGCCTCATGTAGCCAAGTTTCTGAAAGTGAGATGACATCCACATTCATATATAATAGCTCGATTTGTGTGATCTTATTATACAAGCTGCATACATTATGATGTACCAATTTGAATCCCTTCAGGGATTCAATTTCATCTAAAGTTGTCATAGCGTTTAGTTACTCTTATGAGCTTTATCAGAACTTCTATTGCTATTTTGTGGCTTACAATGGTGACATCAAAAAAAGTATCATATGCGAAAAAATACAAAAATTGGTGCTGTTTCATCTCTGCGTATCCAATCGGAGAGGTGAAAAAATGTGTAATCAATGTTAACACATAATACGCCACTGGCAACAGTGAATAGTCTGAAACTCAGGTTCAGACAAAATACTTATATACTTATGTATAAGGTCAAAATTAATTTACATAAACAACATTTACAAAGTTAATATTACTGCCAATTATGTAATAATTATAAATAATACGGGCACTACTGGTAATGATAAATGGGGCTCCGTGCCTATATTAACCAAATGGCGTCTTGACTTCTGCAAGTAGCGCATCTTCCATAACTAAATTATAATGTCCAATATTCTCCTAAGTTAAGGAGATGAGTTTTGCGATTATCAAAGCAAGAGGAAAGAAAAAAAAAAAAAAAAAAAAAAAAAAAAAAACGGCCCATGTCCCTAAGTTAAGGCAACATGGCTCATCATAGTGTCTTAATAGTATAATGGAGCGTAATATCTGACTTCCCTGTGATTCCAGATGGTACGGGACAGGTAGGAAGCAATGTGTTGTTGGGCCGGTGCTGACGGGTGACACCCATCATACAGGCGATGGTACAGCGTCGTATATGTGTGGGTTCGCTTGTCGTATCGGTGAATCACATTGGCCAGCCTGGGTGTATAGAGATTGTTCATAATGTTAATGCTATTAATCAGCTCATTTGCTTGTCGTATTATCACATTCAATAGAGATTGCTGTGGATGAACTCCACCTTGCCAGTTGTAAAAGGCGAGATCCATACCATAAACCGGGCAGAATATGATTGGGACGTCTCCAAACCGAGCAGTACATATATTCTCTAATTTGCGGAGGTCCTCAATTGCGGTGCAGTTCGAGCCAGTATACTGGAAGTTACTTGGCTTATTCCTTATTACCAAAGTGCACCCTTAGCCAAACACCTACCAGTTCCCGCAGACGACGTTCACTATGAGTTAAAAGTATCGCTATGAAACTATTAACCGTGTACAGTTCCCAAATGGTGCCAAAGGAATGTCAATTATACCGTAAGCCTTACAGGGCTTTGACACTTATTAGTGTTTTTGTTATAACGACGAAAGTTAAAGCTCCGGCCTCGAAGTCATCTAACCTTAAGGAAAATCAAGACAAAATCAATGCTTCTTGGTTAAATTCTTTTAAAGGTAACTTGAGACGGAACATAAGCTCAGTGAATTGGTATGAACAGGCGAAAAACTCACGATTAAAGAGGCTGGTTTCTCCTTACTCTAGCACCCACCTGAGAACAATCCCATGATTATGATTAAAACTTGAAATGAGTAGCCTACCTTCTTATGATCTTCTTGACATTTAACTTCTTATCCTCCTTCTATCAGAAATCCAGTAAAATAAAAGTTGCTTAATCTGTTAGAATTCTTTATATGTGGTTTAAATTCACACAGAATATACAATTTCAGCCAGGTTTCAAGGTATATCTCGCTAATTTTCGATATAAGGGAAATAATTATATCCATAACTTCCATCGATATGGGACCATTGAAAACATATCATATTGAAATAGTTACTTATGAAAGTATATTATTTTGGCTGATAACGATTTGTTTAGTCGTCAGATTACAGATTTGAAGTGTTTGACTTCTTTTAATCGGTTTTCACCCGATCTACTTAAAATCAGTACGCAGTCATATTCAAATACACCCTAAGCCTTTTGTATATGTATCATTAATATTCGGGGATTAAGGACATTGTACAGATGTGGAGATAAGCTGCTGTGGCACTGTTTTACATTACTCTTACTGGAGGAGAGTCTATCGTTTGAGGCCTATATGGTTTGAAGTAGCTGTAGTAAACGGCCATGTGCCTTAATATTGACCTGGCCGTCGGTGGAGCGTGTATAAGGCCGACGGTGACTCGGGGGACCGGTTGGCCGGTTGGCCGGGACAGGGGGTTGCATGCCTCCCGCTGACCACACGTGGAGGTCAACCATACACGGATTATTACATACCAGGCAACAAAGCCCGGGGGGCTCTCTGTCCAAACATGTAAGAACCGAGTTTAAAGGTTTATAGTGTTGTACTGCTATTAAGGTCCTTTTATCTAAGCACACGCGAGTTTTGTGTAAGGTTTCTTGATATCTCGGTGAATTGGGCATTTTATCATCTCTCGGAAGGGCTCTCTGAGATTTTAGGACCAGATGGTCACAGACTGATTTCAAATAATTTTCAAAAATAACAAGGGTTAGCAGTAGACTTTTTGTATTCTAAAATATGAATAGAATGGTCAAGTTATTAAGAATGACTGACAACTCGTTTTAGCAAACTAAATGTTATCTTCATCTGGTTATTTTTTTCCAATAAAACAATTCACTGTATTGAAGGAACTTATACTTAAGATAGAAGCGTCCTCACCTCTGAGACTTTTTAGGAGGACGAACAGGACTGGTTATCAATTACATACCAACTTAAAGGTATGTGCAATTGGAGGTATTCGTAGGGTGGAAAAATATCTATCTCTGCTGAGGATAACTATCCAACTATAACAAGGAAATTTGGTAACTTTTGATACCATCCGACTTTAACAAGTGAATTTGGAGTTCACTTGAAATGTATTTTCTGAAATGTCTGTGAAAAGTGTGTTGTGTATTCTGCTCATAAACGTAGCTTGTAATTAGGATTCAACCATCTAAACTCTCGCTTCACATCATCGATTTGATTTGTCTTACTGCAGTTACCTGTGAATTACCCCACGTGAGGTGGGTGAACAGATGGGATAACTATTGGAGAACAAAGTCAGGTGGGAGGCAAACTGCCTATGCTTGAGGGGTTTAAAACGTATAAATGAATAGGCCCAATGCATAAAGTATAAATAAAGTTCAAGTTCAAGATGTAAAACCCTTATGAAACGTTAGCAGCGATGATAATACCATGATATCTATTATAGTTTATATGATATCATATATTGTAATATACATTATAGTTCATCATAATTTTAATATTCAAAGAAAACGACTTATGAATAAATAAAGGAGAGGGGAGAACTGCCAGAGCTTCCATCAAAACAATGGTTCCGTTTCTAGATCGATGTTATTGGAAAGCTCATATAAGACTTGTTTAAACGAAATCTACCTGATCTATTTTCGCTTGAACATTATAGAATGTGGTTTGTATGCGTACATAGCACTGTTGGATAGTCATTAAGTCTGTATGATTAAAAATATAGAACTGCTTGCAATGGTATTTGTTCTGGCAGGAGGACATAAGCCCTTTGTGTACCGACAAACACTTGGACTGCTAAGATACAGCTCCTGTTCGCAGATTTGACCCTGTTTGCAAATCGACTTAATCACATAATCGTTCTCATCTAATTGGAGGCAAAGCAATGATGTTACAAATGCCCCAGCGCTGATCGGGTCACCAACATAGCCTCTCCCTTCTCAGGGATGTTTGTTTCATGGATTTCCCTAATGTTTCCACTTGATATTAGGCGGTGCTCCCTAAGCGGTCAGTGCCTTACGTCAGACAGCCCTTTGTGTGGGGAGGTGGGCATTCACGGTCAACCAGGTGGAAGTCAGGGGTTAGGGGACACTGAGGTCTTTTGCTGCTGGCCATAAGGCCCGGGGCACGTACAACACAGAGGAATGCTGACTGCTGGGGTGGGACTTATCGGCCGGGTTTGATCTCCGATCCCTGCACCCTACCCGCTAATGGGGATTAAAAAAGCAAACTAGTCACGCGTGATTAGGGTACCTGCAGATACTATACACAAACCTGGAGCAATGCCGCCCTATACTCCAGGGTGGGAGCGACGATTAGCATCAAATAAACACGGTCCACTGTTTCCAGTGTTGTACCGGGGGGTATTCTGGCCTGTATCGTGCAGGATCCCAACCCTGACAGGGGCGGATCCAGGGGCGGGGGGGGGGGGGGGTCCTGGGGGTCCTGCCCCCCCCCCCCCTCTTTTTTTTTTTGGTGGACCCCTAAACTACAAAAAGAGGGGAAATGTCGTGCATGTATGCGAGAATGCACGCCGTTTTAGTACTTAGCCTTTATGCTGACCACCCCCCCTTTTGGGAAATCCTGTATATGCCCCTAACTGGTATGTTCCACGATTTAGGTCCTGGGTCTAAGATGAGGGTTAACTATGTTTCATTGTTCAGTGGTATTTCATTGCCCGTAACCTCTGATTCTTTTACATTGATCCACCAAGAGTTTGGATGGGTGTACCCCAATTCTCCCCAAGAAAATGTGTAAGCAAAGGACGTCTTTGTACACACAAAAAATGGCAAGTTAACATTGTGGATTATAAACGACTTCAAATTTCGTCTCTGTAACTTTTCGTGACTACAATAACAAACTAATTTATCATAATAACATCATATTCATGACGATTCTCTAAGCGCTAGAGGCCATATATAGTTATTTCGATCTTGTTACGTATGAAGACATTGATTGGTGATCTATTGCTATAAACGAGACATAATTCAGTAGTTCAGACAAGAGTTATTTCAATTGACTGGTAAACATGTACAGTGTATAATTGTATGGGTGGCAAGAGGAGATTTATGGGAATGCATTTTATTAATGTTCGTCACAACTCAGATTAATCAACTTATTGCTTTATTATTTTCCATGATATGGATCAACGTATGCTATTAGGTGAATAGGATCATTGTGTGTATACCCTGATATATACTATGCATTGTTCTTTTTGTTTACATGGCCCTTAGTGGTTATTATTCCTGATAAGTAGTGGTTACATGTGAAACCTTCTAAACCTGAGACTGCATGTAGCAACCGCCCCCAAACTGATCCGGATCTAGTTAATAAGATCCCTTATCCTGCTATAAATAACTGCTTTCTATCAGCGCTCAGAATTAGAGATAATTATATGTTTTGATTTACAACAATCAAAAAGAGTGATATCCTCGAGGAGTAGAATCTGCGAAGATGATTGCGGAAAAGAAATGATGACGTTAAGGGGATGTGGTGACTCTTAAATCGTTAACGAGATATGATTGAATGTAATGCGAATTTCATCCCTATTGCCCTTCGTATAGAGACGCCGTAGCAGAAAAAAATCTGATTAGCGAAGGTGTCCTTGCGCAAAACTGACATGTGGATATAAAAAAAGAGTCGCATGAAGAATTTTCAGTTCAGACTAATTACCTGCACTCCTTTTAAGCCGAAGTTTCTATTACTTATAGATATAACCTTCCCCTTTGCGCAATACTTTACAAAACTGGAAATCGAGAGCTACAATTTCATGCTTGTCATAAGGATATCCCCTTGCTAAGATGAGTTGGTATGTGACATGGCACTGGGTGAATAATGTCCACATCTTGCTGCATATGGCATGCTCATTCCATACAAAATATGGGTGTAGTGCTCCGGACATTTCAGGATGAAAGGTAATTTGTGCTTACTTTGAATACATATGCATACGTTTGTTCCTGAAAATAACTGTAATAGAGTCGGATTCCAATCATTGTTATATTCTTCATGTCAGAATATTAATTTTATACCTTTCTGAACTACTGAGCCAGATATCACAACGAAATGCAATTTCTGTTAAACTTGTGTAACCCTACGGAACCTTTAACGAGCTGGATTTATTGTACCACTAAGCATGGAGATATGGAGACCTCCGTCGCCTATGTATTTGTGTCATCGTGTGGCTACATAGATAATGATAACCGTTTATATTGATCCTAGAAACCGACCTCGTAAATAAGAGCGCTCTTAGTAAAACCAAACTTGGAAGGCTGTGTGGTTCTGCCTTGCATAGCATCCCATTTCCATCACAACTAGTCCTAGTATAGCTAGTCAGATTGCCATGATACATTAGATGATAATCATGACAACGTTTAGCACATAAATGCCGATCTTGTGTTTTGGAGACACCGACGAGGTCACTCCATTGACAAAACTGTAATCATTTAATCAGGGAAATAGAAGTACATCAACATTGATATTATTCAATTATCGATCACAGTAATCATAAACGTACCAAGGAACGACACAAAACGTCGCACACAAGTTATACC
Source organism: Lepidonotus clava (assembly GCA_936440205.1). Taxonomy (NCBI): domain Eukaryota; kingdom Metazoa; phylum Annelida; class Polychaeta; order Phyllodocida; family Polynoidae; genus Lepidonotus; species Lepidonotus clava. The sequence continues at coordinate 18,658,297 of OW387136.1, read as the reverse complement.
ACGCCTGTCCATGGATATCGATGGCATATCAAATATAGATTGTTACCTTGTGCACGTCTTCGTTGAACATTTATAGGGATAGTCGATAACAATGAATAATAAAAGTGACTCCGTGTATACTTCTGTCGCCTTTGAAACGTCTAGCTGTATTTCAAATCTATTTAGTCCATTACTCTTGGTGGACTTGCTTGATAAAGAGGTATGGAATATTGGATTGTCACCCCCATAGCCACATTCACTTTGCCTATGAGCAACTGTGCCAACTGAGTATCTTTGATAAGGTCGTTGTCAGATTTTGGGTAGATCATTACGAGGACAGGTTGAGAAAGGGAACTGTATACAAATGGCAGCTGTGCCAACACCAGTGTGCATTATTGGAGCATCAGTCTTTGATCTAGGGCTCTGCTACTTATATATATGGTATTTGGGTTCTGGCATTGTAACAAAAGTTAGATGCCAAAAAATGTCACGTTCCTCCCACGGGCTGATGCTATGGGAAAGCAAGGTACGTTCCATTGTTTCTCACACCCTCCAACGATACAAACACTTATACATAAAATTATACATAAGTATAACAAGATTATAAAAGAAAAAAGGTAAGGGTCACACATGAAAAGAAATTGCTAGAACAACATTAGCAGGAGGGGTTTAAGGTTCGTTCCTAAATGAGTCTTTACTCCTTGACTATCTGATGATTCATCTACATTACTGAAATTGCATGTTTTAATTGGAATTCTGCATAATATTATATCTTAATTCATGCCTATAACCAGAGAGAGTAAAGTTAAAATGTACTCCCTCTGCTATAACTAGGGGCTGTGCTGTCTAGAAACGGTCCAAGAGGCACTCTTTTGCTGTAACCTTTCACCGAGACCCCGTTGCAGGACTCGGCAGAAGGGTCCATGTTGGTGCTGTTGACAGATCCTTTTCTCACAACGGTAACGGTCAGATTACTCCCCCTTAATGGCGCCGGGACTATTCATCGCTACCCAAATATTGACATACCGCCGGGGTGCTAAGCAGGCAGGCGTACCGTTACAAGGTTTGGGCCGCAGTGTTACTTTAATCCCAGCTGGATTTAGTCCTTTAAAGAATACTCTGGGACGAGAAGGGATCACCATTGTTGATCACCGTTACCATGATTGCTTTTGGATAGGCTCAATGTGTATATTTATTTCGATGACATGTCAGATTACGTTTATAATTATTATGGCTAAGGAACCAAAATGGGCTTAATCTAGCCTTTTTCCTTTAGGCAATCCATACAAGGCAACAATGTCTGGATAACTGAAGAGTAACGTTTCAGGCCGCAGATGCTTAAATACTTTTAAAGGGATTACTGACAGTTCAAACCAAACTACAAATCCATCACAGACACCCAGATAGATTTAACCATTTGTAAAGGGCATATTTAGGACAGTTTAGTAAAAAAAAAAAAAAGGTTGATTTCTCCAAAAGATGGCAAAAAACGACCTTGACTATAGGTGCCTATGAGACCCTTTGCACTATTCAAATGTTCATTGAAATCTCGAAGCCTATCAGTCTGTAACCACCTATTTTGATGTTTGGATATGCCCAAGAAATTCGGAGTGCAGGTGGGATTTGGGGGTGCCTTGAGCTTGTTCTTCGGACTCTTAGAGTTTTGGTATATGGGGGTCGGGGAAGGGTATTAAACTTCTAGGGATAGAGCTTCAAATCAAGATCTGCTATGTCCTTATGCCTTAGTTGTTACATAGTCATGAATGTATTAGATGTTCGGGTTGTTTCATAGCTGCCCTTGAGGCATCTTCCTAGGGCCCTCAACTTCAGTCTGGGTTGCCCTCAGGTCAGAAGGTGCTCAAGTTGCCTAGAACCTCCATTGCCCAGTCGGGGTTCATCCTCGAGTGCTTGTGTTAGCCATATTGGTCTATTTCTCAAGCATAAGACAACAAGGAATCAGATATTCACAGTTTAGCACCTTGAAGTACACTGGTTTCTTTTAAGGTAAAGGTCTGCCTTTTATAGGATATATGTGAAATGATTGGCTATAAAATATCACATGCATATGACATATCCCTATAAACCCCATGTTTACTTATAAATCCTGAGTTTTGTGTTAACTTGAACGTTTTCGTACAGGTCTTGAGTTACTCCAAGTATTTTGTGTATCAAAATAATTCAGGTATTTCAAAGAACATTATCTAATACTTACACAATGATTAAAATAGTATTACCAAACGTGGTAAGAATCCTCCTACGACCTACATCAAACTTATAAAGGCAAAATGTTAAAGGTCACAGATCAAATAAAATCGTTAGGGCGAATTGGATCCTAGCTGCAGTTTTCAGTAAATTCCTAAATGAGTATTTTCCTCCTAAATCACCTCAAATTTCGTCTAAATTGCTGAGATTGCTTGTTTTAATTTCAATTAAATATGTGCTTGATGTCCAAAAGCATAGTGTTATCATGCCACTTCAAATTTCTCTCAAATACTGGATATACATGTATAGTTCTAGATTGTCCTTGATTTATCTTATTTCGATCCGAAATCAAGTGCTACCATGGACAATAACACAAATGCCTCTTTTGGAGGTTGCACCTTCTACAGTACCTCTTTCGATCCCCATTTTATCCTGGTCTCTTCTTCAGCCTTTCCTGCCTAGATCCTAAATTTTACATATATGATCCTTCGCATCTGTCTCTTTGATAACACAATTTTTGCGCAATTTAATCGTGCCCTTTGCTTTTTATGGATCATTTATTGACCATTATTCAGTCGCCAGTTGTACATGGTCCAGTATTTCACACAATCCATGTAATGCTTTGAAACATTTGGAAAGCATAATTACATGGAAATTGCTATGTCGAAAAATCATTCTACATCCTGGCCGCTCAGTGAATGCCTGGATCAATCCGTGTCCTTTGATCATGCAGTTACCCCCTATCAGTACACATCGGTCGGGCCAGGCAGAATCCATGATCAACGTCGTTTTGGTGAACAGTCAACATGACCAGGTCCTTCAGTGCTCTCCATGCTCCTTGTAGTTTCTTCCTCCATTATGCTAATGCAATTGGCAAATTTGGGGTTCTGCTTGGTGCCTTTACTGTTGAGTACCTTTCTTATGTTTTTGTTTGCATAATTTATTCTCAGCAGTACGAGATCTTGCGGGTCCCAATTTGCACAGACATTCTAACGTGTCTAATGGTATATGTTTGGAAGTGTTAGCTTGCGGTTGGGTTTCTGTTGAGCATAGAAAAACACATTTACTTATTTTGTATTGATGTCTATTGACTACTTTCTGCCAGACCTAGCTCTCATGCTGGGCTAAGAGTTATTTTTGTGTGCTTACTTTTTAGCATGTTTGCAATATTGAAAAGTGAAAATGAAGACTAAGTATTCATTCTCTGTTTTCAGGTCTTTTCGTTCTACTCCTGACAATCCAAGTGCAATCAGGTAAGGAGATGGAAACCAGTATTTATTAGTAAAATATATGCAAAAAGAACGCTACATTAAACCATATCTTTCTGGCAATCTAGAACAAGTGGTAAATCAGAATTGAACCTATTCCTGACAGGCAAATGGAAAGTCTTGTGCGTACCTTATTTATTCGAAATGGTCTTGATTAAACATGTATATAGATCGTAATGATCAAACCAAGTCTCATAGGTAAGTCAGTTAGTAATGATTGACATTTATCACTATTGATAGGGAAGGAACACAGTGGCCCATCGCATATTGAAGTTATGGCAACAGCGAGAGTTTAAAACCAAGTTAGATCATGGTCTGTGCCACATCGCATAACCAAATGCTCATAACAGCGAGAGAACAAGGATGGTTTCAAAATTGTCTCACTGTTTTTTTTTATCCTTGTTTTCCTCATGTGCCAATCATTGCTGTTGTGATGGTTTTGCACACACTTTGAATTCAATTCAATTGACTGATAAATACATTTCCACCACTCACCTCCAGTATATTTCATAAGCTGAAGGACACATCTAACATTTAGTGAAAGCAGAATCACATTGAAAATTTGGTTGTGTAAACCCTAGCTGTAGGGATGAAAGGTGGATTCCATTGCTGTTGAACAGCGATGGGTCTCCCTATGTGTGCCAATTGTCACTACAGCGAGAGCTGTTATGCAACGTGGCACTGGGAAATCATTATAAGGGACTGAAAACTTATGCTAGATTTGACTAAAATGGGAATGGTTGTGCTGTGCCATGTTGCATACGCCTCTCGCTGTAGTGACGATTGGCACACATAGGGAGACCCATCGCTGTCAACAGCGATGGAATCCACCTTTCATCCCTACAGTGATGGTTTGACTACCCCTTTTATTGATGTCCCGGGGGGACATTTTGGGGTGTGAATTTTAATATTCTGTTTTCATCAAATGATAGCAGTGTCCTTAAGCCTATAAGATATTTATCAGTCAATTAATTCAATTCAAAGTGTGTGCAAAACCATCGCTACAGCGGTGGTTGGCACATGAGGAAAACAAGGATGAAAATAACAGCAAAACTATTTTGAAACCATCCTTGTTCTCTCGCTGTTGCGAGCATTTGGTTATGAAATGCTGTTAATCTCTCAACAGTGATGTTTTGAATTATGCGATATGCCAGAGACTTTTGCTGTGTTCAAAGTCAATATAAAAAAGCACCTTGCCCCCATCCTAGCTGGTTTAGTTCACAAATCGCCGCGACCTTTCGTTAAGCTGTATCCGGGAGCGGCGGTGTACAGGGGGTGGGTCTGGGTGGTCGTTTACGGAGGTGAGAGAAACCACGCCTCCAGGTAAACACTCCACCTAAACCGGCCACAGGCTGGTCAGTCGGCCAACATTCCAACAGACTGAGAAGTACACGCTTACAAAACATTTCCCTGTTCTGAATACATGTACACAGGAATTAGAAGGTCTCATTCTGAATATGGAAATATAACTGAGGAGATCCTTGTTTCAAGTTCGATTCAGACAACAACTCCTAGTCTGAATTTTGATACAAAACCAGAATCAATTCCTTATCAGAATCAATTAAGAAAAAGACACTTATGGTACTTTAAAACTAAAATGTAACTATCTTGGGTTCCACTCCAAGCTCTCTTCCATGGAACACCCTGAGACAAAAAGGATATCATAAAAATGTTTAATCTACCCTTAAGGTTGAAAAATGTGACTTCTAATAATTATATTGAGCCATAGTTCTGAAATTTGGCAGGACCTTTTAGAATTGGCCTGAGTCTCTTAGGGATTAGGGTCATGTAATAAGTTTCACCTGATATCTCCCGGTGCCACCGTGTCGCCCGGTACATTTGTACAGTATGAGTATTAGTTCTTATCCTGCACATGTCCGCGGGCCAACAAAGCCTTGATTCTTGCTTTATTGGGGCCAGGCTCAAATACCTTACGAAATATGTACCTTATCGATTTATATGATTGGAATTGACCTTCTCGTATCCTGGAAAAGCCTATGAGTTCCCGGTAAGCTTTTTTGTCAGCAACACCAATCGAAATTAACTTTCTACAAAGTGTCGGAAAATATCAGATTATATCAGACATAACAACAACAATTAGGTATTTCTTTGCCATATTATTTTTTTGATCTTTGGATTAGCTGATATCCTACCTACAGGTCTTGCATAAAGATGATTACATTTCGCGTAATACGTCATCTGCAATTTCCTAATAATTATACTTACGGAGAACCAGTAACATTTTCTATAGTACAACCCCAAACATTATTATGATAACTTCAATAGTGTATTGATTTATTAGTTTTTTCAATTATAATTAATCAACAATATTATTTTGCCAAATTTTAAAACTTCGAGGTAGATTATGTCTTAACAGCAGTACAGAGTAATTTGTAGACAAAAGTAACTGAATAAAATGCCACTCTTCTCAACATATATATTCAGATAATATATATATAATTTATACATATAATTATGTGACGAAAATGTAATCAATTGCCTCATTAAATATTTCTCTCTTGTCAAAAAACGATCACGGCTTCATTAAAAAACAATCAGAATTGCTGTACTAGCTTGTAAGAAAATGCCTTTGTCAACTTTGATCATTGGCTTTTATCGTTTGTAAACTAGTTATTGTGTAAAGGGCAGTTCTGTGAAACCACTCCTGGCTACGGCAGCGTATAGCGCGGGTGTACTAATTCGATTCCGACTTGGTCTCTTGGGTAATATGGATAATACCTGTGGAGGGCCCTCGTGGGCTGCCGCACCAACCATCCCAGGAGAAGTCCTGACTGGAGATTTCTATCTTAATCTTGTTCCTGCTGCCTGGCTTAGAGCCTGGAGGACGCCTGTTTGTGGTTTCTGACCGTGGAGGACCTGGGCTGAACGACACCGGTACGACTGTGGCTGTGAGGACCCCACTGTGGTGTGGCTCCTCCAGCGCCTACGCTTTTTCAGAGTTCATATCCTACGCCCTTTTCATTTCGGCTTTTATTTGGTTACTTTAAAATAATTCGTTCTTTTTTCTCCAAAAATTACAAATTTTAACTATGTAGAATTCGGGAAACATTACCACTGTGAGAGGGAGGGGGATTACTGAGCATCGATTAAGTCTAGATGTATGTGTCGATAATTGAGGGTCATGGTTCCTTTTTGGGATGTAAGTGAGGGAAATGAAGGTGATATTCCCCTCAGTTTAGGAGTAATGTTTGAACTTTCACTTTAATACGGGTGCAGTACACTGATACATATTGAGGGGTGGGGATAGGGCCGCCTATAGGTATAGAGCCCATAGAATAATTATAGATTATACACTTTTGATTTACATGATTAACATTCAATGTTTTCACCCATTTTGTGCCATCACTTCTGGACTTGATCTTTTTATAATGGTTCGGTATTCCTATAACAGGTAACATTCCCTCAAAATTATTCCGTTTTAAACCTTCAATATGGGGATATACACATCTGTGCAAAGAGAATGCGATAACCCCTCGCCGGACTTTTCGTTAGTATCTCTTTAGTTGCCCTATCCAACAAAAGCGTTACGATCGATGCTGACGAGAGAAAGAACAAGCACATAAATGTTTATTAAGAATTTCGACAATATAACACACTCTGAAAAATGTGGGGTCTATTTAGAATGGTGTTATGATACTAATTGCATTATGTTATCATCCTCAGTTCTGATTCTTTAAAAAAAGCTTTAGATAGTGTGATGTCTTTTCAAAGTCATGAGCTACTTCTCCTCGGAATAGCTTCTATCTGATGCTTACTATCAACGTTCAGCTGTGTCTGGGTATCCGAGGAATAAGGGATATCACAGCCACCTCGCAGCAAAAGCATTTCTCATTTGTTTCTATATGTGGTTTATTAAAAATACCATTTACTGCATAGCCTATGTTTGTGTCTTTCAATCGGCTCTCAACTCGAAAGAGATATCCTTGGTCGTTACTTGCGTGTAGCTAGATCTGTTCAATGTATGTGCCTGATAATGTATCATTTAACTGTTACCTGAAATAGCTTTCTCTTTTATTCTTTGCCGTACTTGTTTTTATTCAAATCATCTTAGTGTAGCATATCGACTCCTCCCTTATGTGACTATCCCGTATCTAACTATGGATGCTGATTACCATCAAGTTTTTTTTTACCTGGCAAAATTCAAATGATAGCTTGTGTTGCGTGTAGTTAGAGAATATTCTACCTAGAAGAATTTGAGTCTTTTAAGTAAAAATAATCGGTGAAACCTTCCAGTTAAAATCGGATATGTCTTCTATGTTTTATAATTAAACATAATAATACCATATTGAATTAAATAAATCACCATTATCCAAGATATACACAACTATTAAGAAGTTTTTTGAAAGGAGACAGATATACAAGAATCACAACCCTGTTACAAAACATACATACAAGTCATGACAGAAACTTGGTGAATGTCATTTAAGCATTCTTATACATAATATATACGAAAGTAGATCCCGACAAATACTAATAATCGATCACCAGTCCAAGTACTTCGCAATCACAGTTGAAGCCATCAATACACCAATGAATTTATCAACTTTATCCACTCCGATATATATATAAATTCCTCGCTTCCTCCAGTGGGGTCGTCGACGTTCACGTCCGGGGAGTACATCAAGCTGACTGACGTCCCAGAGGGCACACTGACCTCCCCGAATTACCCGTCCGACTACCCCGACTACACCAACGCCATCTGGCTGCTGGAGGCCAACCCCGGCAATGTGGTCAACCTCAAAGTGTCGCCCGTGGCCGGCGACACGGGCGGCGGGGACGAGGTGGGCTATGAGAACATCACCGGCTGCAAGGACTACCTGGAGGTAAGCCACCTAAGGCTCTTAGTTCTGTTTTCATATGGTATTTCTTTATTTTGGAGTGGATGAACGATTTCAGATGATGAGTCCTTTTTGGGAGTCCCTAGTTATATCAATGTAGTATCGTAGCTAATGGTGGGGACTCCCTCAATCAGTCATGTCTTTAGTCATATAATTCTCTTTGTTCTCAATGACCAGCTACATAATCTTGTGCTCAGCAATTGAAGGGCATTGTCATCCAATTGTTGTTAGAATCAGGCAGTGTAAGAAGCTAGAAGTAAGTTACATAACCACTGCCTGAGCCAAACAGCCCCCACCCCTTCAAATTAGGACCACCACTGTCACCTGCAGGTGGGCAGTCCCAGGTGGGTGGGTGATAGGTCACTCAGTACTAGGTGTCTGGCAGATCATGCATGGACCAAGTATAGTGGCCCTTTAAATTTCCTAAACCCCTCCCTGAGCTGTGTATGACAGCAGGAGTGGTAGTGGTCTCTGCCTTCTGGTATTAGGAGGGCCTTTAGTTTACTGAGGGACGACCATCGCTCATGAGCAAAACTTTGTAGCTATTTTGCTTCTTGTTCTATACACAAAAAGAAAAAGAAGAAGAAGTGTTGGGCCAAAGATGAAGAGTTGTCAGTAGTTGTTATGTTGAATAGGATGTAAGTTATATTCTGAAGTCCATGTGTCCTGCTGGAATATTCTTGGAGCATATATATATATATTACGTAACTGTCCGAATGTTTAATATTAGTCCTGAATGTTATTGTCCATTAAATGCATATTGTTCTTAAGTTCTATGTTGCTTCAGAAAGCAAAGTGCAAAGGACCTATAGCCTAGAGTCCTCATATCTACATCGTGACAATGGTTAGGCAAAGCCTGTTGACTGGTGGGGCCATCTGCCTCAACATTCTGTTGTTCCTGACCAATCCCTAATGACTGGCCTCTAAAGACTATACACTCTATACATAAACTGTGCATCATGGCTTGAATGATATGACATTAGTCAATAAATCTATCTGAGGGAAGTGAGTTGATGGACGGTTTAAAGTCCTGTTATAGGTCCTTGATATTCCTGTAGTGTATTTGCAAACAAAAAGATCACTCTTCTCTCTCTCCCCAATGTGGATTTACTACCTTAACCATGCCTGGCCTCCTTCTATGTTGTATGGGAGGCAATGGTCTATTGGCTCAGATACTTTGTACAGGAGGGAGTTTCTTTTCTAAAAGATTAGACTATCATAGATTTGGTCACCAGGTATTGAGCTAACTTGAAGCTGCAACATCTAACCCCCAAAACGACCCAATTAACCAGCCCAAATACCTGATTTTCAATGCCTTGTACCAATCAAATCTTGAGACTGACTTCAGAAGGAATCAGGACTCAATTACATAGACAAGAATTAAAAGTACACACACATCCATCTGTCACATATTAAGTCTCAGTGCTACTAACGGAGTATTCTGACATTCTGTCTCCTTTTATCTCAAGACGAGGTAGTTCGGCCAAGTCCGCAGCCTCCCTCTTGCTAGTCCCACATTTTGTATGCAGAGTCAGATACCCATTTGCATTGAGATTAGGTACTATTGCATCAGCCAATGTTATAAGTCAGAGGTCCGTGGGGGCCCAGAATTAGCACGGATTAAGGATTGAGAGCTTTCCGTTTCGGTATCGGGTATGATGTAACCTCCGCATTCTGCCTAAGTAATCGATAAAGCTCTCGATTCTGATTTCTTGACATAGAGATTGGTGCACTATGCCCTACAGATTAGAAATAGAGTAAGCAAAGAGAGGAAGAGTATTACTCACATTGCTGTATAACGCTTCTTTGAAAGATCTTCCTCAGACACTATTACCTTCGTGCCATCCTACCAAAGTTATGACTTTGACTATGATATTGCTCATCACTAGATAAATCCTATTCTAATAAATGCGAAAATACGAAAATGCCGTCGGATTTACGCTGACTTTGTATCATTCTTATAATTGTCTCCTTTCTGTTTTGTAGGTGCGGGAGGGAAATAAACAGGGGGATGTGTATTTCCACGCGTGTAACTCAAACGAATCGGTGACAATCACTTCTGTGAACCGCTGGCTGTGGGTTCGATTTACCAGCAATGACAACATTACAAACACAGGATTTTCTGCTACATTTAGCCAGAATGCCACAAGTAAGTAGCGAAGCTTGGGAAAGCAGAACCTTCTGCATTAATGTATATTTACTATAACTTGTATTAGTGAAATGGTTTTAAATCTGTTCGTTTGTTCACCAGTTCACTGACAAATTGTATTCAAATTGCTATATGAATACATGAAATAGGCTTGCTGCATTTTCAGCGAGCAAATGTTAATGTCTTCCTGGATACCTCTTCTACCTGTTACTGTGTGCACATCGCACATCGCAGGTACTAAGTCGTGGCGTTCTTAATTGTATAATGTGAGAAAACCTTGATAATGGGAATGAGGTAACAAAAAAACTATAATGCATCTCCATATGTCAATATATCTAAACCTTTGAGTCCTGTGTGGATATATTATCAATATATCTTCACAATACAAAAACTGAAACGAAAGTAAACGATAAAAAGCTGAGTTATGAGATATACTTCCTTCACATTATCATGTGATGCGTTGGAGTTTTAAAACCTCTTATACATTATTGAAGGATATGCATGTATATACTTTAATAGATAAAATAGTACTATTTTACACAAACCTTCTCCATTCTTGCAATACTCTCTCCGTCAAACACCGGTTCAATGTCAAATTCATTAGAGTAAGATCGTGTAATAAATAATTCAGATTGATAATTGGGTGGATATTAGATTTCGAGCCAGCGATCTCACCAATATGATTTTATCGCCAGTAGGGAACATTTCTTCACGTTCCATGCATACTAATCCCTTTTGTCATCTTTCCTTAAAGGTGCGACGCAGTCGGCATCAAGCCCTATCCCAGGTAAGCAGCGCATGTTATATATTTGTGTAATGAGGCATGGACTCATTTTAGATGTATTTCGGAATAGGAAATTGGGTATGATTGAAACATAGTGTCCAATTTTTCAGGTAAATCCACAAACAAATGCCATTTCGATAAGATTATGACTATACAGCTTTTGAAATACCTTTTTCTTCTTGGTTGTATTTATTTGGGTTATTGGATTCAGCATTGCTGTTTGTCTGGCCCGTGTCATTTTATAATTTGTGAGAATAATTTGATCTACTGTTTTTAATTGTCACATTATAATTTGTGTCTGATTTTAGTTGGAGGATAATATTCACAATATAACTGGATAATTCCATTCTAGTCACTAGCCTGGATTAAGTATGTACTGATTAAGGATAGTTCCTGATATAACTTTCCCCTCTCCCAACAGACTGTCAGACGATCCGGTGGCGGTGCCGAAACATGGAGTGTATCAGCTACTCTTACCGCTGTGACCGAGACAACGACTGCGGCTGTGTGGGCGACGGCTGTGACGAGCATCACTGTGGGGGCCTCAACTGGCGTAAGTACTCATTCCCTCTATGTGCACATATGTGTACACAGCCATCATGCAAGACTGCCATTCAAGGCGTTAATTTCATTATTAATTTTAAGGGAACATCTATTTGTTCATTTTTCAAACAGCACAAAATAATAGGATTGTTATAGGTTGCTGTAATTATCTTCTTCTTTTTGAAGACATTGCTTTCTGTCCAACATATCCGAGTATATAATATGCATTTAGACTAAGGTCACTGGTAGAGGTCGTTTATCAATTAAATCCGAAGCTTTCTTGTCTGAATATCCGTGGCAGTGATTCTGTTATAAAGGTACCTATATATATAAGTGTAGTACAGCCGATTCCACCTGTTTCGTGTCACTTGTCTCCAAATCTAATACCAAAACGTCTCTTTCCTACCCCTCAGCGGAGTCGACCAAGGTGGCGGTGGGCACGGGTGTCGGCACCTTCATCTTCCTGCTCGTCTTCTTCGGAGTGGGGCTTCTAGACTACTGTCTTAAGAGGCGCCAGGAGAGAGAGAACGCCCGCCTGCAGGAGCTGGAGAACTCCAGGGGCCGTCGGCGCCCTAAGGCCCCTGCCATCTCTATGACCGTACCCTCCCCGGCGCCCTCAGCCAACAACACGTGCACGTCGCCGCCCCTCGCCTCTGTCGACGAGAGCTCGGAGAAAGGGCATTTAGAGGGGGAGGTTAAATCTGAGGAGCATCGTGTGTGATTGTGGGTGCGGATTTATTCCCTGGTTTTATGATTTAACGTTGCGGGATAAGCTCCGGTGGCATGTCACAGCCAGTGTTTTAATTCGACCAGTATTTTTTTTTAGATCATGGTTTTATGTTATGATTCTTATCATAGCGTAGGTAAGAGGGAAAGGGAAATCTGAGGTGAATGTCGAGAATCTGTACTGAATGAGGATGCTATCTCATAAAGAAATTGTATCTGTGATTTGATGAGTTGTGTGCATTTCGTAAGTGAAATAAATCTGAAAGAAAGCAAAGTAAGAATTCTACCGGTTAAAATCTGTTATATGAAGAAGAGCAAATGAAGGTATTCTCTTTATAACACAATCATTATTGCTTTTAACGCACGAGACTTTGTATAGACATGAGAATATCTGACGTTTTCTGGCAATCGTTATTCTAAACATAATAATAATTAGGCCTATATATATTCTGGCACAATGACCAGACCGATGAACTTTCCAAAATTAATGTTACTCATGTGTGATATTATTCCCGATCAGTAACAATTTGTACAGTATAAAGGGTCAAGGCTTCCAGTATAAATAAGTATAAAATAAAAAATAAAATATGAAAAGCAAGTAGATAGTGGTATGTAATAAAAGTGCATGTTAACCGGTTTAAATGATATAACTGTCCTGTTTGAACTCGTATGTCGGTAGCACATGGCTGCGTTACAGTGTGATAATTGTCCAATTTTAATCACTCTAATGGATAACTTACAGCTAAGTCATGAGGAAGGGCCCTACTTTCTTCTACGTGTCGTTTGATGCCATGCACTGAATATTATAATTAGAAATAACCTGACGATGACCTTCCGAAGAAGAACACTGTTTTCCCATTATTGGCAAAAACTATATTTGCCCACTTTATTCTATACAAATACACACAAAGCACAAGATTGACAGAACATATTCTCTGTTATTTACATGAAAATTTATATCAATTACATTTTCTGCTCAAATATCATTGTTTAATCCTGCGTATAAGATCGTATTTTTCGTTTCGTATGATGATTACACCACGTTCCTTCGCTTGTAAATAATAATCATTCCATATCACTGTTTCGTGCACATATTGAGGGTCAGTTAGACTTATTATCAATGATATCTTTCTGGAATATCATGTACATAACGAATAAGCCTTTTTTTGGTTGTTATGTTCCTTCTAACAGTAACCCGGAGGGGCAGACCTATCATCTATTTGTTTTCAACGTTTTATAAGTTTGAAATAAACTCGATTTAACCTTATTGTTTAACATATTAATTGCTGAGTTTTTAAAGTCTCTATATAACAGAAAAGTACATATTCTTTATGAATATTTAATTTGATATTTATTGTAACTTCCTTTAAGTCTATTATAATTCCTTCAGCATTAAGGAGATTATTCGCACTTTGCTTGTTCCAAGGTGTTTCGTATTGTTGGTTAAACCCATCAAGACACCTAGTCTGTGATATGTATATCCATTGATGTAAATACAAATTTACTATTCTGACTTGCCAGCATTGTTTTCATTTCATATTGATTTAGCACCTGATATCAAAGAAAACAGGGGTGGGTTGGTCTAGTGGTTAGCATGCTGGCATTGCAAGTGGCCAGCCAGGGTTCAGTTCCCAGTGCTCCCAGTTTGATCACCTTACCTTGCCGTCATTTCCACCACCATAGATTCAGTCGTACAACTGTGAACAGTAAAGAAACAGAGTTGGTATTGATATGGCTCAAAAATTGCTGAGTAAATAACACATAATCATCATCAAAGAAAACATCAACAAGTTTTACCACACTTAAATGTTGTCAATGTAATGTGGTGAGGAGGACTCCCCATTTTGTTCTGCATGGTGAATCTCACCATTTGCTAAAGATTATGTGCAGGTTAGAAATCATGATGGAAATTATAGGAAAACCTTCCTTAATCATTTTGAATAGAAAGGTTGTGAAATGTGCAAAATCAAACGGAGAATTCGTAAAGTGTATGCGGGGCCTGGGGGCTCTATGTGCATCACAACAATTATAAGAATATTTTCAAAACAAAAATAAGGTTAATCTGAAATTACAGCCAAGTGATTATGCTTTTCTAATAGAATTCAATTTTTTTTCACTCTGAACGATTCTGTATTAATCAGAATTCATATTCAAAAACTGTGACCACAAAGAACAACAGCTTGAGGTTAAATGTGAATCAGAATTGTCTATAGGTTAAAGTGTCAATGACCAAGCAACGTGCATATTCCCATTCCCAAACTGGTGCTGCCTCACGGTGGAAGGTCCAGTCATGAGGAGAGTGGTTCGCCCATGACACTTTACCCCTTCATCTGCCTATCACGACACCTAGTCCCAAACCTAAGAACTAACATTGAGTATTACTGGTTGCAATTGATAAGTACTAGGGAAAGTAACAACCTGCTATTAGCATAGACATACATGAGTCCTCAGTTCCTTCCTCTCTATTTTGGTCAAACATTTATTTCGCTAGTGTAAATCTTAAAGCCATAAAATTTAATTAAAAGTCCACAAGAAAAAATGTACTGTTTGTAAATAGCAAGGATTAAGGTGGCATCAGCCCTTATTTGGTTCTTGCATCCTTTTCAAAAGTGTGGCGCCCTGCTAGCGGAATATACCTGAATAAAGCGAGTGGGATATGGCTACATATGGAACCAGCTGGCTCAAACCGTTTGGAACAAGGCGTCTATGGTCCACTGCACAGGTTCGTGAGAATTGTGTATAGTTGTTTCGTGTTTGTTTATTTTTCATAGGCTAAATATTTGAAAACTCAAAAGTATCAAAAATAAAATGCGATGCTTGATGATATTCACAGATGCCCCATGAGAACATAATATAAATTTCAGTTGTAATAAGCCCTTCCCAGTTTATATCAAAATTAAAGTTTACCATGAATTAACATCGCAATTGCTTCCTGCATTTTCCCCCATAGACTGAAGCATAAAACAGACTTAACCATAACAATTTGGGCGACGAAGCAATTTGGGCGACAATTGTTCCTAAAGGTTGGGAAATGCAGCCAAATAGAATAGCCTATTTTCCAATAGAAACCAACGTCAAGTACTGTCAACCCAACACATGATATTTATCAACCCTTCATTGCCCTGAAATACTTTATGTTGTCGATTGAACAAATTTAAGATTGTATAATTTAATAATGTTTTAGCGGTACATGGTGATTGTATCTTATAGCGAGCGCACGGGTTTGAGTCTTCTGTCGACGAGGGACCGGAAGTTGGGGGCCCCAGACCGGAAGTGGAGGGGGGGCACTTTCTCCAGCGAGCGTCTCTTTTTTAAACACTAATTTCAGAGAGGTTCCCGAGGCTGCAGTGGTCCATTCGTAGCATAGACATGTATGTCTATGCTCGTAGACACATATGGCCCAAACCCGCATACGGAGTATAGTATAAGAAATGTATGTTTTGCCTATTCCAACGAACTAAATTATGGAAACTGGGATGGCTTATGTGATGTAAACCTATCTTGTCCGACCCTTGTCCAAACCCTGGACATGCAAAATGTGAAATGGGCTTATTGTACTCAAATGTGTTTTTAATAAGCTAGCTTTTAGCACCAAATTATAAGCCTTGGTCAACAGTGTTCTATGATTGCTTAAACGAACCATTGCATTTAACAATCAATTATACAACTTGGGATACACCCTGCAGATATGCCTTGCATATGCGATGTTTTACTCACGTCATGAATGGCTGTGAAAGTCACGTTTTCTTAGCATGGGTCTTTGATGAAGGCTACTATGAATATCAAGATTCCACATCCTTTGTGTAACAATAGGAAGTATCCATTTACTTGGAGACCTATACATAGTCATAGTCAATGATTAGCGAAAGTAGAACATATTCTGGCCGCCTTATTAACAAAGAAAGCATTATATTATTTTACACTAAGTGGGTACATTGGTATAATTATAAAATTACATCTGTTTGGGATCTGCATGAGGTTCTGTCAACATGAAGTATGAATTTTGAGTAAACCATGTTATTAGGTTAATGATGCGGTAAACATGTCCCTCACCTGTTGATACCATTGTTGTCAGATGTCAAATCTACCTCTTTGGTAAGAAACACGTGTATTGCCATGCCTTATCATAATTAAGGAGACGCATCATGCAATAAGTCCATCCCAATTTACACCAACATTAAAGTTTATCATGAAATATTTTCAAAATTGCTTCCATGCTCAATTCATGAAGACAGGTGCATGATACAAAATTAACCAAAGCAATTTGGTTGACACATTGCTCCTAAAATTGGTAAATAGCAGCTTTATATAATTGAGATTTTTCCCATAGAAAACAATATTAAAGCCTGTCAGCCCAACCTATAATGTTCAGCCCTATTTTGCCCTGAAAAACAGCAATTTGATTGGCTGTCAAATCTGCAAATCTATCAATTCTTGAAATTTAAAAAAATCATAATGTTTTAGCAATACTTTTTTTTTTTTTTTTTTTTTTTTTTTTTTATTGCGCAATTCATACATGTACAGCATGGTCTTCCATTGCATCAGTTAATATAACATAATAACAACATATATACATATTTGATGATGAGGATAGTAATAATGAATTGATCAAATTGTGTTCATATTACAATGTCCATTTGTCATTAACCCCTCTAACCTAATGATAGGGACAAATCAGACTAGCATTTTGAATTGCTGTTTTGAAATTGTAGTTTGGATAGACGCATCTAGGACATCCCATAGTCTTGCACCTCGGTACAATGGGGATTTTAGAACCTTAGTTTTTGTTGTGAATTTTGTGTCAAACTCTATCTTATTCGAACTTCTAAGTTGCCGACAGTTTGGGTCACGTTCTTTGATATATCTGTCTGCCTGTACATTATCATACATGATACACAGCAAATTCTTTCTACGACGATTCTCCAAATAGGCTAGATTATAGGTCTCATGCAGATCTATGCCTCTCCTATCTATACGCTCTTCTTTACTTTTATACAACATATTATGCCTATCTACAATTCGTAGAGCATGGTTTTCAGTCTTTTTCAGCTTTGACCAGTTCTTAATTGGTCCACACTCATGCAGAAAATCTGCATATTCCAGAATAGGTCTGATTGTTTGTTTATATACAAGCAAAGCTACATTTGGGGACATCATATGGCGTACTTTTGAAAACACATAATTTCTTTTCCTAGCCTTATTAACAATTTCCTCGGTGAAAAGCCTCATTTGTAATTTTCTGTCGATTATAGCTCCAAGGTACTTATAGTGCTCCACTACATCTAGAGTACACTCTTTTAGTGTGACTGGTCTTGTTGCAGCTCCAACAAGACCATTCTTTCCTGGCTGAATATGCATTACCTTAGATTTTATGGGATTTACTGTTAATCTATTCAGATTACACCACAGATCTAATTTATGTGCAGCCATTTGTATTTGTTGACAAGCCAAGTGTTGATCCTGATCACTAGTCACTATCACGGTGTCATCTGCATACATTATGATCTTATATAGATCATATTCTTTAAAGCTCAAGAGTAGGTCATTTACATAAATTAGATATAATAGGGGCCCTAACGAGGACCCTTGGGGCACTCCATATGACACTGGCAACGAGTCTGATATGTGCGTTCCTACTTTAGTTTTTTGTTGTCTATTGGATAAGTAGCTCTTACACCAGTCTTGAGCATCTTTACTGAAGTTATAATAGTCAAGCTTTTTCAATAATATACTGTGATCAAGGGAATCAAATGCCTTGGCATAATCGACAAACATCACAGATGAGGACTGACCTTTACGCTCATTTTCAAACAATATAGTTGTTAGGTCAAAAATAGCGCTATTCGTACTCTTTGCCTTTCGGAAACCATGTTGATTACCATCAAGTAACCCGTGTTGCTCAAAAAAACTATAAATCTGGCCATGTATATGTTTTTCTAGTAGTTTACTAGTCAAAGGAAGAATGCTAATAGGCCGCCAATTTTTTGGATCTCTAAGATTGCCTTCTTTAGGGATAGGGGTTATTACACCTAATGACCAACATGATGGGAATACACAATTTCTTATGGACAAATTCAGTACTTCCATTATTTCTAAAGTTAAGAAAGAGAATGCATCTTTTAGGAGCTGTGTATTCAATTTGTTGATGCCTGATGATTTGTGTACTTTTATATTTCTGATCATTAGATTCATTTCGTTCTCAGTAATTTCTGATATACGAAACTCTGAAGTTAAGCCCTTAAAAGCTTCTAAAGAAGGTTCTGGTTTCCAGTTCTCATTAAATGCTCTTCCTAATACAGCACCTGCCTGTGTATATTGCTCATTCATATAGTCAGCTAAAGCTTTACCAGAGATGATATCACCTTGAGAGGTTTCAATCACTTCTAATGTACGTTTATTTGCTTTTGAATTGAGCCCCATTATATTTTGTAACTCTCTCCAGAATCTTCTAGGTTCAGACTTATTCTCTTCCAGGAGGTTCCTCACTACTAGTGCTTTGACACTTTTTATCAATCTCCACGTGTTATTTCGGGCTTTCTTATATACATCCCAGTCTTCATTTGATTTACTCTTCTTGGCTTTTCTGTAAAGCTCATGCTTTAAGTTGATAGATTCCATAACTACTTGGTGATATAGAAAAATAAAAATTTTGCTTCTTTCTGTTAACCCAACTGTAGGAGACAAGGATGGCTTATACAGTTATTTTATTCAACCATTGTCTAACCGTGGTTCATATACCAATATTTAATGCGGGATGGGTTTATTGAGTAGCAGTTCATTATATTTCATTGTGATTCAATATCATGCAAAGGAAAAGTGTTTAGGGAACATAATTCAAATGTATTTACTAATACCAAAGTGAAACACTTTCTTAAGTTTGTGTGGGAATAAAGATGGTATGCTTCAATTAACAGATTGGGGCTACGACAGGAAAAACGGGACATCCCGTTTTTTCAGGACACAACCCTTTAAATCATTTTAAAACATTCCATTATTCTTTTTTTCAATTTCAGAATATGACCCTATGTGACAAACAATTATTTTGTTAAATTTAGATTGAATTCCATCATTACAATAACAGTTTTAATGCTTTTTAAAAGTATGCCTGAAAAAACAGGACATCCTGTTAAAACGGATCGCAGAACCGTCCTGTTATTTCAGGATTAAGCAGTTGATTCTCCTGGTCTCCTCAGGAAGGTCCTGCCCTAGGTATTAACCTCCAAGTCTTAAGTGCGCTTTTTCGTATTCGCTCAAACATGTGTTTACAGCATATCTTGTTCCCGTATGTTCTCTGTGTTTATACGGTCCAACCCTTTTTGGTTTATAATCTTTGTTTGGAATATGGAGGGTAAAAGTAATAAAGATTGTAATTTTTCATTATCAGATGAAGATTGATGTATACCATTGGGAGGGCGAGCAGGGCGAAAGTGTCTACACGCTTCTAATTAACAGGTGGTGCCAACTGTGGTACCAAGGTTGTGGGGGAACATCTCTGAACAATCCATGTTGGCCATGTTCGCAAGTACTATTTATCTATAAATGGCATTCACTGACTTGAACTATGTAAGCAATGCTACAAGGCTAAAAATAAATAATCAGATTTAGAGTTCAAACACAATTCAAATCTTCAAGTGCAAAGTTCAATGTAATAATTATGATAATGATTATATCAAATGCCCAAAGATAAAGTAGAAGGAAGATCAATTCTTGAATATCAGCCCATAACCTCTATGAGTACATAAGCTGGCGCTCCACCTTGGCCTAGACCCCATTGTCAACTCGTCCTGGAGGCTAAATCATGTTGAAGTTTAAATGCCGTAGGAACAGACATATAAACATGGGTTCAAATTTATCAGAATAGATCTGCGTTGATGTATCCAAATCCATTTAAAGCAACTTTTCTTACAGGGCAACTAACCATATAGGATAATCACCCCAAGAAGTATACGATGACTTTCTCCATAAGGTAATTATTCCATAGCTATAGTATGGAATTATTCCTGCATGTTCACCCAATGGTTTCAGCGATCAGCCACAGTGCAGGTGTCATGGCCCATCTCTCTTGTCCATTCAAATCGGGTACCCGTTATAAGAGTGTTATGAAAAGAAATCATCATCTGTCATGAATTCACGACAATGTTATCCATTACTAGGTCTACTAGCAATTATTTTCGTATAATTAGTAAAACTCAATCTAGAGCATGCAGGCACCAATTGCCCTGCCCTATTTTCAAAAAGACAAATAGAGTTCCTATTCAAAGCTCCTGCATGGACGGAATCGGGCTGTGTTTTGTTTAGAATGAGTAAGGGTTTCCTGTGTGGAAGCTATTTTCGTATCTGTACTGGGGCGGAGAAAGTGAAGCAGTAACCTGTGTATTCCACATACTGAATTTAATTCTGGCGGTTTTGTACATACTAATTAATGACATTCCATGGGATTTTGGGGCTTAATGACAGATGATGAATGCAGAAAATGTCTCAAACTTTCTATCAATGAAAACAGCTTTTGAATATTCCAAGTAGAAGCTGAGTTATTGGTTTCTGAATATGATAGGGTCAGATACCATAAATCCATCAAAAATAGATAACAAAGAGTACCAAGTGAGATACTGAGCAAAATGCAAGTAGTATGAACCATAAATGGAAAAAAACGCCTTTTTTCTAATTAAGATATCTTTAAGCTGTTTTTTGCACAATGTAGCTTGAAAATCCTTCTTTTCTGTTTTCCTACTTTTACCATTTTTGTCATATGATTTAGTTTCCATGGCAACCAATTACTTCATCTCAGCACAATTTTGTACTTTTGACGTTCTTTCAACATTCCGGACTAATTTTAGCTTATTTTATTAATGGTCATTTTCTATGTAAATATTGACTGTAGACCTATCATATTGAATGTCAATAAGCTTGGAATTCGCATGGAATGTCACCATGAAGATTGTATTTGTTTTTTCTTTTCCAAAGATATGTTAGGAAACCATACACCCATTATAAAATTTGAAAACGCATTTAAAACATTTCGAATGATATATAACGTATCTACGTTTTGAAAATCGGCAGGCGGACGGCAACAGTAGTAAACAGGTAAAGCCACATCAGCAATTCTAGCAACATGATGACGCTGTAGCCACTCCTATTGCAGCAACAACACATGAAGTGCGAAGAGGGACTAAAACAATGACATCCTTTGATCTTGATATTATCCAGCTGCAAGGGGTTGAGAGGTGCAGGGTCTAAACTTACTGAGTCAGCAAGGTGAGAAGTTATGACGTCGAAAGGCAGTAAAGCCAGAATATGTGGAACCGGTAGGCATCGTCGGAAGTCCAGTAAGGTGGAAAACGGTTCCATAATTTTGTAGATATCCACTTCACAAAACCCCAGGGTGTCGCAGGGAGGTGATTCAAGCCCCATTCGCCCTGGGCAATTTTCCATTGCGATCTTAAAATCGCAAGCATGAATAACTACTCTTTTGACTAAATAATCACATAACCTTATACACTGACAACTTCTTCATATACAACAAATATATTTCCAAGAAATGAGAATTCTAAATGCAAGAAGATTGCAAGTATATTTCATAAATTATTTTATAAATGGATTTTGTGATGCCATACAGTGGCCGGCACTGTTCCCTCCCAAAGCTATTCCAATGTCCGGGTAGGTTTAATTCTATTCATTCACTGACCTATATATCCGAAGTGTGCAGTGGCGGGTCCAGGTTTACGAAAAGGGGGATACGCTTTTATAAACTATTGGCAGGACTTTATTACATAAAAGATGTTGTAAAAAGGGAAAGAACGGCGCACTCCCCCTCTAGATCCGCCTCTGCTATGAAGACTACGTTGAGCTATGAAATTGTTTTGTGATCAAAAAACCATCCCAGGTACATCTCAGCATGTTGTTGTTATTAAAGTAACAAGATCCTGCAGAGAAACAAAATCTTCTTATTCGTGTTCTCTCAGTTGTCCCCTGTGGCCCGTTGCACAATGGGTTTCATAACAACGAAAATATTGTACAACAACGAAAGAGTTCATTGGTTTTGCAATATTTTTTTTCTATATTTAGAATAGCCTCAAAGAGCTGTAACTTTGACTGAATTTTTTCTAAATTTTTTCTAGTTTAGAACAATTGACAGAATTTAATTTCATTCATTAGATCCCGAGATATTGTATTTTCGTTACAACGAAACTTTTCGTTACTAAGCAAAAGTTCGTTGTGCTTTCATTGTTTTATCTTAGTAACGAAATTCTATTGTGCAACGGGCCACTGTGGCCCATTGCACAATAGGTTTCATAACAACGAAAATATTGTAAACAACGAAAGAGTTCATTGTTACTTTTATCTTAACAACGATGGTTTTGCAATATTTTTTTTCTATATTTAGAATAGCCTCAAAGAGCTGTAACTTTGACTGAATTTTTTCTATTTTTTTTCTAGTTTAGAACAATTGACAGAATTTAATTTCATTCATTAGATCCCAAGATATTGTATTTTCGTTACAACGAAACTTTTCGTTACTAAGCAAAAGTTCGTTGTGCTTTCGTTGTTTTATCTTAGTAACGAAATTCTATTGTGCAACGGGCCACTGTGGGCTGATCGATGCACAATGACTAATCGTAACAGCGACAAGATCACTAGGACAATCACGCCACCTCTAAATACCTTTAAAGAATCCAAAGAAAGCATAGGTCACCATAGAATTTTTGTGTGAAATCACTTTCTTTGTGTGGTGATTTTGAAAAAAAGGTGTTTTGAACCAAATTTGAATAACACCTTAGTTCTATATTATTTTCAAATAAAAGATATGACAAACTGTTAGAAGTCAGTAAGAGGAGGACACTGATATACACAAGTGAGTTAGTGAGTACTCAAAAAAGTTAGAGTAATATGCATTTTCGTTGTTGAAATCTTCAAAATTATTACAACCTTAAAAGTTGGGGAAAAAAATCTGAAAATAGGCATCCATACAAAAAAAATTAATACTCAGAAAATCTTAAAATTAATATATATCATGAAGAGGGCCATAGGCTATTATTTCAAGCAAAAACAAATAAGGAGTCACATGGGGGGAATTTTATTTTAAAAAATCTTTGAAAAAATCGTTATTGTAAAATTTTCTCAAAACTTTATTTAAGTTTGAATATTTAAGAATTTTCTTAGCTATTGTAGGACTTTTATAGTTAACATAATAAATTCTTTGTTCACCATTTTTCATTGTTGTACCTTAGAGAAAATTAGTTTTTAAAATCAGATAAGCTCGTATTTACCCTTTTAGGATTGCCAGGAAGTTGAAATACACGTTTCTAACTTTGATTTCTTGTTTTTCTCCACCTAAATGCATGAAACCTTGAATACAGCTAGAAAACATTCTTTTGGAAGGAAGGTTGTCTCAAATTTGTTTGACTTTAATTTGAAAAAAAAATATAAAAAGTTTCCTGTCACATAAAAGAGACCTAAATGACAAATCTGAAACACTCCTGTTGCAAGCCTAATGTTTTTGTCATATGCCCAAAAGATTATGGAAATTGATTGAGCAGTAAATAAGAAATTCACATTCAAATTAAAGTGAGAAAATAGGTTTTTCACCCTACAGACATGACTCATTATATGAAAATAATATACATAACTGGCTAACGCTACTCACAAAGACACACACAGGCAGGTTTGGGCTAGACAAACACAGATAACATGCCTTTTATTCAAACACAGGTAAATTTTTCGAGAACAAAGCAGCGGTTGGCGTCCTCTCGTCGCCAACTCAGATTGATAGAATGTAACCGACCAGTACGTGACGTCACCGATTACGTCACCGCTCTCCCGTTGCCAAGGCGGGTTGCTAGGATACGCTCAGCAGTTATACCGTGATAAGCCGAGGTTATCTCTACCATAACTGGCTAACGCTACTCACAAAGACACACACAGGCAGGTTTGGGCTAGACAAACACAGATAACATGCCAAACACGCCCAAACACGCCTAAGCTAAACTTAAACTAACAATCTTATCTTTTTTAGATTTTGAATAGTCGGACTCCGAGATGTACTTAAATACGCACGATGACTGCCAAAGCCCCCGGGCCATGATGTCCTGATGGGAGAAACCCAACTGAGATAGGTGTGAGGCACCCCCCCTACGGGCGCTATGCGAACTGTAACCCTCTGGATCGAAGCCCGACCGAGCTAGGGCCTCCTTCAACTTACAGTTAAAAAGGGAGGCTGTTAGTGGGACAAAACGTTTGCCCACCCTGATTCTGAATACATAGTCTTCCGGACATGGCCGGGACAACCTAAATATCTCCTCAAGCCAATAAACTGGACATAGCACTGTCGTGTTGTTGCGCACGACTGGCAAGGTAACAGGTGATACAGGATCCTGTCTGTTTTTACATGACTTAACACAAACTAACATTGAAGTAGGAGTAAAACTCAAATCTCTCGCACGTAAAGTGTGTTTGGAGAGACAATAATTAGAACAACGGAGTAGGGTCCTGAATGCAAAAGTCAGAGCTCCCCAAAAAACGACGTCATTGTAGATCAGCAAATCTAACACGTTATAAATACAACGAAGGTGAACAGTGGTCAGCGGAGAAGCTGGACCGGTGCCCCTCTTGGAGAGTCTCTTTGCTCCAGATAGGGCCTCCTTGATGACAAAGTTCTTATAATCTATCCCGTGTAGACCGTTGTACTTAAAGAAATAAGACACCCCTGATAGGTAACAGTTGATGGACGTATGTGTCATAAAAAGAGACAGGTATGCAATGTAGTCCGCGATGATCCCAGTCTCCTTGTTCAGTGGCTTGAAGCCATAGTCACTACAAAACTTCAGGTAACAATTGATCTGGTAGGCCCTTGTCCTTGCAGTCGATTCCGACGAGGCGTTCGATCTCAGGTCCATCAGTCGCGACCTCACAGTCTCTAACGCCACATCTGAAATTAGCGCTACAACACATTGAAAACTTATCTAGGATCTTTTTACTCTTAAGCACCTTATCAGGTTCTGTTAGACGTGACAGTGAGTCTGCCAATACATTACACTCTGATCTGACGTAGGTTGCAAATATATCCAAGTTGTAAACAAAACAGAACCAAAAGATTTCTCTCAACCATGACATACAAATCTTATTAGAACTCCGACCACTGTTGATTAGATACATTACTTGAGTGTTGTCAGTAATAATGTGTATACATGAGTCCCTATTACTCGGGCCCCAGCGCTTCAACCCAACCACAACTGGCCAAAGCTCGTATACATTAATATTTGACGGGGGTTTGTCGAAAACTGGTGGGTCGCAACAGTGATTATGAACATCAAAGCACCCCCTTGAAGAGCTGTCCCAAGTGCCATAGAGCCAGTCGTTGTCTGACCATGCTGCAAACCCTGAATTAGAAGAGTCTGACACAATAGAAATCGACTCGGACCTTTTAATTATTTTTGCAGACCCGTTGAATTCATGGGCGAAACTTCGCCACCACTTGAAGTCCTCAAGTATTTCCTCACCTAGCTTAACTTTACCGGCTCTACCACAGGTGGCCGAGAGGTCAAAGATCCTCCTACTAAATGTACGCCCTCCCCTGATGACTGTAGAACAATGGGAGACAAGACCCCCCACCCTCTCGAGATCTTTTTTAGAGGCAAAACCCACCCTCTCTAACTCATTTATTTCTGTCAAAAGCTTGGAGATCTTCTCCAACGGGAGGGAGAGGCTCATATCAATAGAGTTAATCACGATCCCCAGGAAGGTGCAGATGCGTGAAGGGCTGGTAACTTTTTTCCATGCAATGTTGAAACCCAAGGTCCGAATACAATTTATTATCACTTTCAGAGAGTGACTGCACTCCTCAGCTGAACTTCCTAGTACGATGAAGTCATCCAGGTAGTTAACAACTCTATAGACCCCCCTCTCTTCAGCCATGCTGACGACTAGGTTAGAGATTTTATCATATATGTAGGGTGCGCATTTTAAACCGAAACATAGACGACGATCGACTAGGGTTTGCTCCCCACTACCAAAATCCCACTTGATACCCTGGAAAGTACAGTGGTCGGGATTGATATTTACAGAACGATATGCACTCTCAATATCGACAACAGACATGAAATCATTCTCGTCTAACATTTGGGATACACTATCCACAGAATTATAGTTGAATTTTTTACATGTAGAACTCATGTAGTTGTTTATGCTGACACCATCTGGCCTGCTGCAGTCGGTGATGGGCCTTAATTTACCGTTACTCTTTTCCACCCCCCCAAGGGAGTGTATGCATTTTGGAGGAATAAAACACGTGGACACTTTACCCTCCCCGATTTCCTTCTTAAGGATTGAGTCCATTTCTTCCTTGAACTTTCCCTCTGTGATTGACTTATAATTTTCACATACATATTTGGATGGGCAATCGTTATCAACAATGTCAAAACCTTCGCAGAACCCATTCCATAGAAACATTTTGTCTTCATCACAAAAATTACATGCGTCTGACCAGAGATGGCAAGCAACACGACAGGGCTTCAGCTGGGACGGTTCCCCACCTATGAGATTTACACAGTTGCACACCCCATCCTCACATTTCTTGTACACCTCAATAACTCTACCATTTTTACTAACGGGTGGAAAACAAACCCGCTCCAATTCACACTCAACAGTCACACTAGATACATCAATTGGCTCCATAGGAACTGAACAGAACTCGTCTAACTCAACACTAGTGACAACAGGGTCTTCAACCTGACCCACGTGAAGAACGTGACTCCTTGAATCAATTGGTACGTCTACCTCAACAACAATTTGCTCAACGTGACCCCCCTCATTAGGGACAACGTCGGGTAACACAAAGCCCCGTGGGTCAGAAGCAGATAAAACGTTAATGGGAGAGCTATTGAGATCAGCACATCATTTTTGACTGTCCCTGGACTGGGACTGTTGAGGAGATTTAGATTTCAGGCAGGTGAGCTTGTTGTGCCTTGAATCCCCGCAATTTGAACAAGCGTGGCGGTATGAACAATCTTTGTTATCCTTGCTACAACCTTCTTTGCTATTGAACCTGAAACAGTACCGGATAGAGTGGTCCCTCTTCTGACCCTTATAGGCCCCCATGGTCCCGTCATAGGCAAAGTGTTTCAGCACACTGGCTGTGTCCACACTGCCAAACTCCTCAAAACCCAGTGAATTAGCAGCCATTCTCACAGTGTTATCGTACGCAATTAATGTATCAACCCTGAACACCTTTGTATTGGCCTTATCAGCTAGGAGCTCTATGTGATTAAGGAGGCCTTCTAGGTCTTTACCAGATTTGTACGCCTGTCTAATGGTCCTAACTGACACAATCATGAGTTGCTCAAAGGAGCGGACATTCTCTTTCTTATCTAGGAATTTAGAATGACAATATTTTTTAGAAACTCTCTGTCCATGAGTCGTACGTTTCTTGGCCTTGCGTTTGTTCTTCTTCTTGCGACGCTCTTTGTTGTTGTCAGTGTCACTGTCCGACGAGTCATCAGATGAGGTGCCACTCGAAGAGCTGAATGAATACTCCCCCGATTCCGATGTTTGGTAGACTTGCTTACCACGGGAGAAGGCTGGGTTAGATGATTTCTTCGATCGTTGTTTGGGTTTAGCACGGCTCTTCGCCGCGCCCGGTGTACGTTTCTTCTGAGCTGGACTCTCCGGCGAGCTGTCATAACCATTTGACAGTGATGACGAGTCATGGCGCCCCGTCGATCTCCGCCGCGGCGGGCTGCGGCCGTCGGGAGATTTCTTGAACTTTTTCGATGGCCTCCCCCTAGGGCTAGCAGGTGGGGAGGGGGTTGAGTCGTCTACCCTCGCCTTTTCCTCCAACATTTTCAGACGCCTGTCTAGGGCCGCAAACTCCTGAGCACTCAGAGTAACTGACTGAGGGGGTTTGTTGTCATCCGACTTCGGCGGATCTGAACCCGCTCCGTGATCATTCTCGTCGTCCGATTTCGGCGTATCCACGTAAAACTGTTCAATCTGGCGTGTGCAACCCTTGCCCCAAGGGTAACGGTGCACACTGAAGCATTTTCGGCAGTTCTTCACCGCTTGGCCCTTCATTTTCCAAGAATTTTTCGAGAACAAAGCAGCGGTTGGCGTCCTCTCGTCGCCAACTCAGATTGATAGAATGTAACCGACCAGTACGTGACGTCACCGATTACGTCACCGCTCTCCCGTTGCCAAGGCGGGTTGCTAGGATACGCTCAGCAGTTATACCGTGATAAGCCGAGGTTATCTCTACCTTCACACCAAAAGAAAGAGTAAAATATGTTCCTTCATTTAATATGAATAACATCATTCTATCCCGTGATTGTGCTGCTTAATGCAAATTTCTGCAGAATACACACTATAAAGTGTTGTCAATCCTTAAACCAACCAGGAATTTATCACAGTGTACATTTTACAAAATATATGCCGTCATTCACTTTTTTTATGAGAGGTATTTGCCTAAGGAAATACAATGCATGATGTTATACACCTTGTGTTCCTTAGGGTCAATGTTATTAGCCTCTGCCATGGTCTTCTGGGCCTTGGAGTTTTTTCCATTTTGATTATGGAACCACAGCAACCCTCCCTCCATTTCTTCCTCCTATCATATAATTCTCATTCACTCTCCACTCACGACTTTGATCCCCATAGACTATAGGAACTTGATATTGAATAACAACTTACCCAGGTCAAAATGTGTTCTTGGCAATGCATAAACCATTGAAATTCCAGTGTCTCAGATCACAGTCTAGGTCATCTTAGACTTCCCAGGGTAACAACAATAATTATTGTTTGTAAAAGACTAGCAAAAAAAATCATAAAGTTATTCTCAAAGAAAATCATAAGGCCAAAGAAATTTAAGTAAGAAGTAGCAACAAAGATTCAATGAAATAAGAATTGTTCTGAAATTGCCTCCTGATGAAATTGGCCAGAAAAGCTGAAAATTCGTTTTAATATCTAAAATTACTTAAGTTGAATAGTTATGTATTTTCTACTTAAATTCATCGAAAGCTTTACTTGACAGATAATTTTAGTAACTTGTAATATTTTACCCAGCAGACTCACAACCATGTGGAAGCATATTATACTTTTCAATTTTAACAAATTTAACAGCACTGCAAACAGGTTTTTTATTGGGCCAAAAAGGCCTAAAAACCATCAAAATGAACAAGTAACCTATTCATTGTTACAAACACGCGTACGTTCGTGGTTTTGTGCAACGGGCCACTTATTGGTAGGAAAACAACGACCGATAGGTAAACAACGATCGCATTCGTTGTATTAGACGTACAGTGTCCTTTCATATATCAATTTATAGAATTCAAATTGATCCAGCAGAAAAAAAGATATATGCGTTTCGCAACAAGAACGTTGTTGTAAACCACATGTGCTTAAAGTGATCTTTCAAGTCGGCATAGCTACATAGGTCATTGTGCAACGGGCCACAGTAGGCCACTGCCCCCTTGGCACATGTATGCGTTTTGAACAATGCCCCTACATTCTGTTTAGAATTCAGGCAAACCAACATTAATCACAGTGGTTACTCATGCTGATAATCTTTTTCTGTTGGAAATCAGAACAAGAGAAACCACTCTATCTGATATTTTAGTTGGCCTACTATTTTATTGGTGCTGCTAAACAAAAGCAGATAGGTTCAAATTACTATGAAAGTTTGAATAAATGAGTGACAAGGCTAATAATGATAAACGAGAAGTTGCAGTAGGGATTCTCATTGTTTATTGAAACAGACTCTTTTGTTTAGATACGTATTATGCCAGGAACCAATTCAAGGTAGCCGATAAGAGCCAAAGTAGTTACCAGGTCACACACATTAAAATGGAATATCTACGGTACAGACGTAATAGACACAGACATTGCGGGACTAAAATATGTTTTATTTCTCATACCAATCTGAATCTGTCATACCAGATGGCCCTTTATGGCATGTCAATGGTATCACGAATAGCATAACGACAACTGATTAAAATGGACACTTCTAAAAGAACGCTTTTGCCAACCCTGCCTATAGGGACTGCGATAATGGTGTAATAAATATTTATAGTGTTTAATCTATTGGAAAGCCACCAGAAATCGAGAACGTGTTACTTTTCAGAATGCTAAGTCGTGCACTAAAAGCAGAGGGAGGGATATTTGTAACACTTTGATAACATAGTCCGTTGGAGAGTATGGCGTATAAGGAATGCAGTATGTCCATCAGTTGCCCCAGGTTTGGTTAGCGTGGCTCACTTTTGCTGACAAATCATCTGGCTCAGAGCAGGCCCTGTGGTCTGTTGACGTCATGACAATATTCACACATCCCACCACATACAGTACTGGAAGTTTCCCCGGCACATAGTTTTATGATAGTCGCCGAAGTCTCCTTTCTGTCGGTTCTCCTGACTTCCTACAGCCAATGCTTTCCGAGTCCCTATGCACATAATTATCTTGAGCAAGTTAAATGTCCGTAATGTGCTTTGCACGCTGTATTTGGTTTTCTACCCAGTCATTCTGCCACATTTGCATGATTGTTTACTTAATTCACTAGTACGACAAGCATTATTGTTTCTTAAAAGCCATCGCATTTCTTTAACTTTAAAGTCAGACAATAAGGATACATATGAAAACTATCCGCCAATATTTTAGAAATTCTACCCAAGCACCAAAGGTAGCCCTATCAATTTCTCACATTATGTCCCCCGTCATATCCATACACGATTACCCACCACGCTGCACACTAAATACATGGGCCCAGAAACCCCCCCGTCGACATGAAGCATTTAACAATATTTCGCGCTATTTTATCAGCACAACCTTTGCCATTCGTTGCGAGTCCTGTGGACCGCTGTGCAGACCCATTACCTGAAATCCTAGATCATCTACAGACCGCGGCGCACACCCATTAGTGACAAATCTTACATAACAATCTGCAGATTTAAAGACGTTGATCATGAGTGTCTGGAGGTCGCATTAGTGAGTCTTCCATCACATCGGCCGGTCCGGGGAGTCTTACTATAGAGGGATACCAAAAATAACAACTATGACAGGATGAGCAGTGACGAGAACCGGTCTCAGACTCTGGATAATTATTACTATTTCCACAATAATTATGTATCTTTATTTTCACAGCTTTGACTTTCGTTAAGAAACACATTTGCACCACATAGAAAAATAAATCTGAATGTACGGGGACTCCTCAGTCAGATGGCGGTAAGGGGTTGGTGTTGGCCGTGCGGAGCGGGTTAGTCGAGTGGCCCCTGGGTGTGGGGGCGGCCCCCCTCCCCAGGCCCTCAGCCGCTGCGGTGGCACGCCCTAACGATACAGGCGAGCCGGGCGGTGCGCGACCCCTGCCGGCCGCAGTAACTCTGTATGCACTGGGACACGTCATCGTTGATCCGCCGTTTCCGTTTCAAAGTTCTCTCCGGGTCGTCGAGAGCTGCCTCACCGCTGTCAGTGAGGGAGGCCCGACGTCGGACGTCTACAGTGTTCTGGGGTAGGTGGTGGAGGTTGGTGCCATCTGTAGTAATGTCCTCTTCGTCCGCCGTGGTCGCCGACAGCGCCGACCGGCCCGTTCTGTCGGCGGGCACGGCCGGCCGGGGGCACCGCTCCTCCACGCACGACACAAAGTCGGCCCCGTCTCGCCCGGCGCAGAGCACCAGGCCGCACAGCTGCCCCAGCCCCACCCGCCGACGGGTCGCCTCCTCCAGTGACCTACCCTCCTCCTCCTGGGTGCCACCCTCTTCACCCACCCCTTCCCCGTCGTCCCCGGCCAACTCCTCCCCACCCACGTGCACCCTAGCCGCCAGCCACTTCCAGAAGGGCGCCGGCGACTCGTCGAGCGCGTTCTCGATCCCAGCCGGGAGTTTGTCCACTGAACACGTGTCCCTGGCGCACCTCTCCCGCACGGCCTCGTTTTGGATGTAGCCGCAGTAGAGTTTGGCACACACTTGGTTGACCTTGGGGGCCTTGCCCGCCCCCTGCCCCCATCCCCCCGCGCCCGTCCCGTCGGCCCCCGCGGCCTCCTTCAGCAGACTGCCCATCTCCCGCTCCAGGTCACGTGGCACGGTGACCAGACCGGAAGGACAGTGCCGCCGGATGCACTTCATGTACAGGCGCGTCTCCATCTGGTGTCGTAGACAATATTTCATGATACACGGTTCTAGGTCATCGTTCCAAAAGCGCCGCTTCAAAGATTTCTCGGATGGTTCAAACCTGAAAGAGCAGAATGCAAATTTGGTAAGAAACTATTCAGTTATCCAATACATTTTATTAGGTCTACAAGGGCATTGATAGACGAACTATAGAATAACTACAACACAATTAAAAGCATTGAAGAATCAAGGAACTGCAAACAAACTGTCTCTCAATATCGAAAGCATATCAACGATTACAGATACTTTCGATCAATGAAACAATGGATGTCAAATGTCGTTTGAACAGAACTCCCATAAATCAATATCGATATATATTCTCAGTACAATGGGACGTTAACTCACATATTAGTGAGTGGTAAGGGTATAGGTCCTAGACCTTGTCCACTAATAGGTCTCTACAGGTAATCAAGATATTTACGATGTGTTGCTTTTGAAGTAGTATATGGAAAAGAGGTAAGTATGCGGATAATGTAAGTAGTATATGGAAAATGGGCTAAGTCAACAGTTTGGTTAGTCCTGCTTACTTCGTGTAAAAGGGGCACTGGCTCTCTTAAAATATCAAAATATTGTGATGTAAGCCTACATAATTGTGATGTACATTTAAGGCTGTTCAATGTTTCCATAGAAAAACGACAGATAGCATCAGTATGTGGGTCAGCTTAAACTGTGGACGTGAATTCATTTTAAACTAACTTTAGCATTAAATGGGAGTGCCAACCAGAAATATAATCAGTGAGTATTCAGAATTGTCACAGTCCCTATCCTCGGCAAATCAGTGAACCCGGATATGCTGGCTGCGCATGCGTGTCATGCACACGGGGACGAGAGTCTATAAAATCCTATTTATACGTAGGACCCGAGATATAAGCCGGCTAGTTCGCACAGTGAGAGAGAAGGGTTGATGGGGGACGGCTTCATCTGCCCCAGCCCTGGATTATCTTCATTATTATGAATGAATTTAGTCGGTGCCCTACCATTTGGGTGCGGGCGGTGAGGGCGGCGGCCGGCCTGCCCCGGTAGCCCGGGCCGGGATCTGTCTTCGTTTGGCCCATCAGACCTGACTGACGGGGCCGTCATCAGCCACCCAACGTTAATTAGTGCCGAGTTAGAAACCGTCGGCCATTACACAAATGGCGCGGTCATGCAATTATGTATGAGCCGGCCACATGGTGACGGTACTATAGACGTGTCTCCTGCTGGCTGGGGAGGTAGGAGAAGGGAGGGGGTACACTGATTAAGTTCAGATTACAGGGGGCGGCCTGATAACGCGCCTTATAGAAACAATCACTGCTCACCACTGATGATCAAACGTCAAGGTACACATGGTGCACTTTAGGAGGTGTGAAGTGTACACTTCTTTACATCTTGTGCGAATGATGAGTCAGTACCTATAACAGAGCTTGCTTTTATACCT